>JARBWK010000003.1:98375404-98544848 GCA_030556195.1 Anolis apletophallus
CAGTAAAGAAATATTAGAATGTATTATTTCCACAAATGTCTCTATCTTTAGTAAAAATTTATAGTAGTGTGTTTCTTGTTGGCAAATGTATCCACTCAATTTATAACATTTGGGCCCACACACTTATCGTCCATTTAAACTTTTTTTCTGCTTACTTTCACGCATTTGTTCCCACATCAGTTTAAAAATATCTCAAGATCCACGTCCACATTTATTTGTGGGATTTCCTTAAAAGATTGTATTACACTTGTATGGTGTCCCATAAGGTAATTCTCTAGTAATGTTACAAAAAGTCAAACTCAATAAAATGCACTGCATGTCTGTAAGAAGGACAACTACTTGATAGGCCCCATGGTCAGAGACCAGGAAGTTTTGTGTTAGGCACCAAGTACCAAAATGCTGTGATGGGGCAGAGTCTACAGACTGTTTGAGGCATATTCCCCTCATATTCCTCTTCAGTTCCTAAAAATAACTCATGTTCCCACCTTCAGTACAGTTTACATTTATTTTGTCACTTTGGGGCACAGGGTAAAATGTCTACCCTTTTACCTGTTGTTTTTTTGTTTGTTTCCTGCTTCCCACTGTATCTGGGATGTCTTGACAATTGACTTGAGTGGTGACTATAAACAGGTTGTCATCTGGCAGGTAATAGGGAGATAATTTTAAAGTTTGGTGTTTATGTTGGCACCCATTTTGATGTATGATATGGGCTTGGAATAGCCTCCATAGGTCAGGTGGGGGTAGCAGTGTATATTTAAGGCAAACATTAAGGGATTTTCCTCTTATGTGAAGGTTGTGTGACTTGGGTAGGAGTGCCCAAAGTTACTTTCAGGTAATTAGCTAGATGGGTAGTAATGCAAATTTGGACTGTCTTCGGGGTTTGGGTGAATCACCCAAGGTAAGGCTATGGGAAGACCTGGCCTCAGCTAAACGTGCATCAGGTTGACCATTCCCCTTGCTCCTTTCAGCTTCAAATAAATTAAATAGGATAAAGACAAAATAAAGTGGCCCTTATTCAACCATTTGTGTCTGGTCTTCCATGGTTGGTCAACAAATACAATATGCAATCACACAACCAAAGCCAACAAAAAATGACAACAAACAGAACACATGATGATATTCAGTGTAGCATCAGGTGTTCAGAAAATGCCAATAATAATTCGAAGACCATATATGGTTGTAACCACATCTCCACGAACTTTGCAGTCAAGGTACTATTGCTTCTCTTCATAAGAAGCTGCTATCAATTTGATATTATCAAACTCAACAACAAGCTTTGAAATTATATCACAACAGTGCATTTTCATAGTTATTACTATGTAACTATTGTCATGCCCTGATACATTTGTGAACATCCTGCAGCTCCTCCATCATAACATGATGGCAACAGTCTTGGACATCAGTGGCTCCCAGAGTGACCCATTTAAGATAGGATCAGGTGTCAAACAAGTATGTTTCATTGCCTCAACCTTATTTTCCATCTTCATAGCTCTGATTCTGAACCTTGTTGATGGGAAATTCCCCAGTGGTGTGGAAATCACCTATTGGATAGATGGCAAGCTCTTTAACCTCAGCAGGCTGAAAGTAAAAAAAGTGTCACAACTTCTGTTATATAACTCCAATATGGTGATGATAATGTACTCTGTGCTGATTCCGAGGAAGGTCTACAAGTCACTTTAAACATATTTGCAGAAGCATATGAAAAACTTGGTATCTCACTGAACATTGAGAAAACCAAAGTGCTCTACTAACAGGTACCAACCAATCTCTCTGCAATGCCAGCAATAAAGCTTAATGGTAGAACACTGGAAAATGTTGACCATTTTTGCTACCTAGGTAGGCAACCACCCCTCAACAAAAGTTGACATCGACACCAAAATGCAACACTGTCTCAACTCTGTGAGTGTAGCATTTTTTTTATGAAACAAAGAGTGTTTGAGGATCAGGACATTTGTAGATATACTAAGATGCGTATTTATAAAGCTATTGTCCTTCCAAATCTGTTGCACACCTGTGAAACATGGACGATCTACAAATGTCACTCGACTTCTGGAAAAGTTCCAACAGCATTGCCTTAAAAAAAACCTGCAAATTTCTTGGGAAGACAGGTTGACAGATGTCAGAATTCTGGAAGAAGCAAATACCACCAGCATTGAAGCGATGATCCTCCACCAACAACTTCTCTGGACTGGCCACTTTGCCCAAATGCCTGATAATCATATCCCAAAACCGTTACTGTACTCTCAACTCAAGAATTGAAAACAGACTGTTAGTGGACAGTAAAAGAGATTTAAATATAGTCTTAAAGCTAACATTAAAACATGTGGAATAAACACTGGGAACTAGAAAGCCCTGGCCCTCAAAAGTTCTAACTGGAGATCAGCTGTTAACCAACAGTGATATGGATCTTGAAGAGGTATGAATAGAGAGAGAAAGAGAGAAACATGTCAAGTGGAGGGTCAGTCAAGTAATCCCTTGTTGAAACTGCCTTCCATCTGGAAATTGAGGTCCTCATTGTGACAAACCATGAAGATCCGGAATATGTCTCTACTGTAATTTATGCACCTACCACCAAGACCTGGAAGATAATCATATTTGTTCATGAGTGATCACCTATGATGGTGATAACTGTTGTAATATCATTTTATCTTGCATTCTTTGCTGCTCTCATATACTAAATCATCTTGGATGTTGTGACCCAGCCCACCTCCTCTTTGAGTGAAGGAGCTGCCTTGGTTCTCATTCCATATCCTTACACCGATCTTTAGCCTGAAAGCCAAAGTGGGCTTTCGTTTGAGCATGGGGTACAACTGTAGAGACCAAGGTAATAATCTTTGCTCAGCCATGGAAACCCTTTGAACCTTTGGCAAATCAAACTGACAATTTCAGAGGAAGACAAAGGCAACTGACTCTGAAAAAGATTCTGTTAAGAAACCCCATCACATGGCATTAAATGTTTGTTCTCACTCTTTGAGAGTTGGGGTATAAAGATCAGAAAACAAAACTGGAACACTACACTGTTTCCTCACAAACACAAGTTAATAAACCCCCCAGGAAGAAAAGGGATAACATCCAAGATCAATAATTATCATTCAATGTTTTCATGAGTATATGCAATATGTAAAGAGGATATTAAAGCAGTGTACTCTTTCCATGTGGCCTAACATGGAAACTTGAAAATTGGGGTTCCTGATCATAAGGACAGGCCACACAGGAGTGAGAGTCTATTGTACAAGGCAGGCAAACGTGCATTGGAGGAGAACTGTTACCTTTGGTTCCTATTGCACAATACCATGCACATCTCACTGCTGGTCTGTCTCCTCCCATTCCCCATTCCCCACTATTGATGACAAACCCCAACTTCTCCTTTACTCTTTCCTCTCACTATTTTATTTAATATTTTCCAGTAATTATGTATTTGCCATTTGCAGAAGTAGCACCACAATACCACATATCAGTAAATTGGTGCAATTTTGTGACTGAAGGTATCAGTATGTGTCATCAGCGCTCGTGCAGATGATGGGAATAACAGCTTCATGTAATAAAGTTCATAGTTTGCTTTCCAAGCATTGTGCTGAACACACAACTGTTAGAAGCAAGTCTTCAAGTTCAGATTCTGATAAGGGTAGGGCAAATATGATTATTTATTATAGTGACAAACTTCCAGAAATGCAAAAGAAAAGCATGATATGATTTATCCTTCCTGAAGGGAGAAAAAATAGTACATGAATGGAAAATATTTGATATCAATGACACAACTGTCAAGGGTTCTTCCGGACAACATCTTTGGATGACAGTATGAACTTGCTTTTGCTAGAAGACTGAACATTTGTTTGCTGGGTGTCAGGATGCATACAAACAGATGAAGGTCAAATATACATCCTGAAATAAATTTACCCGATACAAGGAAAATGTAAAAAAGAAAGAAAGAAATCTTGTAATGATCAACTGAAGCAAGTTGCTTCAATACAATGAAAGTCAATCCACTTCTGATTTCAATTTACAATTTAATGGAAGTGGCAAAAGTCCTGAGTTCACTTGCTCCACACAAAAATAGTTTAAACGCCTTTCAAGTGGTAAAACTAGAAGGTTTCATGACTCAGTTGACATTAAAACCACCAGATGCAATGGGGAACAAGTGAAATGGGAGATATAATTACAACAGCTGTCCCACTGTAGTTCAGAGGCTTTCCATAAACATTATCTGCAAAATGTGGAGGGAAAGGCAAACACCACTGACTGACACTGAAATAATTTCCCATACTAATGTTAGTACAATAAATGACTCATGTGTGCAAAAATTCACATGCCTGAGGCAAGGGGGGGGGAATTTGGGCCCCCTCTTGAATAGAGATAGTTTGGGTCAATAGGGGAGGCTGCCTTGAAGCCGCTTTCCCTTGTCATGTGACGAGGGGCAACAGAACTCTCTATAAGCATGGCTGCCCCTTGTGCTTGCCGTGGTTGGTAGCAGCATTGGTTGTTGAAATAGCAGGGATACTTGAGGGAAGTTTACTTGATTTGGATCCCCCCTTTAAATCTTTCATCCGTGTTTAGCCTCTCCCCCTCCTCCCTACTCTGAGAACTTTATTCAGGGCTTTTTTTGTTCCCTGTGTCCTTTCAATTTTGTTCAATTACCTGGAGTAATGAGGGCGAGGGTGTCATCAGTTGAACCTGGTGTGAGTTTTTTAACCTCGCTGGGGGTTTCCTTGGCCTTTTTTGCCTAATTTGGCTGTTCAAGTGGGGCTGGTCAGGCCTCTTTGTGGGCCTCCATAGGCCTCATTTAGGCCTTGCAGAAAAAGTAGCAAACCACTTGTTCAAGCCAAGTGCCGAGTATCTAGTAAGAGGCGCTCTGCACTCTGCTTGGTACTCGGCTGCAACCCTTGGTAGTCATGGGGGCTTTGGGGGGCTTTGGGGTTCTAAAACAGAATCTCTTTCCAAATTACTGTGTTTTGAAAAGTACAGAGGGTTGCTACCCATTTCAAAAGACAATGGAGTCTGAAGAAGAGCCAAGGGCTGCAAAAACAGCATTAATGAGCCACAGACTGCATTTTGCCTATCCAGATTCAGATCCAAGTTTATCCCACCAACTCTAACAACTCAAATGCTGGAGAGAGCCTGAGAATCAGTGAAATGGTGAGACCTTTTAGCCGTAAAATGGAGGGAACCTTGCCATGTTGGATAATGAGACAAACATTTTCATTCATTCATTCAGACAAAAGAACAAAACAGCTCATTTGGAAGGGCCCCATTTTCAGAAGCAGAATTTGAAAACAAAAACAGGGCAATACGAATGAAACAAATAGAAATGGATAGTGATTCTATACAAAAGCACAAGATTACTTCTTACACTTGCCATTTTTGTGATAGTCTTAGTACTTCTCATTGAGTGTCCAGATTGTATCTTCCTTGGCAGTTGACTTTAGGCAGCCATATTTGGCCCATGATTAATATGCCATACTGGTACTTGTCTTTGGGTGGCTATGTTGCATTCCCCTTGACATTTGTTATTAGGCTGCCATATTGTTTCATGCTTGGCACATATCTTTAGGTAGCCATTTTGTGGCATCTTTTAACAGTTGTCATTTGGCAGCCATTTTATGTCCTCAACACTTGTCATTAGGTGGCCATATTGGGGCCCCTTTTAGCACTTGTCATCGAGATGTCATTTTGTAGACTTTATGGCATGTTATTGGATGGCCATTTCCAGGCACTGCTCCTTGGGTGGTCATCCTGTGTCTTCTTTAGCAGTGTAGTAGGTGGCCACTTCAGAGTTTTAAGTAAGCTTCACCAGGTACTCTTTGACATAACACTCAGTTGACTGGGTGGCCATTTTGGTCTGGTTTAGTGGACGTTGTTACACTTGGACCACTACATATTAAGCTGTGGTTGGACAGTGTCTCATTTAATTTTTCTTCTTTTATTTTACATTACACTATGCCTCCTAAATAGGGTTTAGGTGGGAAGAAAAGAAAGGGCCAGGCCAACAAGGTGACTGCTAAAACACCCACCTTTGGATTTGCAGGAGCAGATAGTGCTGGATTCCAGTTGGGACCAAATGGACTTCAACTGTGCAGTTTTGCTCTCCAAGATAAAAGAGCTTGATCAGAGGCAGTTGGGAGTAAAGAAGGGCAAGGGATGGGTGTCCCAAAATGCAGATAAAATATCACTCATGGGAATGGTTTTATGTTGTTTAGATGCCTTGGAGTAGTGTGTTGGTTTGGAGGAGACAGGTGAGATCAGTGTTTCAAACTCTCTTGACCACATATTTTTTCTCCTCCATTTTATTCTAAGAAAGACAGAATCTTCCTTCAGATATTTTAATTGGTCATCTTGGAAGAAATGGTACAGATCTTTTAAAGGGAAAAATTGGTATGCCCAAACCAATTTCTGTTGTCACCACCATCATCATCTTCTTCTTCATTGGCAATCACTCATGTCTTCCAAGTTTAGTGCCTTGGTGGTGGGTCCGTAGGTGACTATGGAGACCTATTTTTGATCCATTGTTCTTCCACAGTGAGGACATCCATTTTCAGGTGGAAAGTGGTCCTGGTCAGGGTTGGCTTGATACACCTTCCTCTTAACACATTTCTCCTTTTTGCATTCCATTCGTGCCTCTTCAGATTCTATAGATTTATTTTATTTATTTATTTATTCGGTCTTATATTCTGCTCCTCCCTGCAGGCTTGGGGCGGATCACAACATATGATAAAACATGCTGCATTCGACAAAACTTGCAGCATACAATAAAAACATAAAAACACGAGACGATTACAGAAGTAGCATTCAAAGGGGTTACAATTCCTTAAAACCTCAGGCACAGATAACGCCGGACGGCCGGACTAATTAAAAGCCAGTCTGAAGAGGGCAGTCTTGCAAGCCCTACGAAAGGGGGCAAGCTCTGAAATCGCTTGGGTATCATCAGGAAGAGAGTTCCATAACACCGGAGCCATCACAAAGAAAGCTCTCTGCCTGGTTGTGGACAGATGGCAGGAGCGGATTGATGGCACAAGTAACAGATTCTGTTCTTCTGAACGTAGTGATCTCGGGGGAAGATACGGGGTAAGGCGGTCCCTCAGGTACGCAGGCCCTAGACCGTGCAAGGCCTTAAAGGTTAAAACCAACACCTTGAAGGCAATTCGGTACTCAATAGGAAGCCAGTGCAGTTGCCGGAGGATGGGAGTGATGTGCTCCCTCACCGGTGCTCCCACCAGCAAGCGAGCAGCGGCATTCTGCACCAGCTTGAGTTTCCGGATTGTCAACAAGGGAAGGCCGACGTAGAGGGCATTATAGTAGTCTAGCCTCGAGATGACCGTCGCTTGGATTACCATGGCCAGGTCGTCCCTGGACAGGTAGGGTGCCAGTCACCAAGCCTGTCGTAGATGGAAAAATGACGTTTTGCTAACCATGGACAGCAAAGGGTCCAATTGGACACCCAAGCTCTTTACAAGGGATGACGGGCTAAGTTGCTTGCCATTCAGGGTAGGCAACCGGCACTCATCCAGTCCAAGGCGACCGGGCCACAAGATCTCCATCTTCGACGGATTCACCTTCAGTCGGCTGGCACGCAGCCATCCAGTCACGGCTTCAAGGCATAGGTGGAAACAATTGGGTACGGTGTCCGGCCTGTCGTCCATTCTCAGCAGAAGCTGGGTGTCATCAGCATACTGATAACACTCCAGACCAAAGTTGCGAACCAGCTGGGCCAGGGGGCGCATATAGATGTTGAATAATAAGGGCGAGAGGATGGCCCCCTGGGGGACCCCACAACTTAATGGGAGCCTCACGGAGACCTCCTCCCCCCTCTCCACACGTTGTCCCCGATCCTGGAGGAAGGAGGTTACCCACTTAAGGGCAATCCCCCTAACCCCAGTCACGGCTAAACGGTGGGCCAACAAAGCATGATCTACGGTATCAAACGCTGCTGTCAGATCTAACAAGACAAGCAGGGCTGATCCACCCTGGTCCAGTTGGCGGCGAAGTTGGTCTGTAATGGCGACAAGCACGGTCTCCGTCCCATGCCCAATACGAAAGCCGGACTGGAAGGGATCAAGTCCAGCTGTGTCGTCTAAGATCTGTAGGTAACAGCTGACATCCAGTTAGTATGCTCAATGGCCATAGCTTCCTATTTTTCTGTGTCTATACCACAGTTTTTAAGATTGACTTTGAGCCCATGTTAAATCTTTTTTTCTTGTTCATAAACATTCCATTTTCCATCATTCAGTTGGAAGTATAGTAACTGCTTTGAGAGATGGTAATCAGGCATTCGGACAATGTGGCCAGTCCAGCTGGTTATTTTTGCTTCCTCCAGAATGCTGACATTGGTCTTCCCAAGAGCACTGAACCAGTTCCAGCACTGCTGGATCATGAGGACACTATGCAGCCACTGGGCTGCCTCAAAACTTTACATCCCTAGTTCAGTTTTAATACTTGATGCTTTGGCTAGGAGTAATTTTGTATGCAGTATGACTGTCCTTCATTGCAATTGACTACATCTTATGTAAGGTTGTGCTCATAAGTTTATAGAAAAACACCACTGCTCACTGATGATGGATGATGATCATGGAAATGACATTGGTGCTTGCAGTTTTTGTGCTGTCTTCTTTATTGCATCTGCAAATTTACCATAAATACTCTATGACTACATTATATATTTATCTGATCTTTATGTGTTGTGGTACATTTTGATGCAAGGTATGTTTGCTTACTTGATAAAAATGCATGCTTTCACTCAGTGCTGCCTATAATGAATACTTTGGAGTTATTGACAGCAATGATGTGATACGCATAAAACAATTCTAGGCATTCTTATTACACACTTCCTGATGCATCTAAACTCAACAAATGTTATTTATAAGCCGTTTATGGACTTTTTGAGCAAGAATAATAGTAATAATGCATTAATTTGTAGATACAAGCATTAACAATACTAGGAGGATTATTTTGTTGGATCTATAATAGATAATTAATATTTATCCTTTAGTTATTGCACAATTTTTCTCAATAATTAATCACAGTTTAGATTGTGGGTCAGAGCCGCATGGTGTGTTAATTAGGTTTTTTCCTCTTCTTTTTCATTTTTCTTAAATATTTAGTAGTATATTTTATATCCTTGTATTGTTCAGAGTAAAAAAATCCCAATAAAAAGTAAAATATGAAGAAAATAATAAATGTTACTCTCTGTCGCAGCAGACGCCAGTTCAGAGAGCCAAACCCAATTGAAGTGTAAATAGTTTGTTTTAATATTCACAGAGTATCTGGAGATAAGTATTTGCAAAACAAAAGCACTTAATGGTCAGTGAAAATGCTAACAAAAGGAAGCCTTAACCGGCATGAAAACAAACAGGGAGAAAAAGCCTGCATTCAAAACGCCAAAACTCTTTAGCAAAATCAAAGCAAAACAAACAGGAAAAAGGCACGCTGAGGGCAGCAGAGAAGATGTTGTTGTCAGAATCAATCCAAGGTCATCAGCATTGAAGTCATCAAAGGGTTGTCCAAGAAGGTATCCAAAGGGGCGTAGGAGAGACGTAATCCAGGAGCCAGGCCAAGGAGAGGAGATAGATGTAGAAGCGAAGACACAACCCACAGTCCAACTGGGGAGCAATCCAGTGGAGTTCAAACCCCACCATAGGAAGCAGCAGAATCAGTCTGGAAACAAGGCTTCAAGATGACAGAATACAAGATGCAAGAGTCCTAGGATCCAAAGGCAACTCCTTGCTAGCCACAGAGGTTAATCCCAAAATGCCCACCTTTTAAGCTCACTACAAGTCAGATCCACTTGATGAGTTTGACGCCCTATCATCATCCTCAGGTGTTACTCTCCCAGCAGCTGCTGCCCTTTATCTGACCCTCCAAGATTTCCACCTGTGGTTAAGACTTAGAACATCCTCCCATTGTCTGGGGACTCTGAGGGCCAATCCTGATCATCAGTGAATCTTACCCAGGTGTCTGAACTTGTGGGCTCCTCACATGCCCTCTGAATTTCTCTTACTTGAGTCCAATCCATTTCAGTAGAAATGTTCTCTGTACTCAGACTCCCATCATTGCCAGATAATCCCTCAAATGTCTCAGAGTCTGTAGGTGCTGTAATTATTTGCTTGACTCTCTTGAGTTGCAAGTGATCCTCTTCACTTGACTCACTTGACTCATGAGTAAGCTCTTTCTGCAAACACCAGTACTCCTGTTACAAACAGCCCCACCCAGTTCCATACTCTCCCCAGATGCTGAGCCATCAGAGTCTTCTGAATCATTACTATCAGTAGCAGCTGGAGGCTCAATCACAACACTCTCAGTGAGAAAGTTAAGTGGATGTTGCATGTATTTAACTTATTTTAGCCACACATTTTGGTATATTTTTAAGAGCACATAGAAAGGACCATGTCATCCCTTCAAATCAAATCAAATGTATTAATTCTAATTAGTCTTGCATCCTGGATGTCAAGTATTGTCATGCCCCAGCCTGACTCCAAGCAAGACCACAGCCATGTTAAACCACAGCTTTTAGCCAGGCAGAACCAAGCAGCCATAGTTCAACCAATGTTCAGGACTTTTAGCTCCATCTCGGGCCGATAGAAGCGAGGAAGGGCAGAGTCAAGTTGCCTCCCTTCCTTCCAGGTGCTAGCACTAATGAGTTGACATACCATCCTGATGCGGGAGGCTTGAGAAAGTCCAGCCGAGGATCTGTCCATGAGAACCAGTTACGACGCAGCTTGCGTCGTAAGGATCAAAGCCTTGTGGGGGCTATTTAAGTTAAGACCCAGAGAGGTGCGGCATCTCGTGCCAACGTTCAGTTTTGCCTCGCCAAGTTCCACGTACTCTAAGTTCCAGCCTGGGCCGGTGGGCCTTTAAGCCTTCGTGCTCAAGTATTTGCCAAGCCTTTGTTGCCAGAGACTTATCCAGGATTTAGCCCATTGGGGCATCAGGACTATTTCTTAATTCCTTGACCTTTTATTCTTTGGACTATTGCATTGCAATACTAGATGCTAAGGGCATCAAAGGACAATACTTCTATCTTTTTACTTATTTTCATTTATTCTAAATAAAGCATTTAATCACGGCTGGTCTCAAGTGGTTTACTGAGGGGTCCTTCAGGTCTACGGTGCAACAAGTATAGAATATAGTATGTTTCTTTTCCTTTAGTTGTGTAATGCAGTAAAACTTATATCCAAAGACTTATTTACTTCTTTCTCAGTCATGTCCATATCAACATGAGATGTCATCAGATTCATAGTTACCTGGAAAATATTCCCACTGGACTCAATACTACTTCTGATTTCTTATGGATAGTATCAATCTGTGCATTCTCTTCTTCATGACACTGAAAATGCATGCATTTTTCTTTTCTATATGCATTTTTGTTTGTAACCTTACTGTCTAAAACAAAATATTACTTCTGTGCCATCGTTGTCATCATCCTGATAATCTTTCTTCAAAGAAATAATATTTGTTCAAATAAAACTCTATCCAAAATGAAAATTATATATATTTAACTTTAATATGTATATGTATCTCAACATGTCATGCCATGTTTTTGATAGAGTTACAAGGTTGGTAGATGCAGGAAATGCTGTGGATATAGCATATCTTGATTCCAGTAAGGCCTTTGACAAAGTCCCCCATGACCTTCTTACAAACAAACTAACCAAAAGTGGGCTAGACATATTGTCCAGTGGATCTGTAATTGGTTAAGCGGCTGAATTCAAAGGGTGCTCGCCAATGGTTCTTCTTCATCCTGGAATGAAGTGAATATTCAGTCCTGGGCCCAGTTCTGTTTGACATCTTTATTAATTACTTGGATGAAGGTTTAGAGGGCATGCTTATCAAGTTTGCAGATGACACCAAATTATGAGGAATAGAGGACAGGATCAGAATTCAAAATGACCTTAACAAATCAACAAAATGAATTTCGCCAAGGACAAATGTAAGATATTACACTTAGGCAGAAAAAATAAACCTAATGAATCACATGATGGACTTCATAATTAGACCCTTCCTCTTGTTCATAAAGTGCTACTTAAATCAAGCTTATTCTATGATAAGATCACAGAATACATTATCTTGATAAATTCACATATCTGTGAGGGGTTTATTCTGTGCTTTGTGCCACCATATTTTCTGTGATATCTTTCCTCAAAGAAACTGCAATTTTTAAACAAGAATACTTTTACAAATGAAAAAAATGTTTTCACCATTTATTATTTACTATTAATATAATTTAGGATGTAGTTACACTTAGAATTAATGAAGTTTGACGTCACTTTAACTGCCTTGGCTCAATGCTATGGACTTATGGAAATTGTAGTTTGGTGAGGCATCAGCACTCTTTAGCAGAGAAGGCTGAAGATCTTGTAAAACTATAACTGCTATGATTCCATATCATTGGGCCATTATATTTAAAGTGGTGTCAAACTGCATTAGTTCTAATGTATAGATGCACACTTAGAACAGGCCCAAGGAAAATATGCCAGCTCTGCAAAGACTGCTGAATTGCAATTTCCATCATGCATTGCCATTGTGGAATAGTCAATGGGTCTTTTAGACTAACAAATCTAGAGGACCATTTATTGGGAATAGGTTGTCCTCCGGATATGTTAAACTACAACTGGTGGGAATCCTATGTTAAGAGTTTTTGCTTTAATGCAGAAATAAAGATGTAGAGAATATGTAGTTTTTCATGTATGGGAGATCTCTAAGGCTTATTTCCAAAACCGAGTAACGTTAATTTGGCCTATAGCCAATTACCTCAAAATAAGTTCTATTGAGTGTACAACTGAGTAGGATAAACAATGTTTCCTTGATCGAGAAGGCTAATGTGTGCAAAAATGCCTTGAAAGAATGTAATATATATTTATGAAGATTGTTGTTCTCTGTGCCATTATCTAACTATAAATGTCCCCTAGGGAAGACTGTATTTTTACATTTACACATTTGGATGCTTTTCCTAGAGGGGAAAAAAAGCATGGAATACATTGACAGATCATTTACTTATTCTTTCTTTTTTTTAAAAAAAAAAAGGATTTGACAGCCATTTCTTTATCATTTCTTCATAGTTGTAATGTTTAGACCCCACTAAGTGCCTGTTAGGTATTTATTTATCGGGCTATTAAATGAATAGAGAGTCTATGTGAAGGGGGGAACAATCAGTATGCTGTATATGTTTAAATCTTTCCACAGTCTTTATGTGACTGATCAAAAAATGAGCTTCACATTCATAAAGTTCAGAACCAGAGCAGGCATGTCTGTATTTCTTGGTTTAACAAGATGAGGAATGGAGGCTAAAATAATGTATATCTGGGTCAAGCACTTATGCTAGATGAATAAGAGGTGACATTAGTTTGCATTCAGAAGTAGTTTGAACATTGGGCACCAACTCTGGAGATCAGGGTTTGATTCCCCATTCAGCCATGGAAACCTATTGAGTGACCTTGAGTTAGCCACACACTCTCCGTCCCAGAAAACTCAAGTGGTAGATAATTTGCTTTGAACTGGATTATTTGGCAGCGTAGACTCATATCATCCAGTTCAAAGCAGATAATCTGGGATCAGAAACTGCAATATATGGCAGTTTAGATCCAGCACCAACAGTTGGATACACTAAGGATTGCTGTTTATGGTATTTTTCATATATCCAAAATATTTCATATTTCTGTTCCATCAATTCCATATATCAACATTATCAAACAATAGAACTCTTAGTCCAAAAAAGTATTCAAACAGTATTTAGTACATAAATATATTGGTATCAATGAAGTTCCTTGTTTCCCATAGCATTCAATATAAATTCACAAAAAGATCTGCATTATATTCCAATTTAGACATGTAAAATCTCAATTCACAAGGCGTCTACACAAACATATTCGTAACATTTCATAACATCATAGTGCTCGTTCACAATCGGTTAGTTCAGTTCAATAATTAATAATCAAAGTCTTTGTATACTTCCCTAGATGGGATGAAATGAAACGTCCATATCCTTACTGAGAGTGGATTGAAAAGAACTCCATTCGATACATGTTACCTTCAGTCCTCGCAATGACTCATGAATACGCTGCTAGTTCTTGTTCGCTTAATGGGTGAAATCCAAATAGCGTTGTAGCATGGTTGCTTCACCATTCCTGGTGAGTGCCATGCCGGAATACCTGGCGCCTCACATTAGGACCGTTTCACGCAGCAACGTGCTTCCTCAGGGCTTCACAAGCGCTATTTTACAATCAAGCAGCAGAGAGTTCTTTTTTGGACTGTAAAAGTATATAATATAACCAAAAAGTTTTGTAACAACACGAAAAAAGCATATCCATAAGTAAGCAAACAGTACAACATGCTCATATATCATATATTCACATAACATACCAGTTGTTAAATATCAAGGACTTCACTAAAATGAATCCTGGTGGCAGGAATCAGCAATGAGTGAGTTAAAGCTAGATTTTTTATACATAGTCTTTACTGGTGTAAGAGATCACAATAGAAGGTTCTGGACCATTAATTGATCATTAAGACCAGCAGGAATCTCACTGGAGAGCAGCAGAATCCATTTACTTTCAGTTTAGATCCAGCCTCAGTAGAAAGGGTTTCAGGAAAACCAAACCACATTTTGCCTCTTGTAGCTTGGGCAGCTCAAGACCTACTGTGCAAAATATGATTTGGTGCGTTGTTGGGTCGATCCCAGGCCCATAGCCAGGATTTTGATTTGGGGGGACTGAGTTTGATTCGGGGGGGGGGGTGAGTCTGAGTGAGAGAGGATCTACCCTAGCAAACCTTTTGTATCGTTATCCCAATACCCCCATGCATATGGGATATTTTGAGCATGGTGATCAGATCATGATATGAATAAACATAGCAGCTTAAATAATGTACCAGTAAGGCCTTCTCGCAGACCACCCTGAGAATTTCGGGGGGGGGGAGGCTTAAGCCCCTCAAGCCCCCTCCCCCAGCTACATGCCTTGTTGAGCCCATATGCTTTATACATTTTTCCTTATTATTTATTTATTTATTTATATCATTTATATTCTGCCCTTCTCACCCCACAGGGGACTCAGGGCAGATCACAATGCACATATACAGGCAAACATTCAATGCCCTTTGACATACAAACATGTATAGACAAGACACTCAGAGGCAATTTAACATTTCAGCTTCTGGCCACCAGGGGGAGCTGTCACACTCCTTCACTCCTTTGCACACTTCCTGGAGATTTATGGCCTCATAAATTAGTTAAATTAGCTTCCCCACAACGTGGTGCCTAAATTTCCTACTTAACAGATGCAACTGTCTTTCAGGTTGCAAAGGTCAACAACCAGCTACACAAATGGTCGAGCGCTCACCCCAACCTGGGCAGGCCTCGAACTCATGACCTTCTGGTCAGTAGAGATCTTATGCAGCTGACTCCCAGCCAGCTGCACCACATTCCCGGTGCATCACAGATGAATCAGAATGCAATACTGGGAGAGGATCCTCCATGAATCTCCACTCAAATCTAGAATGATCTTCCCTCAGGCAACTCATTTGGTAAGCAGCTCAATCTCCTTGGTTGCCAAGTTTTTAGTGCTTAATTGCATACCTGTTTGTTTTGAATTTTATCACCATGTTTGATTTGTTTTATTACTTCAATACTGTTTTATGCTCATATTTGAACCATTTTTGAAATGCTATTTTGAGTGTATTGTTGTTCTGAGCTGTTTATATGTTCTCTGAATTATTCAGTGGTGCGTGTGCACATGAGGGAGAGAAAGGAATAGACAGAGGAGGAGAGAGCCTATCTCTAACACTTCAAAGGGCACCAAGATAGACAGATCCGACATCCTTCTCTAGCCCATTTGCCATTTGCACCTGTCCCTTTCCATTCTAATCTCCTAAGCAATCTCTCTTGTCTTAGTCCTTCAAAGTGCATTAAGAAATAGCCTGTTTTATTGATTGTAATTACTGCTAGTGATGAAGATGTAGATGTGTTGAATGTTCACATTGACATGGTCAAGTATTCAATTCAAAAGGGGTCAGGAATTCTCATTAGCATGTCAACTATCTGCGTCTTTGTATAAGGCTGTGGTCAATTGATTGAGAGACAATCAATAAAGGCTTGTGGGAATAAAAGAGTTTTGTAAGGAAGTAGCCAAATTGTATAGAATTGCAATTACCGAGAAAGCTTTCCAGAGTAATAGCATAAGCTTCTTTTCCACCAACAATTCACCTGGGGAATGAAGTTCCTCTCATTAGTTAAGCCAGATGCACAGTTCAGTAGCTATATTAAACAGGCACCTGCTTCTAGGTAAAATAGACATTTATGGGTGCAATCTTTCAGAACCTTGTTCTTCTTCACATGTATTCTGAATGGTCATCCATAACACAATTAAAAGAACTATATGAGATAGATTTGGCAATGTGCTTAGTGATTTATTTATTTATCTCAACCACTCATGTTGACAATGTTAGATACTTTTGGATTCTGGAGGATTTTGGATTTCAGAATTCTGGAAAAATGGTATTCAACCTGTACTATATATTAACTCTTATTGCAAAGGGAGCCATCCCTTTTCTGAGGGTCATTCCAACAGGTCCCAAACCCACAAGGAGTCAGAGATTTATCAGGTAAACCCGAATTAATCTGGAGTAAACTGGGATTTCCAAATTTAGCCCAGATTAATTTGAGAGCTGGAAAGATCTGAAAGATCTGGATCTTAATGTAAGGTGTTGGCCTGTCAGGATTGACACCTGGGACTGCATTTGATGATCCTTGGGGTCAATCTCCATTGCCATCCAGGTTCTTTGGAGTCTCAGAACACAAAGCAGAGGGATGGTACCTCTCCCCTCCAAGCCCCCTTTTTTGTCCAAAAGCTCTACAGAGGGGCCTGGCTGCATTCACAGGTCCCTCAAAGACAGTTTCTGATGTATCGAAATGATGTGTGGGGAGGTTTGGGGAGGGGAGGAGGGAAATCTTGCCCCCCCCATCCCACAACCTCCCAATGCATCATTTGGACATGTCAGAAGCTGTCTTAGAGGGGCTTGCACATGCAGCCAGGCCCCTCTGGTAAGTTTTTGGGAAAAACGGGGGGCTGACTAGATGCCCTCCCAGGACATTGCATGTAGTTGCCCTTCAGGGAAAGCACAGGGTTTTGGGGAGGTGTGAGGACTAAATCCTGGGAGAAACTGGGATTAAATATTAGGGATGCATGAAATTTCAGAGGTAATTTCATATTTCTAAAGATTTGGGTGATTTGGAATAACAAATCACCAAAATATAAAGCAACAAACCAGGCTCCAAATCTTTCTGTCCTAATACAAAACTTTCAGATAATATTCAAAAAGATTTTTTGATTCAGAGCATTTTTTACAGTGCAACAAAATTGCCTAAGTTGGAAGGGAAGGAGAGGGCTGAATGCGGCAGCTGCAAAGCTAGTTTCCTTCCCTCAGCAAAAGACGTGTGCTTGAGATCCATTCTATGTTAAAACTTAAACTTAGAAAGTGGTGTAAAATTACACTCCTTTTTCCCTAGCCATTGGATTAGGGTATTAGAAAGTGATTTAGAATTACACACTTCTTTCCCTAGCCTTAGCAGGAAGATGGTCTGCACAATGTGTCTCTCTAGATGAGGTTAGATTTGAGGAAGGGAGGCAGCATAGATAGCTGGCAATATTATGGGTAGGTTGTGGCACGAAGCAGTCAGATCTGGAGCAGTTCTGGAGCAAAATAACCTGAATTGCAGCGGTGTAGATAACAACTTAGATTTTTGCTTGTATTTGTCTCAGTTGACAGTAGCATCATATAAAGTTCAATCATTTGGGTTTAATTTGGGATTTGACAATATCTACTGGACACCCTTATTATGAGAATGTTTTACATATATTTGGAGGTGCTGGCTGATCTACAACTCACAGTGAACACATGTGGTTGCACATAATAAGAAAATGAGCATGAATGATTTTAGAAGTTCTCTTGAAGATATCTGATTCAATCAGGTGAAGGAAGCCTGTAGCAGAAGAGAAGAAGCACAACAGAACATTTACTTGGCATGTAAAATTTCAGTACTTAGTGTCTCCAGCATTTCTGCTTCGGATCCTGAAGGAAGAGCCATTGTCAGCCAGAGTAGACCAAAAAAAGTCAGTTTGAACAAATGTGAGCAAAGTTTTCTATAAAGCAGCTTTCTAAGTATACTTCCACATATTGATTCAAGAACAGAAAATGAAGAACGGGATACATAAAAAGGTCTTTCTATCAGTCCTGCAATAGAAATTGAAATTAATATCTCCATCAATTGCTCCAACCACTAGCCTTGAATAAACATATTCTTGTACGTGTGTCACTCTGTATAGTGGCTGCTTTTCTTCAGAAAAACTATCAATATTTTCCTGAGCCAGGCCTTTCCATACCCTGTTGAATTGTGTTAATGCACATCCAGATTGGGTTTAGTTGATCAGTAATTACACTGAGCCATGTGGTTTCTCTCCAAAGCCACTTTATTTTAGCTGGCTTGTAGAGCAAATGATGTTGAAAAACCCTCTGTTGTTTTGATATTCTGTATTTTCTATATTTTTCTCTTCTGTGGCTCTTTATTATGAACAGCATTTGCATGGAAAAAGAATTTCTCCTTCTCAAGGGTCCATCTGCTGCAACAGTTTATTCCCACACTGGAACTACTATGCTTTATGACATCACCACCATCATCATCATCATGCTCACAATAACTAAATGAATTGCCTTTTAAAACCAGATTTTATCTTCAGACAAAACATAAAAGAACCAAAGATAATGGCCTTCACAGGTCAGCCATCACACACACACATACACCAGCCAAGTTCGCAGCTATGAGGGAAGACAGAAAACCTGTAATTCCCAGTATTTGGAAGATGCCAGTAGCTACAATATTTTTGGAAAGAAAGCCAAAGCCCTCAGAAACACAAAGATGCAACACTTGGAAGGCAGTCATACTCGTCCATGAGTGATAGCCTATGATCAATCAATATCTATCTATCTATCTATCTATCTATCTATCTATCTATCTGGGGTGGTTGATCCATAAAAAAATGTTTCTAAACTCGTGTGTGTGTGTGTGGGGGGGGGATTGCTGCTGTTGTTTCAAAATAGAAAGTGTTCCAAAAAATTGTGAAAATTTCGAAATTGAAACGTAATAAATAACTAAATTTGTTATTATTTTGTCATTGCTGCCAGGCAAATTTGCTGCCAGCGCGCTTTGGAAGCCAGGGGCCAAGATTTCCTCCTGATCGCCAAGACTCTCCCTCCACTTGGGAAGGAGAGTCTTGGCGATCCGGAGGAAATCGACTCCTAATCTAGGCCCCTGGCTTCTAAAGCTCGCTTTGGAAGCCAGGGACTGAGATCTCTTGTTCCCCAAGGATCACTCTCCCAAGCGGAGGGAGAGCCTTGGGTTAAAGATAACCCACTTCAGCTCTCAGCTGGCGAGAGGGGACTGGAGGCCAGCAGCACCCTCCACTCTGCTCTTGCTCAGCTCTCATGCCCCCACATGCCCCTATCACCTGGGAAGCAAAGTGGGTTATATTTAACCCCCGTTGCTTCTCAGGTGGCAAGGGAGTGTGCAGGCAATGCCTCCACACACCCCTATCACCTGGGAAGCGAAGCGGGTTATATTTAATCCTTGTTGCTTCTGAGGTGGCAAGGAGTGTGCAGGTGATGCCTCCACATGCCCCTGTCACCTGGGAAGCAAAGCGGGTTATATTTAACCCCGTTGCTTCTCAGGTGGCAAGGGAGTGTGCAGGCAATGCCTCCACACACCCCTATCACCTGGGAAGCGAAGCGGGTTATATTTAATCCTTGTTGCTTCTGAGGTGGCAAGGGAGTGTGCAGGCGATGCCTCCACATGCCCCTGTCACCTGGGAAGCAAAGCGGGTTATATTTAACCCCCGTTGCTTCTCAGGTGGCAAGGGAGTGTGCAGGCAATGCCTCCACACACCCCTATCACCTGGGAAGCGAAGCGGGTTATATTTAATCCTTGTTGCTTCTGAGGTGGCAAGGGAGTGTGTAGGCGATGCCTCCACATGCTCCTGTCACCTGGGAAGCAAAGCGGGTTATATTTAACCCCCATTGCTTCTCAGGTGGTGAGGGAGTGTGCAGGCGATGCCTCCACACACCCCTATCACCTGGGAAGCAAAGCGGGTTATATTTAACCCCCTTTGCTTCTGAGGTGGCAAGGGAGTGTGCAGGCGATGCCTCCACACACCCCTATCACCTGGGAAGCAAAGCGGGTTATATTTAATCCTTGTTGCTTCTGAGGTGGCAAGGGAGTGTGCAGTCGATGCCTCCACATGCCCCTATCACCTGGGAAGCAAAGCGGATTATATTTAACCCCTGTTGCTTCTGAGGTGGCAAAGGAGTGTGCAGGCGATGCCTCCACATGCCCCTGTCACCTGGGAAGCAAAGCGGATTATATTTAACCCCCATTGCTTCTCAGGTGGCAAGGGAGTGTGCAGACGATGCCTCCACATGTCCCTGTAACCTGGGAAGCAAAGCGGGTTATATTTAACCCCTGTTGTTTCTCAGGTGGCGAGGGAGTGTGCAGGCGATGCCTCCACACGCCGCTGTCACCTGGGAAGCAAAGCAGGTTATATTTAACCCACCTTAGCTCTCAGCTGGCGACAGGAGACTGGAGGCCAGTAGCACCCTCCACTCTGCTCTCACTCAGCTGAGAGCTGAGTGAGAGCAGAGTGGAGGGTGCTACTGGCCTCCAGTCCCCTCTCGCCAGCTGAGAGCTGAAGGGGATCATCTGTAATCCACTTCAGCTCTCAACTGGCGACAGGAGACTGGAGGCCAGTAGTACCCTCCACTCTGCTTTTGCTCAGCTGAGAGCTGGGTGAGAGCAGAGTGGAGGGTGCTACTGGCCTCCAGTCCCCTCTCGCCAATTAAGAGCTGAAGGGGATTATCTGTAATCCACTTCAGCTCTCAACTAGCGACAGGAGACTGGAGGCCAGTAGTACCCTCCACTCTGCTTTCGCTCAGCTGAGAGCTGAACAAGAGCAGAGTGGAGGGTGCTGCTGACCTCTAGTCCCCTCTTGCCAGCTGAGAGCTGAAGCGGGTTATTTTTAACCCAAGGCTCTCCCTCTGCTTGGGAGGGATAGTCTTGGCGATCAGGAGCAAATCTCGGCCCCTGGCTTCCAAAGCATGCTGTGGAAGCCAGGGGCCGAGATTAGGAGTCGATTTCCTCCAGATTGCCAAACTCTCCTTCCCAAGTAGAGGGAGAGTCTTGGAGATCAGGAGCAAATCTCAGCCCCTGGCTTCCAAAGTGCGCTTTGGAAGCCAGGGGCCGAGAGTTCCTCCTGATCGCCAAGACTCTCCTTCCCAAGCAGAGGGAGAGCCTGGGGAACAGAAGGAAAGAATCTCGGCCCCTGGTTGCCTCCAAAGTGCCCACCTTATCTTTCAGCTGGCGAGAGATGAATGGAGGGTACTGCTGCCCTCCAGTCTCCTGTCACCAGTTGAGAACTGAGGCGGGTTAGTGTAAGAAAGGGCAGGAATAAAAACGACGTAATAACGCGCCCTTTACAGAAATGGCTGACCTGGTTTCGATTTAGAAAGGTCACTTCCGGGTTGCTGGCTGTGGGTCAAATTAGGGGCAAAATTGAGTTTAATACGAAAGATTAACGAATATCAAAGTATTACGACTGGAGATATCCCCCCCCCCCCACTCTATCTACCTATTAAGCCTGGGTGATCCAAAAAAAGGTTCAAAACTAGTTCTGGATGTAGGGGGTGCTGGCTCTTTGAATCTGAATGACTTCTGAAATTTTCCAGAAAAAACTCGGAATTTTCCGAATTAATTCTGAAAATTCGGAATGGCTTCTTTAATGGCGGACACACATGTTTAACCCAGTTTGGACGCAGATGTCTTCCCTTCGCTCAGAACTGGGGCAACAGCCGTGTTTAATAACAATATTAAACTTTATTTATACCCCACCACCATCTCCCCAGTGGGGACTCAGTGTGGCTTACATGAGGCCAAGCCCAACAGCATATTACATAATACATAATATAAGATAAAACCAAAACACAACAACAACACAGTAAAAAACATAGACATATGAATACAATAAGCAAAATAAAACAATACCAAAAAATCATTCACAATCACAATAACAATGAGTGGGCTGCATACTAAAAACTCAGGATGAGATAGAAGTGGAATGGAAGATCATCATGGCCAAGTGGCCCGAAGCTTTTTGCCCTAGTGTAAATTAACTCAATTAGCCCTAACCCAAATGATTACAAGCACCCAGCCTTGGCTTCCACGCTCCTTTACCTGTCCCTCTTGCAGCTCATGGGAGATGAGCCTCATTTGGACAGGGCCCGGCCTGGTATGAGCCACGGGGGGCATGATGGTGATGGTCAGCGTGGGGTCGGCCACCAATGGGAGGTCGAAGCAGTGTGAGGGAACCAGCAGTGCCCGCAAAAGGCACACCCGAGGAGGCAATGCTGGCCAGGGAAGCCAGCAGCTCCATCTCGGTGAGATTCCAGAAGCTTTTCCAGAAGTGGATGTCCAAGTTTTGGGTGATGCGCTCAAACTCCACGCAGTGAAGCTCTGGGTCGATGGCGAACTTCCCGCTGGTGAAGAGGGAGCTGGCCACCAAGCTGATGCTAGAAAAGTGATGCTTGTAGTTTTCCCCAATGGAGACGAGGCTGATGGTGATCATCTGCAGGAAACGCCGGATCGAGGGAGCAAACTGGAAGCCCATGCAGCTCCCATAGAAACACCCCTTCTGCATGGCAGTGTACTCGCTCAGGAAGAGCTGGGAGAGTCCACACTCCTTGTGGTTGAAGAGGCTCCTGGGGCGGTTCTGGGTGAGGAGGCACTGGGCCAGATAGGCATCCCAGTTCTGAGCGGAGGGAAGGTATCCACATCCAAACTGGGTGTTTAACCCGGTTTGGACATGGATGCCTTCCTTCCACTCAGAACTGGGGTGTCAGCCACATCTATCTGGCCCAGTGCCTTCTCACCCAAAAACACCCCGGGAGCCTCTTCAACCACTGGGGCGAGAGCCTCACATGGAAGGGAAGGCCAGGGAAGGTAAACCCACCAATTCCTTTCCAAAAATGGCAGCGGTGGCTTTGAAATGGCAAATGCTCTTCCGGGTTGCTTACATCGCTTCAAAACCGCTTCAAAAGTGAATTTAATCCAAATTCATTCCAATTTTAGGAACATTCTGACAGACCTACCCAGACCTACCTATCTATCTCTACCTACCTACTTATCTTTATATATAATAACCCTCCTAAGTCAGTGTGCATAATACTGAAAGATTTAGATACTTGCTTAAAACATCCCACAAGTGTCCCTCCCACTCACTAGCAATAAAAGTCAACAGTAATAAATCAATCAACTGTAATCTGTTGCCATTAGCTTGCATAAATTGTGCCTTTGTTTCATCTAATGTTACACTGAACATGCTTTCTTATAATCAGTGTGAGAATGGTCATGCATATTTTCATTTTCTAGAGTAATGTATGGATTAGAATACAGTTTTCCTTTGAGCCAGGGAGTTCTCGAAATTCAGCAAAACTAAAAAAATCCATAGATTAGTGGAACTTGTAGAAAACATTGTGTGCATTAGAAAAAGTTATATTAAAACTGTCTATAGTAAGAAACACCGAATGCTCAGAAACATTGCAAATGAAAATAAACACTTTTTCATATATTTCTTTTATTCACAGACTGATGCACAAATGGGATAAATGAAATTTATTGCTGGTTAGATGTGAAACTGAAGTGGACTTGGTAAAGACCAATTTACCCAGATGGTATGTTTATCAAATATAAGTTAATGCATATCTTCCCTCAAACACTCCATTCTTAATTGGTTTTAAGTTTAAAGGGGGTTGATTTATCTAACAGAAATACTCACTGGCAATTAATGGTGCATCAAAGTTATTTCAAATCACTTAAAAAATTTCTCCATCAGTTAGTTAAATGTAATTTCATCTGTTTGCCACCCTTCCATCAGTGCTTCACTCAGCATTTTTCTTTCTTTTTCAGCTAGCGGGTGGGCTGCATAAAATATGGTCAATTGCTTGGCTAGCAAAAATAAATTAAACTTTTAAGATGGTAATTTAAACTTCAGCTTTTTGGTAGAGAAACTAATGGAAAGAAGTGAATTGGGGTTTCATCAGCTACATATCCTAAGTTGGCTGACTCAGGTTGTTCCTTTAAAAAATAAATAAATCAGACAATGAGTTGTCTCCAGCATGCCTTTTATTTTCCGTAGAATCCCCCCACTATGAACATCTGTAAGTGTTCGTATACTTGCAGTTGGCTGAAGCATATCTCATTATGTGATGTCCTGCAATCTCAGTACTGTATTTAACCCATAAGAGAAGAATTGCATAGGAAGCAAATAAGGAAATGGCTTTATTTATGATATTAATATAGTTGCAGAAAGAGTTCCATAGTGGCCTTCCTTTATTAGTAAATGAGGCCAATTTTGTAAACTGTAAAATTCAGGACTGGAAAGACTTTTCTGCATAAATCTGTTAATTGACGTGCAAAAGGTCAGGTTTACAGAGAAGTGAAGCCATTAAAGCATAATTTGTTTAGTTTAGTATTGGAGGTTTGGTAGTAGATAAATACTCATAAAAATAAACTGAAAACATCACTAATTTGAAGGATATTATATGTTTATGGGCATACTTCCAAAGAACATGGCCATACAGCCCGAAAATCCTACAACAACCCAGTGATTCCGGCCATGAAAGCCTTCAACAATACACTTCTAAAGAGTTTCTATAATAAACATCATTTTATAAGATTGTTATCACTGCAATCTACTCAAATGTGCTGTTCATTCTGGACTCGCTTATTTACCTATTGTTTACTGATCAAGTGTCATGATCAAATTGCAGTAGCCTTTTTTTACTCAAACAATTAAGCTGCTATATCATGGCACAATTATCTGGCATCATTTAACTTTTCCTGATTTGTGGCTTAGTTTAACCCAGAAGTTCCACAACATCACATTCCTCATAATCTATTATAGATTGTTATATCATGCAGAGGTAAAAAAGCCCATTTCTGGTCAGATTAATTGATTAATAAATTATTGACCAACTACAATGATGCTCATGTTAAATAGGAAGTAGATGACTTCCATGGACTGATTGCATCAGAAATGTGGATGGCATATATCACCTTGAATTTCTCCTTCAATATTTTAGCAAAAATGTACATCATTTTGAATATATCTCCTACTATATGATATATGTGCATAGTTTTTAAAGGAAAAAACTTCAAACTGTGTACAGTTTTGTGTTTTGTTAATTCTTCTAACAATTCTTCTCTGATTATATTTGTATATACATATATTTGAGATGCTACATCTTTGTCAAGACCAACTGTTTTCTTTACTGTAAACTGCCATATCCATTTGACGACACTATATAAAAACACCACCTTTTTCCATTACCTAATCCCATGTGTTTGTGCACCTTACTTTATTTAATGTCAGCAGAATATATGCAGTGAAGTGTAAATGTAAATGTTTGTAGTAAAGTACAGATCAGAACTCAGCAATCATAGTGATCTCCAAGTCTGTGAAACACCCAATAATTTGTTTTCTGGTTGTGATGTAACGCTCAGAATGTCTGATATGACCATATACCGTTGAACAGTTGAGTCGTAATAGTGCACACACACAAAATAAGTAAATATAGCTTTGGTGAGAGGAAAAGAGAGCTAAGAGGAAAAGATTAAAACCGATTTTAGGGGGTAATACTTTTGCCTGCCCATCCCTGAAATAACAAGATCAAACACAGTGACTTTGGGTTAAATTGTGGGCAACTTTATTTAATGTTACATATTTAATTTTTGCCTTAACCTAAACTAACAGGTGTCATGAACTTGGTGTGCAGAGCCGAGGAGGTATCCCAACCGGGCAAACCCCCTCAGGTAACTGGGGCAAAAACCTAGGTTTCCTGGTAACCCAACCCAGGCAACCGCTAAGGGAAATGTGAAATAAGTCTTTCTCAAACATGTTGAGACTAGACTCTCACATTTCTGGGCCATCAAATTTCATCTCACCAATTAACTTAACTTTCAGTGAGTGTTTTAGCAAATGACCCACATCCCTAAGAGGTGGGTGCCTTGAGTGAACATAAACTTTGTATTTCCCTAGCTATTTTCCCACCACTGATTGTGGGCAGATGTCTATTTTGTCCCCACCCCCACCAAGTCCTCTAATATCAACTTAATCCCTTTTTGTAAGTCTGATAAAAATTAATTGTTACCCAAATCGGAGAGGTGGTTACCATCTGACCGGTATAATTGAGTTTTGTCATGTGTAATGTCATTGTGAGGTACATAAGACCCCTTAACACGGGGGCAATACAGAGCGCATGGCCCGGTTTACATGTTTTCTAACCCATTTAAGGCGTGGGATGATGGCTGACCAAACAATATGTACATGTAGCCAGACATGCCAAATCCTAAAGATGTCTTCTCTTGCTTGTAGGTAAAGCGCCCTACCGTTAAGAAGACCCAGGTCATTTCCCCCAAGGTGTATAACGAACACTTTAGGAGGTGGCCTGCTCCTGAACTCAAACAACAACGGAATCAAGTCATCCCAATGAAGGCCTCTCCACTCGACTGTGGCGATGGAAGCAAGGCCCAAATGCTGGCCATAGGAAGTCCTTTGGGCCTTGTATCGTGTCATAGATGTCACTGGGCATAACTCCCTGTCGCTGCATTTAGATAATTTTATAACACATCCCTTGGCCTGCTAGTTGGTTTTTGAGGATCTGATCTGTAAAATTTGTTTTGAGTTAAATTAACATCAGTTAGAAGCAAAGCATGATATGAAGTGTCACTTTTTGACAGGGCCACCAATTCACTTATCCTTAGGGGACCAAAAAAAGGCTGTTAACGCAGCTGCATGGAATAACGATTGTTCATACTCTGACACACAGACTTTTGGCCAAGTATGTTTAAGACCTTTTAAAATGTCTGGGGTGAGAGGTTCCCTATCATCTTTGGGCTGGCCATGTTGTTGCAACCATCCCACCATGAGCTTGTGGTGATGTCGGGAAGACCCTGGGCTTTAAACCAATAAGCTAAAGCTGCCAGTTTTGTTCTAATTGAATGAGGTGCTAACCCCCTTCTTTTGCATTAAACGCAAAATTGTGCTAAATGCTCATAAGGGACAGGGATAACATTCGGCAAATTGTAATATTTCCTAAACTCAGAAAAATCTTGTACACTTTTGATGTATGACTTTCTAGAGCTGGGTGCAAGTTCCATACCCATGATTACTTCCTCACTCCAACCTGCCAAAGATGGTCTGGCATGTGTTCCAGGCGGGCATCTGCGTTGGGTGCTAACTGACAGAACTGCTCCATCTGTATACGAGACAGGGCGCCATCCAATGAATTATCCAACCCAGCAATATGGAACGCACAGAACATGATGTTTAACTTTAAACAGTGAAGTGTGAAATGTCATAGGGCGCCCATGACCCTTGGCGAATTGGATGTCAGGGTGTTGATGACTTGGACAGTGGCCATATTATCACACCAAAAGTGTACTTTTGAGTTTATAAAACTATTCACCCATAGTGAAACAGCGACTATGATGGGAATAAAGTCTAAGAAAGTTAGATCTGATGTTATGCCCAAAGTGTGCCATTGTTTAGGCCAAGATTCATCACACCAGTACCCGTTGAAATAGATCTCAAAATCCACTGAGCCAGAGGTATCAGAGGCCACTTTTAGGGCGTCCTTTAACATTAGATCCTGACGCCAAAATTATATACCATTAAAGTTGGACAGGAAGTCCAACCAAATTTAGAGGCCAGATTTTATAGAACAAGTCACTGTAATGTGGTGTTGAGGCAACGTTACTCCTGAAATGGCATCACACAGTCTATGTAGAAAGTAGACTGCTACGACCTTGCAGGCAAAATTTAGATTACCAATTAGTATTTGGAATTCCCTCAACGTGGCCTTCTTATAGGACATAAAGTGTTGAACCCTGTGCTTCAAGTCTGCCACCTTGTTGGGAAGCAACCGGGAATATTGTTGTATGGTGTCATTCTCTAACCCAAGGAAGATTAACACTTGATATCGGCCTTCAGTTTTTTATTTGGCTAATGGGATGCCCAACTGCTTGGTGAGCTCTTGAAAATACTGTAGTAAGAAAGGGCATACCCCAGACCCACACTTTCCTATACACAAAAAATCATCAAGGTAGTGAACTATACCAGAAAAGCCAGATTTTGTTTTGATAGCCCACTCTAGAAAGGTGCTAAATCTTTTGAAATCTGTGCATGATATTAAACAGCCCATAGGTAGGGCTCGGTCTATATAAAATAAAACCTTGAAATTTAAAACCTAACCATTCAAAATCAAAGGGATGAACTGGAAGTAACCTGAATGCGGATTTGATATCACATTTTGCTAGTTCAGCACTCAGCCCATGCTGCCGAACAATGGCAACCCTTTATCAAAAGATGTGTATTGCATCATACATTGCTTGTCCGGTATCGCATCATTCACCGATCTGCCTCTGGGGTACAGTAAGTCAGGTGATGAATGAGGTTATATTCTCCCTCTGCTTTTTTCGGTACTATTCCCAAAGGGAAAACCCAAAATTGAAGTGGGGGGGGGGGCGCGATGCAAACGGGCCCAAAACCCGGCCCTCTTTCGCCTCCTTGTCAATTTTGTGTTTAACTATAGCTTCCATGCCAATTATTGATTTTAAGTTGTGCGACAACCTTGGTATATGTGGGTCTTGGACCGGGATTCGAAAACCGGATGAAAAGCTGGTGAGTAAGTATTCTGCGGCAGCCCTATCGGGGTAAGCCTTTAGCCACTGTTTTAGTTGATCTAACTTAATTGGGCTGGGGCCCTTTGGGAAAAGGGGGCCGGGTTGGGGTCTTTTAGGTGAATTGGTTGTCTCAGCTGTTAATCCAGGTTGGCAATTGTATCCAGCCATTTGGATTCTTACCTGTGATGTTAATAGATTCTATCGCCTTGATGACTGCTATCAGCGACGCGCCCTGAGGAAGTGTCTGCGAGACATGAAAACGGCCACGAACCTTTGGCGTCCGAGATTACATTTAGCCGTTTGGCAAGGTCTCGGCTTCTTTTCTCGCTCAATTCAGGCTATATTTTGGCTTTAATTCTAGCCGCCACAAGGATCTCAGTCACTGCCATCATTTGCTTTTCCTTTGTGGCTTTTCCAGCGTTTTCCAGCAGGCCCGCCTTCTCCCAGAACGTGGCAGGAGTTCCCCCACCACGTTCCTCCGTTGCGGCTTGAGTTTCCCTTGCCGCCACTTGGATTGTGGATCACAAACAGACTTAGCATCTCTCAGCAACCCCCTGTGTGCCAAAATCTTCGCAAACTGTGTTGAACATATTGAGCTTTCCAATGGACTATATCATCTTAATGGACCTTTGTGCATCCACGCCAACTCAACCCATCTGGGACAAGGTTTGCTTGGAATCCCCTTCTTATCAAATGTACTTTTTGAGATGCTTCTGTCTGTGTATTGAATACCTATATGATTTATGTGGAATTGTGCTTCATACACATTGGTGGTCTATGAGTATAATGTTTATATATCATAACGTCTCATTGTTTCTCATTTACACAGAGTGCCTGTAATCCAATCCATAAGTTGAGTGCGAACCTGGATATTATAGTGGTTCTTCTTTGTTGTGTATGTACAGATCCCCTGCCATCAAAGAACATTCTGAACTCCAAAAGAAATGGAATTGAACAAAACTTGGCATCCAGCCTCAATAACAATAACTATAACAATGAGCTGGGAGAGACCCATTGGGCCATCTAGTCCAACTCCCTTCTGCCTTCATGCATGAAAAACACAATCAAAGCACCTGTGACAGATGGGCACTCATGCTTATTATTAATAATAATAACAGCAAAAAGAACAACAGAGTTGGAAGGGACCTCTAAAGGCCATCTAGTCCAACCCCCTTCATTCTGCCTTCATGCAGGGAAAGCACAATCAAAGCACACCTGACAGATGGCCATCCAGCCTTCATAATAACAATAATAACAATAATACTGAGTTTTCTCACCTCTTGGCACAAGAAGTCAGAAAGGCAGGAAGGCAGGCAGGTCGCTGTGAACAGAAGTCCTCTTCCACTGCGCCCTCCATGCACAGTGCAGGACAGCATGAGTAGGAGGCCAAAGGCAACCTTCAAGAGCGGCCTGGCATAGGCCAGATGCTCTGTTGAGCCCCAACTGGGCCCAGGAAGGACAGAAGCAGCATGAGGAAGGAGGCTAGAAGCGCAATCGCAGGAAGCGGTGGAGGGCATGCTCGGCAGCTGCTTCACTCAGCCAGAGGTGGCTTCGTTCAGCCAGCTTCACTCAGCCTCTCCAGGCTGCAGCGGCAGGCACGCTTGCCAGCTGCATCACTCAGATGGAGGCTGCACAGGGCCTCATGAGCAGTGAGGCTGAGAGAAACTGGCTGAGGAGCCCAGCAGAGGCCTACACAGCCAGTTTCACTCAGCCACGCTGCTCATGAGGCCCTGTGCAGCCTCTGTCTGAGTGAAGCTGCTTCTGGCTGAGTGTAGCGGCTGGGGAGTGCACCTGCCACTGCTGCCGCCGCTTCCCACATGGCTGCCTCCAGCTGCATGGCCTGGCCTCACAGGAAGCCCCTCGCCTGGCTCGCACCGTGCAAGGCCAGGCTGTGTGGTGGTGTCTCTCTCACCTGGCTTCTGCTGCTTGCCAGACCCGACGGATGACGCAAGCCAGGCGAGAGGCGTCCTGCGAGGCCAGGCCGCGCAGTGGTGCCTCCCTATCTTGACTTGCTCTGCCCATTGGGACTGGCAAGCAGCAGAAGTCAGGTGAGAAAGGCCCATCATGTGGCCTGGCCTCACGGGAAGCCCCTCGTCTGGCTTGTGCTGCCCGTCAGGAAGGCAAACGGCGAAAGCCAGGCGAGGGGCTTCCCGCAAGGCCAGGTTGTTGCAATGCAGTCTCCCTTGACTGGTTTTTGCCACTTGCCAGACCTGGCAGGCAGCGCGAGCCAGGAAATGGAGGCATCATCGTGTGGCCTGGCCTCACAGAACGCCCCTCGCTTAGCTTGTGCCACCCGCATGACCTGGCAAGCAGCAAAAGCCAAGCGATCCAGATGCAATCCTCAAAAGAGCTACACCTGGCTACTAAGCCATAGGTTCCCTACCCCTGGATTAGAGAGATAAGTTGAAAATAGCAAGTGAACAAAAATAATAAAGTATGATTGATAATACTGTTTAGTTAAGATGAAACGGGGAAAGGAAAGACTGCAGATTCAAATTAGACTGTACAATTATGAAGATTTTGGTTTTTGCTGGAATTAACAAACAAACAAACAAACAAACAAACAAAAAGCAGTCTCCATACCTGGGTAGAAACAAACTGGTTTCATGTAAAGTGGATAACAGAAATAGAGTTAACAACATTGGAATATATGGTACTCTGATTTAAAAAAATAAAACAATAAAAGTGAGTAGATATTTTTGCTACTGTTTATGCTAGTCATGATCAATTCATTGAGTTTGCAAAATCATAAGCAATTCTATTAAACAATGAAGTGGAAATATCAGCCTAAACAATAATAGTCTTGTTCTGACCTTTGGCAATCGTAGGACCCAGACACCCAATGTATTAATCCTGATCTGGTTAATATCAAAATAATAACACAGAAAATGCCTTTGTTCACATCAGCCTTCCAGAAAAAATAGGAGTTTTGGAATATGGAGTAGGCTAATATCAGGCAAAATTCCTGTGCTTTTCAAGATACAGACAACACATTGACATGGAGCTTTTCATCTCAGCTTTACTACAATATGGTATCATCTGCATTGGGCAGTTTAGCCTGGTATATATTATGCCCTGGAGGAGCCTCAAATCCAGTAGACTTATGATGAATCCAGGACTATTCAGATAGCTGGGGAGCACACCCACTCAGTTGGGACTGCCTTCACATCACCTCCTTCATAGTATGTCACCTGTGATGACCAGGAGATCAGTAGGAGAGATGGTTATGTAAATATAGCCACTATCCTTCCCCTTTCCCTGAGTTGATGAATACAGGGAAGATTATTGGCACTGGTTTTCAGTTCAGTTCAGTCTGATCCACTCTCCTGAAGAAATGAATGAAATAGAAGAAAAGTGGCCTTTTACACCTGTGGTCTTCCTTATAGGTTTGTTCACATATTAATAATCTAATCTTAGGTTCCCAGATAATACTGGAAGAACACATTAGGATTCTTAAACTCTGAGACTGCTAATTATGGGGTTGTAAGGCCTAAAGTTATTACTCTATGGGCTTATCAGTAACCCAAAATGTCATAGTTAGAATTCAAAAGTATGAATTCAAATAATCCTCTACACTTACTCAAAATTTGACTATGTAAGAATACCTTACTGGAGGGAAAGTACTAATCAGCATATCGCTCAAGAATGTTCTGAGTTAGCAGAAGTATAATATGATGCATTTCCAGATGAGTCAGAACTATTTTTGTTGTTACCATCCCTCTACCCTACATGATCTATATGGCTACAAAGTCTTTTAGTGAATGGATTACATTTGTCCTAGTTGTGGAGGGAGATTGATCCCCAGAAGATGGGAAAAACTCTGACTCTGTGTCCTACTTTTAAAGATTTGTATGTTGACATGGCAGAAATTGCTTCAGATGAGCATCTTATTTATAAGATTAATGAGAAAAAGGAGAAATTCATATGATAGGGGAAGAAAAGTATTTCTTCTCTTAGGAATACCTGTCCTAGGTTTTGCAGGCTAATGTTTTATATAATGAATGTGCTGTCTCGATGTTTGTAAGCACTGGATTTGTTGCAGAATATGTATGTCAGCGGTACATAAGATTACTACGGAGGTATGAGAGATGGATTTTTGAAGTGATGGGATGATGTTGCTCATCTATATTTTATAGCATTCTTGCTCAAAACTGCTAAAGATATTTAGAAGAGCTTTTTGAAAAGAAAAATAAAGCTTCTGCTGAATAAATCAGTGGGAAATATAAATGCTCACTTGAGTAATCAAAGTGAAATTTAGTGGAACTCATTCTAAAGTACTAGTTATAATCATCTGTCTATCAATTACTGAAAACAATAGGAATTAACCTCAAATCACTAATCACAAAGACCAATTATATGTCTCTCATTAGTTACCTGACACATTCCAAGTTACCAATGTGCCATGGTAATGGAAGTTATATTTTAAAATAGATTAGGTGTTCATAATAAACTGGTAAATAAGTTTGAACATATGCTGTAATAATCATCATCATAATCATCTTTATTTCTTGCCCACCTCTCCTCATGACTCGAGGTGGGTTACAACATTGCTAAAACACACATTCATCTAAAACATTCTTTAAAATACACATATTAAAACATATTTCCACAAAATACATATTAAAATAACAAGTTTAAAATTCATGATTAAAACTGTTTGGGAGGACTGCCGGAAGAGATAGGTCTTCACTTGTGATTTATGTGTCAGACCTCTTCTAGTGGATCGTTCCAGAGTCTTGGGGTGCTCGCCCATTACTTCCTCTAAGCATTCATTCAGAGAATACATGCTATCCTTAGTGGAAGCTGTTTTTAAAGGCATGGGGAAATACATTTGGGTGCCATCAGTATACTGATAACACCATGTCCCAGGCCTACTGAAAGAGTAGGGAAAGACAAATATTGTGACCAGAAATTTCGCATCCTCAATAAAAAATAAGTAAAGACAGAAGAAGATAAGTACGCTAGTCCCAAGTGAGAAAGCACTAATCTCCTATATGAATGGAGGCTCTCTACCTATTTTGGACCCTGATTTTCCAGAAGTCAGAATCCTATTTGGTGCATACGTGCTCCCTTCCGTAGGGGGTATACATATGATAATAAAGTAAAGTAACAGAAAGATAGCATAGCATAGTCCATTGAATACTGAATTATTACTCTGGAGACCAAGGTTCAAATACCTGATTGACCCTGGAAACCCACACTCTCTCAGATTCAGAGGAAGGCAAGGGCAAACCCCCTCTCAAAAAATCTTCCAAGAAAATCCTGTGATAGGTTTGCCTTAGTGTTACTGAAATCAGAAATTACTTGAAGGAATACAGCAGCAGCAGCAGCAGCAGCAACAACAACAACAACAACTACAACAGGGCATAATAATGACAGCATGAACATATGGTGTTTTAGATCACTAAATGCATGAGAGCAAGCAGCCTTTTTCACAGTCTTAGTATGTGTGCACAAAGTACAGATGAAGACTCCTTCTGTAAAATAGTATTGTCACAAAGTGAAGTCATCCTTTGTGTGGTTCAGTAAATATCTAAACAGAAATGCTTCTTTGGCTTCATTATAAATCTCAAGGACAAATAAAACCAATATATAGAAATGTAGGTTATATGGGAAGATTCCTGATAGCAAAGACTTTCAGCACACTGCTGAGTTTACCTGCTATTCCTACTCTGTACTAAACCAGGATTAGGAATGTGTCTAACTCTAGATATTTTTGAAGTACAACACACATCCTCCTTCAAAATCAGTGATAAATTTGGAACTGATGGGCAATGCAGTTCAATAACACCTGATTGCTTCCTATGTAATCCTAGATTGTGTGGTCCAAGAAATACCTTAGAACAATCTGACAGAGAATGCCTTTCTCTGAGTTACAATGTTACAGTAATCACAAATAGCAATAAAAACTTTGTCACAAAATTATTTTGTGAAATAAGTTAAGCTAATAAGTTAGCATTTGTGATATTACTTCCAAATGCTGTCACAGGCCGATTGATTGAGGAGAATGTAAGCTCTCTGGCTCCTCATTAGTGAATTTTCTTCTCTATGGAGATATAGTCAGCTCCTTCTTTGCTTTCTTTTCAGTGGGCCCTGAAGACATTTTTGCATCAGTGTACTTCGGGTTTCAGTATAGTTTAGTTATTATTTAAATTTTGACATTTTGGGCTGCTGGTCTAAACATAGCCTTCATTTTATGGAATTTAAATGTGGGATCTTTTATTATATTATATTATTTGCCACTTTGTTGGTAAGTCATTTTGAGATAGGTTTTTAGTTTTGAAATGGGGCCCTGAAAGCATAAAATAAATAATGTTCCCCATGATATTTCATAGTTTTCACACATGGGGTGAGGGGGCTTTCAGTTAGACATCCATAACCTGTTCAATATTACAAGGAAATGTCCATTTGATATAAATAGCTCCAACTCTTGAATAAGATTTGTCTATCTCTTATGGGATGGTTTAAGCCCAATTCTCCCAACTTGTGACCCTCAAGATATTTTCAACTACAACATCCATCATCCTGGACTATAGCAATGTTGGATGGGGTAGTCCTAATTATGAAGTTCAAATTTACAGAGGGTACCAGGGTAAAGAAGAACAAATCAGGTAGTATCTACAATGATTGTGTAAAGAGGCACAGTAGACTTGTTTTATTCTCTGGCATTAATAGATATAGCCTTCCTATATTATCAAATGATGAGGTTAGGGATAATATTAATAATAATAATAATTATTATTATTATCATAACTTTATTTCTAGACCACACCTCTCCTGAAAGGGACTCGGGGCAATTTGCAGCACAAAAACAGGCAAACATTCAATGCCTTACAAAGTAACAAACAACGTCTGGTCTGGGGCCAGTGTACTTAAGGGATCGCCTGACTCCATATAATCCCCTGAGATCACTACGGTCAGAGGACCAGAACCTCCTAGATACTCCCAGCTTGAAATCCTTCCACCTGACGACAACTTGACGAAGGGCTTTATCCATCATTGCTCCGGAATTGTGGAATGCTCTGCCACCTGAGACTCAGGCTCTGCGAAACCTGGACACTTTCCACATGTAAGACCCATTTATTCAGGCAGGCCTTTGAGTGACATTGGAATTTTAATTTCCACTGTTTTATTATGTATTGTTTTACATTAAACTTCTCTGTAAACCACTCCGAGCCTCCGGGAGTGGCGGTGTAGGAATCGAAGAAATAAATAAATCAGCAATAATACAAAATAATACATAATAATAGCAATAAACTTATAATGAAAAAAATGTTGAGGCGGGGGATAAACCAATTAGACAATAAACTAGGATGTGTGAACATTAACCCTGACACTGAAATACAACACTGCCTGAGTGCAGCATTTTTCTGAATGAAGCAGAGTGTTTGAGGACTGGGACTTACTTCCTCTAGGCATACATTCAGAGAATACATGCTATCCTTAGCGGAAGCTGTTTTTAAAGCATGGGAACCAAAGTGCTTGTTTATAATGCAATAATTCTCCCAATCCTGCTATACACCTGTGAAACATGGACTGTATACTCAACTCAACTGAACTTTATTGCTTATATATTGCTTTTCCCAGACGCTCCAAGCAGTTTACAGAGTGGACATAGCACACTATACACATACAACATATAACAATAAAACAATTTACAATTTGCTAATCTACCCATTGAAATACAAGCGAACCTAATCTAATGATAGAGTATGGCCAAAGTGAGGTCTTCCACTGGAAAAGATTATGGGGCTGGAGTAATGCTCAGGTCCTGAGGAGGCAAATGAATTGCCAGAGGGGGCCAACTAGGAGTGGTAGCTGCCAAGCCATCAAAGGAAGAGAGCTGATTTATTCCCAACACCCCACAAAAAGTCCCCAGTCTGTGAGAAGCCCTAACAGCCGGGGTCTTTAAACCCTTGGGAGGGGGCAAACCATCTCGGTCCCCACATTGTGTGGGCTTATAGGCTAAAGTCTTCCCTATTAAGTTAACCTGATTCTGGGGCTTGGGATTTTCCAAAGGTCGCCCCCAGTTCTAGGTGGTAATATTCCAAAAAGTTCCAGTTCGGAATTTCTTCTTACGCTTCCTGACTGATTTATACAGATGTCACACTCAACTCCTGGAACGATTGCATCAGCATTGCCTCCGAAAAATCCTGCAAATCTCTTGGGAAGACAAGCAGATAAATCTTCAGCATGCTGGAAGAAGCAAAAACAACCAGCACTGAAGCAATGCTCCTGTGCCATCAACTCCACTGGACTAACCATGTTGTCTGAATGCCCGATCACTATCTCCCAAAGCAGTTACTATACTCCCATGGGAAATGTAACATTGGTGGACAGGAAAAGAAATTTAAAGATGGGATTAAAGCCAACCTTAAAAACTGTGGCATAGACCATGAGAACTGGGAAGCCCTGGTCCTTGAGTGCTCTAACTGGAGGTCAGCTGTGACAGCAGTGCTGCAGAATTCGAAGAGGCACAAATGGAGGGCAAAAGGGAGAAATATGCCAAGAGGAAGGTGTGTCAAGCCAACCTTGATCGGGACCACCTTCCACCTAGAAACTGATGCTCTCACTGTGGGAGAACATTTGGATCAAGCATAGGGCTCCACGGTCACCTACAAACCCAGTGCCAAGACACCAGACTTGGAGGACCATCATCCTTGGGCTATGAGGGATCACCTAAGTAAGTACCGCTGGAGTTCATATGACCTGATCAGAAGGGGGGGAAAGTGGCAGTATGCAGCCGTTTGCTTTCTCCTTTATGATGAAGCCAATCGACTCCCATTACATGACACACTGTAACTTCTAAGTTAAACAAGCCAGGCTAATTCACAAACAGGTAAATCACGAGGGTGCAAAGGATAAATTGAATTATATCTTTAAATATTCATCAATTATAAATACAAAGGTGAGAATCATGAATAAGAAATGAAAGGGCACTGTTCAAAGTCCTACCGCAAGCCCAATGTTCAATAGAGTTCAGTAATTTGATTGTTCAAGGAAAATCCACAGCTAGAATCCACAGAGGTGCTGGGATATTTATAATCCAAGGATCCGATGATCCTGTTGTGGTTTATTCCCTGGAATCAGGGGAAGCTGGCCCCAGGCCGTATAAGGCCTTAAAGGTGAGAACCAACACTTTGAAGGCGATCCGGTGCTCAATAGGCAGCCAGTGCAGTGGTTTATTCCCTGGAATCAAAGAAAAACCTAAGTAGGAGTTGGTCATTTAGAGGAAGAGTAATGATTTCCTCAGTGCGAATGCTCTGTATACACCAAACGCCGACGGTAAACAGATGCTGGTAATCCCAAGGCCACATAGGGTCCGTTTCACCCAAAGCGGGTTTTTTCAAGGCGTGAAATGAAAGGAGACGGTAACCAACTTCTAAATATAACAATAGAATACATATTAAGTCAAAATTGAGGTTAGCACAAACATAGCCATTGTCAATACATAAAATATACATACCATACTGAGTAGAACCAAGAGCATAACCCCATCCTGGATTGGAGGGGTGACCAAAAGGTAAGTTTGTAACAAAGCAGAGTCATTTTAAAGGGAGTAAATCTTATCCAAATCTTACTCCCTTTAAAATGACTCTGCTTTGTTACAAACTTACCTTTTGGTCACCCCTCCAATCCAGGATGGGGTTATGCTCTTGGTTCTACTCAGAGGCAGAAAATAGCTGTATACACTTTCAAAAAAATATATAGAAATGAGTAAATGGGAATAAACTGTCCATGAATAAATTTACCTCCTAGATTAGATGGTTTTTAACCATTAAAAAGTAGAATCTAAAGCAGTCTTCCAAGGATGTCTGCAGAGAACAAACTTGTCAAGTTCTAAATAGCAATCCATCAACTATGACTCGATTGTACTCATTCTCCCCTATCTCCTCCACTCACTAGTTTCCTTTCACTACCAGAGTTTATAGAGAAATGTTGGTAGCATTGCTATCTGCCTTAATGGGACTCCAGGATGGTTTCATTTATACATTAATTATATGTCATAGTTAATGGTATGAAACTATTTGGGCAAGTTAACATAGTTATAGATATTTGCAGAAAACCAAATCAAAATACTGTAGTCTCTCGATTAATTGGTAGATGCTGGATAAATGTAGTTTCTAGTTGGTTGAGAGTTAATATTAAAAACAAGCCTAATTAATATTATACTACATACTCTACCATAACTCTACCATAACATTAACTCTGTATTGACTTCATATTAATATTGAAATGTAGTAATTGAAAGCGATTTTTTTTCATGTCAGGAGTGATATGAGAAACTGCAAGTCGCTTATAGTGTGAGAGAATTTGCTATCTGCAAGGATGATGCTCAGGGGGTGCCCAGAGATCTTATCATTCTGTGGGGGGCGTGTCTCATGTCCCTACAAATGGAAGCTCATCCTGCTCCCTGGATTCGAACCACCGAGCTTTTGATCAGCTATCCTGCCAGCACAAGGTTTTAACCCAGCTTTTCTCAGGGTTCAGGAGGTGTCAGGGGGTCACCAAAGACAATCAGAAAACACAGTATTTTATGTTGATCATGGGGGTTCTGTGTGGGAAGTTCGGGCCGGGTGTGCATGTGCGAAGCCAGCTGGTTCTGCACGTACGCATTTGGTGCTGCGCCGGTGGGCCACCTTCCAAGGGGCCGGAGACTGAGGAGGAGAGTTTGGCGGCCGGTGGTGGAGGCTCTGCCTCCGGCTGCCGGGCGCTCCTCCTCGGACTCTGGCCTCGTGGAGCTGCTGTGGGCGGCTCTGGCCTGCTTGCGCTGCACTGGATGCACATGCGTGGAACCAGCTGGTTCTGCACATGCACACTTGGTGTGGCACGAGTGGGCCGCCTTCCACAGGGCCGGAGACTGAGAAGGGGCGTTTGGCAGCCAGATGCGCCCTTGAATATGTGGCGCCCCACGCGGGCGCGTAGTTCGCATAGTGTAAGATCTGGCCCTACCTGCAATATAGGACAGTTTGTTACAATCATCATCAATATTTTATTAGATAGTTTAAGTCAAGATTTCACAAACAATAGTTAGGACCACAATTGCTGCTCTACATCATGAATGAGGTTGACTAAGGGCCCAAATGCAGAATGACACTAGCCCAAATGTGCACAAAATCAGAATTTAACATATAAAATATGGGGATCTTGTGCAAGGAAAAACCCCAAACTTCCTTGTGTAATTCTATCCCCCCCCCCCAGGGTATTCCACTAACTATCTTAGGTAGCTGTCTTCTCATGTGTACTTTGCTGCCACTTGTACCCAGGGGAAATGGAAGAGCAGAGGTTGCTGCTTTTCATTTTTAGGGGACATGACAATGTGCTCATGGAATCCTACATATCAGCTACCTGATATGTATGAGTGAACTGCCTTTCAATATTCAATAACACTGCCAGGCTATCATCCCATAACCAATAGTCAGTGTTATTTTTATTTTATTTTTTAAAAATGGTTCTTATGAGTCCCATTTCATATGGGGCATCTCATATATGGGGACTTGAAGTCTAGCAATATATTGATTCTGTACAGGACACCCCAAATCTCATACCCTTGATATTGAGAACACGTTCCCAATAGATAAATCCCAAAGCATTTCTCTTACACAGCAGTCATGTCTTAATAACCAAAAGCAAATGTCTGTATGGTAGAGTTGTGGCATGATGCTGTTCTTCCTCCTCTTCAGCCATCAGAACTGAGCAACATTGTAATGGTTTGCCTTCTATTATGAAATCTGCATTTCAACTTGGAAGTCCTAGGGGAATTCTGGACTCTCACAAGGTATCATCTTTGTGACACTTGAGGTGACCTTAAAAAGGTCTGCTTCTTGTGTTACCACCCAAATTTTGCATTTTAGATTTCTAAGCCATTTCCTCCTATGAGCTCTCTGAACCAAACATATTTATGCATGCTCTATTCCAAATTACTCTAAGCCACGTCTGCTGTCATCAACACAGATCAGAACAAATTGCAACAAGAAAATACTTCTAAATCAAATGACAATGCATAATTTAACATATGACATTTATGTCCACTTTAATTATCACAGGGGTAAGTTGTCATTCCACATGTGCTTCAGGATGGCCTATAAAACATGGAGGCATATTATGCTGTTGTACTGTAATGTAACATTTCCAATGGTAGACATTTCGTTTTGATGAATTGTACACTTCAGTCTGTCTGAGTAGTTTGCTGAACTTGTGAACCTTAATGAGAAATAATGGCCTCCTTACTCTGGGCTTTACATGGAACATTTTAAATAACTAAATGTTCACAGGGCTGCTTGTACTCCATGGACATGCAATGCAAATATGTGATTTGGACCTGGGCACAGAATTAATCATAGTATACATTTCGGAAATGATTTTATTTGGTCATTTGTGTTGCTGTTTTCTTCTACATACACTGTAAGTAGATGTGAAACTGAAAAACTGTTGGAGGTGGACTTCCCATGGTGAGAACCAGAGGAACAACTCAGTCAGATTGAGAGGGACTACAGCTAAATGACAGCGCACATGCTTGGCCTGTTTAAATCCTGACATTTCATGTGTGTGTGTGTGTGTGTGTATGTGTGTGTGTGTCAGGCAATAGGCAATGAAAAAGAGCTCTGCCTGAGGCATGAACAACTGTGTGCAGTATAATACCTTTACTCAGAGTTTTTACTCAAGTCAAAATACTAAAGTAGTGTGGGGTTATGCTTCCAAAAGCTGTAAAGCAAGGGATGCAGAATACATCCCAAGAATCAATTTCTGTGGCCCTTCATCCTCCCCCCCCCAAATTTTCATTTTAAAAATTCTGCACACTTTCCAGGAAATTTTTACCTCAAAACTACTTGCCCCCAAAATGTGAAAGCACCCAAAATACCTCCACCCCATCCCTTTGACCCCCCTGGAACCATATTCCCCCAGTATTTCTCTGAGGGCACTTCTAGACATGACTAAAACCTGAGCCAAAGTGGGTTAAAGTTACCTTCTTTGATGTGGGTCCCCCCCACCTCCTCCCATCCACCTCCTCCCACAACCCTGGGATTTCCCTTCTGGGGTCAGTACATACTATCCCACTTGAAATAAGAATTGCAAGAAGCCACCCTGAAACCCCAAATTTACCCCCTTAAAAAGATCCATAGCAGTCATGAAGCATCTCCTTGCATCCCCAAGCATGATAAAATGACACTTTAGGAGATGAGAGAGCTGAAGAGGAAAATCATGTGGGATGATTGTGGGAACCAACTCCCGGTGTTGCAGAACACGACCCTGGAAGTTAGTCCCCATAGGTGCAATACCTCATTATACACAAGCTTTTCAGAAAGGCCTGGATCTAATAAGAAACTTACTTAACCTTGATTTATTTCATATTAATTTGCTTTTACTAGAGGCATTGTTTGAACACCTCTGGTAAAAAAAATGAGACAGGTCCCATGTTTTGGGCCTCTCTTGGATGGGCCCACAAGTTCCTCTAAAAATAGACACAAGAAATTACTAAATATCCCATTTTCAGAGGGACTGCAGTTATTTTGTTTGCTGTAGGATGAATTGACCTATGGGGTGTTGGAGGAAAATTGACCATTGATCCTTACACAATTGTAAAGAGTGACAAAAATTGTCTTTGGTGCTAAAGGTAAATATTTTCCATCTTTGCAAGTGCTGTCTTTTCCAGTGTGTAATTTTTCTTCAAGTTTCTGAAGTAGTACAAAACTACTGGCTTGTACTACAATCCTAGAATCTCCATAGTTATGCTTACTGGGAGATTCTGGGATTTTTAAAATCTAAAACAAGTAAATCTTCCAAGCTGTGAGACAGAAGGTAAACTCCAGTTTTTGAATAAATTATTGTAGAAATCACAAAGAAAGAAAGGTTAGAGAGGAAAGACAGATTGCATCACTGGGAGCTGCTCAAGGTTATTTAAAACTTACTTAATGAGAATGCTCCATGGTCTGTGTACAAAACATCCCCAGAAGGCATCCTCACTCTGGTAGGTGGGTTCTTCCCTACTACAGTTTCTGGCTGATGCCTGTCAGGAGACCTCTTAAAGTTCTTTGTGCTTCCTCCTTAGTGAAGCTGTGATTTTAAAGTTACTGTGTAATGGAGAATATCACCACTAACCATATGATGTGATGGCCTTGTCTGTCATCCAGAGTCATTTAATGTTATATATGTGTCAAATGAACCGAGAGAGAGAGAGAAGAAGGGGATTCAAGAACACAAAGCCTTCAAGCAAAATGGGAAGGTTTCCTTATGGCAGCAAGCCAGTGCAGGTTTTAAAAAAGAATCTTATTTGCTTTCAAAAATTGACCGAACAGCATTTTAAAAGTTAAGGAAAAGGAATTTCAAGGGCAGGGCTATTTTATGCTGAATCGGTTGCTTAGGTGCTTCACCAATTTCCATGAGTTATTTTTATTTATACATGTATAAGTACTAATCCGTAGAATCCTGTGCTTGTAATTTCTTGGTTATAGATTTCTTTGTATCTCACACAGATGGAGCTGTTAACTGCTTTCCGTCTCTGCATCCCGAGCAGATATTCAGAAACCATTTTTTTCCAACGTCAAGATGCTAAATAAATCATTTCCTCTAAGGGACTTGAGCAGAGAATATTTTCATCAAGCTTACAATGTCACCTTTCTGGGTTCAGTGTAACAGAGACAGTGGGCCAGATTAAGAGTGATAAAAATGAGCTTGTATAGCACATGGCAAACTCTCCAGAATTTAGTTTTGACTGGTGCAAAGAACTAAAATTAGTAATAGAGCAAATTTCTGTTTCAGAAGCCGAGGTTCATTAATGTGACATGGGATGTCTATCATGGTTTTGCAGACATGTAAAAAGGAACTCAGAACATTATCTGGGATGGATTAGTGCATTTCAGGCCTTAAGGAAATTTTTCCATATAATTGGTTCTTAACCAGAACATCTCAGTTGCCCCAACAAATATTCTGCTGACAATTATTGCTCCTTGCCCATATGTCTATATGCTGTAATGAATTGCACCAAGTGCCATACTCAAGTACAACTGCAATCAGTAACTTAAAAGACATGAAAGGGGATAATAGAAAATCCTATACTACTGTTGTAGTCTTATCAAAGCTATGTTGGTTGTGACTGATTTATGAAAAGCCAGGAAACCTATGTCCTTCAAGACAATCCTGAATTATTCATATCATAGGAAAGTCTGGGTTTGCATAAACGTAATGTTTCTAGATGACAGTTATTCCAAAGAGCTCAAAGTAATTCCATCTAATGCTATAAGACAGGCTTAAAAGAAAAGGCTGAAGAATAATCTTGGGCAAATTATGGTATTTCTTGAAGTCAATTCATATCACCAGGGGCTCTTCCCTATAAATATTGTCTTATATGAACAAATACATTATAGAATAGAAAATACACAGATGAGTCAGGAACATCTCCCTAAACCATAAAAAGAGAAATAAAAGGTTCAGCCACTTTGTTCTTTCACTGTTAAACACCAATATGACCAATGATGTAATGGTATAACTTTCCTCCAGAGACTTCTTATAACTTTAAAAATGATAATAATGCTAATGACTTTGTTATTTAATGGCCTCTGTTAATGGGATCTATAATAATGAGATCCATGCATAAATGGGGGAAAATACCATCTTAACTCTGTTGCCATTTTAGCTCTGGATTTTATTAGTGTGAATAAAAAGAAATTGTGGCCAAGTTAAAAAGACTCAGCTGATCTAATGAAATACGAGTTTGAGAATGTTATCAGCCACCCAAGATACACTCTGCCTCTTTAATATTTCACAAACTATCTTTATTATCCTCACACACAACATTAAAACAAATCTGCATCTGTTAAGGTGAATTTTATTTGTCATTCTTGGGTCTAACAGTTCCCTTGTTCTTTTCTTGTATGGGAAAAATGATCCATTATACAACACATGGCAAATACTTATTGAGATTTATTTTATTTTTATTGCCTTGGCAACATTTGTTTTTTTACCTCTGGTTATAAAATCTCAAATCTTCTCCAGTTTCAAACTTGACATCTACCAATAAAAGGGCTAAATGAAATACTAGCTGGCAGAGAAGAAAGTTTTGTGTTAATATTCTCTTTTGTGGCAAACCATGCAAAGGCATCCTACATTAAAAGAGTACATTAACAGTGGACTACAAAATTTGAGTTAATCTGCCCTGAGTAGCACAAACCACTGATTCGCAGTATGCAGGCATTTTCTATACATAAATACATGTACACATATAAATACTTTCAAGGGGGGAAGGATTGTAAAATATCTTTCTTCAACCTTCAAAAGTAAGCGTAAATAGTAAGCATCTGGCACATTTGTCCTTTCCCCAAAACCTTTTTGTGCTTCCCTGACTTCTAAAATGCATAAAACACAGATCATTTCTTCTGGCATAATTAGTGACAACTAAAAATAATGGAACTAAAATGAAATTACTTCTTTTAAATCTAGCTTTTCTTTTTTTTCTTGCTTGCCTGCCTGGGAAAGCTAGGTCACCACAGATATTTAGTCCATACAGGAAAATTGCCAGGAAAAACAAAACTTCTGACCAGGCTGTTTTCTGTGCATTTCACCAATGCTTGGTGTGCACCAAGCAGGAATGCAACCTCTTCCTAGCTTAGAGACAGATGGGCTAATTCAAGATTTGGAAGTATGGCAGTAGAGGAGGAGGAAGGGGGGTGGGGAATGAGTACAAGAGTAATGATAAAAAATAATGACAACAGTGACAAGTTTCAGAAATTGTATTATGAAAAATAAAGAGCCAGGATAGTGTAGTTGTTTTGGACCTCTGCTTTGGACCAGTGTTTCTCAAACTCTGTACCTCCAGATGTTATGAGATTCAGCTCCCACAATTCCTAAAAACTGGTAAGCTGGCTGGGATTTCTGGGAGCTGAAGTCCAAGACACTTGGAGGATCATAGTTTGAGAAACATTGCTTTGGGCCATGCCTCAAGAGATCAGGGTTTGAATCTGTGGTGAATTATGGAAACCCACTGAGTGACTTTGGACAAGTTACATTCTCTCAGGAGAAAGCAAAGACAATCCTCCCTAAAGATTCTGCCAAAGATTCACGAGAGGGTAGCCTAAGCTAGTCTTTCTCAACCAGTGTGCCGTGGCACACTAGTGTGCCATGACGGACCTCCTGCTGTGCCGCGAGAACAGCTCTCTGCCCCCCTTCCTCCCCCCTCCTGCCGAACTCCTGCTGCTTGGGGGAGGAGGAAGGGCCGGGCAGTGGTGAAGAAAAAGAAGAAGGGACCGGGGCGCCGCCTTCTTCGGCCATTTCCCCAGCCAGCCTCCAATCCGCCATGACTCCCACCATGACTCTCGCCCCTCACTCGCTGAAGCTGCGTGGAGGAGGAGCCCCGCCCACTGAAGCCCGTCCACCACTCATGCTCCTCCTCTGTAGAAGAGCTGAAGCTGGGGGGAGGGGGCGGGGCATGGCGTGGCCTGGCTCTGCCCCCTCCCCTGGCTTCACTTCTCCCAGCAGCAGCTCAAGCCTTGAGGGCACAGTGCCAAGCCAGCATTGTGCTGGCTCTGGCACGGCTGGCTTGGCACTGCCCCCTCAAGGCTGGAGCAGCTGCTGGGAGAGGTGAAGCCGGGGGTATGGGGCGGGGCATGGCACAGCCTGGCTCCGTCCCCTCCCCGGCTTCACCTCTCCCAGCAGCTGCTCCCAGCAGGCCACCAACCCCCAGCCGTTCTTTACTGTGTTCGAGTGTCATTTTGTGTCATTTTGGTTGGTGGTGTGCCCCCGGATTTTTTTAATGTTAAAAGTGTGCCGCGGCTCAAAAAAGGTTGGGAAACACTGGCCTAAGCATTGCCATAGGTTTGAAGCAACTTGAAGATATACAGCAGCAGCAACAACAACAACAATAACAACAAGAGAAATAAACAAACAAATAACAACATTATGAAAGATTTCTTTATTTCTGGGGTTAGCTGGGGAAAGAGAAAATGTTTTCCAAACATCTAAATTTAATTGCTAGGTAGAGATGTGAATGCAGGAAGCAAAAGAGCTTTGCAGGAAGGGAGAGGGCTTACTGATCCCAGGTGTCATTGCTTACTAATGATGCAGATTCAGGAAGGGAAGAGTCTGTAGAGAGGGTAAGGATGGATTTTCTGTGTTTGGGGGGTTGCAAGGAGGTTGGAAGGCAGTGTCCACACCTAGTCTTATTTATTTATTTATTTATTATTTCGATTTAATGGATTGCCCTTCCCGAAGCTCAGGGCGATTTCCAACATGTAAGATACACAAATATAAAAACCTCATAAAACCTCATAAAAACCGTTAACAGCTTTGACATGACTGGGCTACGTGACTGCTGTCCCACCACGGAGCTGGTTTAGGACAGTTGAACACAATACAGCTCGGAACCAACAGTTTTTGGGCTGGTTTCAATCACATTCTTTTTCCTGTATGGAAGGGCTGAAGACTTATAACTCCAAACAAGCTATTAGACTTCTGCACAGGTTTGCAGACACAGAGTTGGGTTTCTTGTTTGTTTTGGTTCTTTTTTATTTTTGTTTGGTGTTTTAACGAAAAGTCTACCAACTTTTGAGGTTTTGGATCAGAAAGAGAACTATAAAGTAAGATCCACCTAGAATTGGTAAACATCCAACTTATCAAAGCCCAACCGCTCGGGGTTTGAGAAGGGCAGGATAGAAATGTTGTAAAATAAATAAATAAATTAATTCACAATGAAATATTCAAGAACAAAACCTACCAGAGGTTTTGCAGAGCTCTCATTTGCTACATTCAAGGGTGACTTCCTCTTGAGCTACAGACAGGGCCGTATCCGGAAGAGGGGGGTTAAGGGTTCAACCCCTCCAAAATCTGTCAGGTTTTTTAAAAAAACTGGTTTACTCATGAATGTTAACTGGTTAACCAATTCATGAGTAAACTAGAATTTATTTTTTAAAACACTGGCATGTTGGGGGGGGGGAGTTGAAGCCTTTAACCCCCCCGGCTATGGCCATGTACAGCCTTGCCTACAGAATTTTTAAAAAATATTTTGCATAGGCCTTTATGCTGCATCTGCTTCCTAGAATCCTATAGTTTTATTATGCTGCCTACTGAAAGGCACACATGTAGACAAATTGCCAAATACCGGGAAAAGCTAAAGTGGAGCACCATTTCGCCAGAGACTCCATAGCACATTAAGCATTAAGAGTGACAACACATTAACATTCCAATGCCTCATTTTTTTTTGACAAAGAACTTAATGAGGACAGAAAATAGCACAACATTAATCCATTTCTGTGTCAAAGCCCATAATGTAAATGGGAACGAATACACGTTATTTTCTCCCCGTTTATGTCACCTTCTTCAAATTGTCAGGCATGTCATGATCTTCTGTAGTCACCTAGGTGCAAAGTCATATTAACTATTAGATTTCAAGTCAAACTGTGCTCTGCTCAATGAGTACTGTTAATTGAAACAGTAATTTTTACTTCTCTAACAATAGGCCAATATAATGAGATATAATGTGCTAGACTATTTGAGTTCAGTCAACAGTAATGAGTGCATCATAGTTATATAATAAAGATTTAGAGGTTAACTCATTTTAGAAATTTTCTTTCTGCTATGGGAAAATTTTCCTTAACTATACAGGTTTCAAAACATATATTATTCACATTAGTCAATATTTGGTCTGCGCAGAAATCTAGATGCACATTTGCATGCTGGCGATGCAAATTCAACACTTTGTGGCTGAATTATTGTAAAGTATACACACAAAAGAAAAGCAAATGGTTGAGTAAAAGATTTTATATGTATATATGATTAACATTTCAGTATGGACACCCAATGCTAGAAAATGCTATGATACAACTCAGGTCTAAAATAGGTTGTCTTGAGTTATCAGTCTGGAATTTTGGTTTTTAAATTAAAAGCATTCAGCAAGATAAAAGACATGTTGTTTACAACATTTCCACTTCTGTTAGGCATTGATAATCTGAAACAATGTTCACATTTTATAATTCATATTCCAGAACAACTAATTAGAAGAAAGAATGATCTGTGTCCAGATATTTCCATCATTTCAAATCCAAAAGACCAAAAGATAGTATTAACATTAGAGACAACATTAGAGAGTTCTTGACATCTGTTTGCTCCCTATCCCCTTTTTTGCTATTTCTGTTATTGACTGCTAACTTCTAGATTCCTGGAAGCTGAACAGATGACATTTAGACTTTGTGTGGCCATATAAACAAGTAAAATGTCGTATTTGTATGATTTATGTATACACTGATAACTACTTGGAAAATGTACTTGTCCGATGCACAGGTGTGAGTAATAACCTAAGGGAGAGGAACCTTGACAGGAAAGGAAGCAACAGAAATCTTCAATACTACTCCATCCAAGAAACCTTTTCCTTAAGATTTCCAACTGTGCCTATTCCTTTAGACATCAGATTTGGTCACGGTGACACATGACTTAATTTTGCTCTACATAGGACTGTTTTTCTAGAGAATACAGAAAACTATCTAAAGAGCAACAGCCAGATTGGGACTGGTTAAAGGGAGTACACAACTCTCTTGCTGCAACATATGTACTGGCTGCAGATTTTTTGGCCTTCATCTGCAGATGTTTTGGCCTTCAACTCCCAGAAATCCTAACAGCTGGTAAACTGGATGGGATTTCTAGGAGTTGTAGGCCAAAACATCTGGGGACCCACAGCTTGAGAACCACTGATTTATATGCACAATTCAAAGTAATGGTCTATAAAACCTTATATGGTTCAAATCTAGGTTATTTGAAGGACCATATCTTCCCATACAATCCTGTGTATGTTTTAAGACCTTCTTTCTGCCCCTAGCACATACACCTATGAACTCTAATAGTTGCACCTGCTGGACTCAAGCAGAACTTATATTCTAGAAGCCTTTGAAAATTTATTTTTAGGGGGCATGGACCATGTAAAGCATACTGGATTTTTATTTGATGCTTTAAATTGTTTCAATAATGAGTGTTCTGCCATTTTGATAATATAATTACTTTAAAATGTATATTGTCCTGTGGATTTTTTGTTATGTTTGTTTTAGCTAAGGAAAGGATAGTAGTAAATTATTGTTGTTGGGCTAGATAGGGACTGTGAAAGCCCTCAATCTTACTGGCCAGGGGTTGCTGTGAGCAAATGGGGGTCCGTCCATTGGATACAACTAATCTATGTTCCCATCTACGTTTTCACACAGTGTGAAGGAGGGTTGCAACAGGGACCCAACTTTGGGATATCAGAATGGAGATTACTCACAGAAGAAGGGAAATTAGTCATCTTCTTTCACATGTATGGGAAAAAAGAGCTCTGTTAATTGTAATGCTGTCTAGAAATTTTGGGTTAGGGGGATCTTCCTTGCGGGGGGCGGGGGTGGGAGGGATTGTATAGCCATGTAACTATGGTGTTTTCACATTTGTAATTTCTCAAGAGGATTCTAGCCAACAGCAAAAACAAAGAAGGAAAAGCTTTTCCATGATACACCAATCCTGCTGAATGATATCCTCAACTAAATAATAATCTAATAATAATTCCAGATTCTTCTCAATTCCTTGTTTTTCAGGAATTCACAAGGGGAGGGGGACCTCACCTAAGTCCATTGTTTTCTAAATAAAATACAGTTGACCATCCATACACATACCTCCACAAATTCCTTTAAAAATGATTTTGTAATTTCATGTAAAGGACACCATTTTACTACACCATATTGCATATTGTGGGACTTGAGCATCCACAGATTTTGGCGTCCAAAGAGGCACTTGGAACTAAACTCCAGTGGATACAGAGGATCCATTGCATGTATTTCTAGGGAGGGCTATGATCATTAGACAGAAGTATGTAATGGAAATGGAAGAGATTACTTGTATATTTTCGACATAACGAACTTTTTACATTTTGTGCTTAACTCTTGATCTGTAAGATTGATGGTTGATAGAGATAGGTTTTTGTACTGTTTCTGCCATCCCCAAAGCAGTGGGTTGAAACCATTGTGCTGGCAGGACTGAAGAACGAAAGGTTGGACGTTCCAATCTGGGGAGATCCTGGATGAGCTCCCTCTGTCAGTTCCAGCTCCCCATGTGGGCACATGAAAGAAGCCTCCCACAAGGATGGGAAAACATCAAAAACATCTGGGCGTTCCCTGGGCAATGTCCTTGCAGACAGTAAATTCTCTCACACCAGAAGTGACTTGCTCAAAAAAATCTTGAAAGTAAGCAAGGCAGTTTTCACTGGAGAAAATGGCCTTGCTTATACATGTCTAAATAATGTTCATGGACTTCTGGTTTTTATTGCAGGCTAAACCGAGGATGGATCTATATTGCCATATTCCGTTTTCTCACTTGGTCCTCAGCTTACTTCAGTTACCACAAAATGAATTCCAAATGCAAAAGATAATTTGGGGCAGGGGGAAGAGCAGAGGAGGGGCAGAATCTTGTTCTTTTCTGTAGGTTCACACAAAAACTAAACTGCCCCCCTATGTTGCCATCCTGATCACAATCTGGTGTTGCTTGGTAAATGTGGTAAATTTTGTACCATTCACCTCTTGAAATCTGTGTAAAACTTTGTTTTTCCAGGATTTCAAGATTGGAGGGGAGAGACATACGAATAACAAACAGAAATACATGAAATCTTAATTAGGGGAAATGGTAACATATCTCTTTAGAAAAAGTCAAATTTCTGTTTTCCTGTTCACATTTAATTAGAGTAAGTACAACTACCTAGCATTTTAGAATGGACTGTATTTCTTTTGACTGGGAATTCTGTTTTATTTTATTGCTTCTGATTTGGCCATATAAAGGAATTATCTCTGAATCATATGACTTGTATCAATTGAGAAACGTAATATGAATGATGGATGTTTTGATGAAATGTATTTTTTTCATAAGCTAAAGGCAAATGCCTTTCCTCTGACATTTTCCTAGTCTTGAAAAAGCTTTGGGATACTCTTTTCAGCACAAATTTACTTTAGTGCTCCCAGCAATGCAAATTGTAGCTTCCCTAACTGATTTTCTACTTTATCAGAGCATTAAAGCATTTCCTTTCCAGAGCAATGACACTCTTGCTCTCCCGGCTGCCCTTTTCCACAACCTTCATGCTTAGTTATATGCAGCCCTTATCTTTTACCTCTTTGCTGCCACTGTTCGCTATACCATAAATGAGCTAAGCCACAAAGAGAATGCTGTAATCCAGCTGACTTCTGCATCACAGGTTTGATATCTAATTATGAGCCAGATCCCAGCATCATGTAAATTGGCATAGTTCCACTGAGAGCAGTGGGATTACAGCAGTCTATAGCTGATGGTCCCATGAGACCAGGAGCTTATTAAGTCTGTTTCTCTGATGTATGACTCTCTACAGTTTTGATGGGCTCCCTTGGGTTTATTTCTCTTGTGGCATCTCCATAAAGCTGTTTGTCTCATAATTATGTTTGATCACGCAAACAGCAAGGTTAAAAATAGGAGATGAAAACCCTCCTTAGAAGTTAGCTAGAACCCTCTATAGATCTTCCAAACATCATATGCCAATATTGATTTTGATGATGAGCTACATCTTTACCGATACTATACTTTTTAGTATCATGGGCAAAAAATGGTAACATCCTGACAGTACTATTTATATACAGTCTTAAGAGGCATCTAAATTTCAGCTATATGCATCCCATAAGTTATGGACAAATAATTTTGTGGCAAATCCTATTTTCACTGATGAGAAAGAAATGAAGCTGAATCTTGCTCTGCTCTACTTGGGAAAGCCTTCAAAATTTGTCTTTGTTTCTTCCTGCACTGGAATTAGTCATGACATTGAGTCACTTCACACAACCATATTTCTAAAAGGAGCAATCACCACAAGGTGGCTCCCCCCCCGTATTAATTTGACAGAGTGGGACTATGAAATCATTGCCATGCAGTAAAATCCCAAATTACAAGCAACATTCTACTACATACATTTTAGGTTTTAGGGGAAAGCATAATAAACTGCAAGACGAGTCAGGGCAATTTGCCTCATGGAAAATGAGCAGTGACCCTTTAAGATGGTAATGTGAAATGGTATGGGGGCCCCAATTACATGAACATTATAACTCTGATTTACCCTGAGTTCACACATAACATTTCTCCAATTCTGGTAAGTATCATGAGTTAAGATGGGTTAATCTGTTTTAGCCTCGTGCCAGGAAAAGTTGGAGGATGCTTTGGATTTTGCATGAAACTCTAGAATAAATCCACAGCTTCAGGACATTATACACATGGAGCATCACCAACATCTTCTTTTCTCTGCACTCATCTGTATAGGGAACTGTACATGGATCATGTCTGTATCAATGCTGCTGAATTCTCAGGTGATTGTAGTTTTCCATGGAAGCTTCTGGCCATCATTCATGCCTAGTGGTGACATCAGCAAAGGTGACTGTGCAACCAAAAACAAGGTGGGAAGAGCAGTTCCCTCCTTCTCCCTGGTCATGTGGGTGCCCTTGCTGATATCAGCATGGGGTACCCATATCAGCCAGTAGTTCACATGGAGCTTTGTGGCTGTCTGGGGCAGCAATAGTGGCACAGATGATGAGATGATAGTCCACTGAGGATGATGGAGTCTCAGTCATGCTGGGCTATGAAGACTATGACCTGCTTCTGCAACATGATCAAGAAGGTAATATGCACTGACCATGGGTTTACACGTTAAGTCAAGACCACAGGCACTGTTTGATTTTTTAAAAAATAAAACCTCTTCTCAGTATACATAGTGAGGTGAGATCACAGTTAAGAACAGAATGGATCATGGATCTGCTTTCTCTAAACATAAAACAGAAAATGCTTCTATCAGATATCCCTACATCCTGTGTTTCATTTTCAAGAGGCTAGAGCAGCTGTTTTGCAGCATAGAATATGAAGGCCCACTTTAGCTTACTCTGTGGCAGACACCTAAATATCGATCTGACGCACAAAATAATGCATAATAGTTTTGCGTGGCTATTTATTCTGCCACGAATGTTCTAGACATAAAAGAAGGCATGTGACTACATGAAAGTCAATAGCAAACTTTTCCCTAAAATACTTAGATGTAGTTTTAAAAAGAATTTTTTAGGAGTGAATATTGTAGTAGTGTGGGTTTTCATGTAATTGTTCTTTGAAAGATAGAGAACATTTAGTAATCAAACAAGGGGACAATGCTGAAAACAAAACAATGTTGTTGTTTCAATAAAGGAATGCTTGGGACCATTTTCTTCAGTTCACATTTTGAGAAAGAAAACACTGCAACTACAGTGATACTTTAGTATACAGCTATTCTGTCAGAAAGCACCTACAGGCTTTTACAGAATTCTTTCCTTTCAGTGTAATTGTTCCAATTTAACCATTTTTTGTGTTTATCTATGTATTCAACAAAATCTGGAAAGGGAAAGAAAATGTGAAGAATGCTCAAGATAAAAAAGAAAATAGATAACTTGTTCTTGTACTCAAAGTGATGTTATCTTGATTTGCCACAGAGCACTGAAAACATTTGCCTTTCCTTCTCAATAGTATTTGTAGATGTAAACTGATAATCTCAGAAGTTTAATAAAATTGTATAAATAATACTGCAAAGAGGAAAAATGCACCTTCTCTCTGCCTGCTAAGTAGGTGGAATTTTTGGCCCTTGGTATTTTTTAGCAGCCGTATTAAAAAAATCGTTGAAACGTATGGCATAGATCAACACAAAAAAGGTGTTTAATCTTACAATCTGCAACAGGCCAGAAGGATATTTACTTCGGATCTTAGAACTCCTGCCTGTAACTCCCCCCCCCCCCCCAATACACACACACGTGGTGTGTGTATGCATGAGAGTGAGGGAGAAACGTGTTTCCAGAAGCCTCTCTTCTAAAACAAGATTTGCCCTACAAGTCACTTCACTAGGAGAAGATGTTATAGCTCACAGTGAATATCAGCATATGAAAAAAGGCTCTTTGCCCTTGAAAGATGCCCACCATTAAAATAATGAATGAAATCTTAAGGGAAAGTCTATGCCAGGCTTCAAGCTATTCACTACCTAGCCAATCTGTTTAGAGAAGGGCAATGGTAACAATGAATCAATGTTCTTACTGTTTTGTCTTCTTCTCCCTACACAAGAAACCCCCCTCTCCGATAAAAGGAGCAATAATCCTCTCTTTGCAAAATAACTAATTTACATCAAATTCAGGACTGGTCTAAATGTTTTCTCATTACAGGCACATGGTTGTGATTGGAAGGGCTGTGGATTCAGGGGATTGATGTCCTCTCATTCATAACACAGTCCCACATACCTACCACACATTTAAATATACAAATTTTGCATGCACAATATTCTCACTGAATGAAAGATTTTTGTGTACTATATCATTTCGAAGATATATTTTTCATAAATACTTTTTCAAATGAGCACATTTTAAATAATGTTTATAATGTTTATCTCTTTTTATTATTCTGTAACCTGCCTTGAGCCATGAGGACAGGTGGGTAAAATAGAATTGTATTAATCATTGTGTTACTTCCATTGAAAACTTTAGAATATTTTATTTATTTAATTATTTATTCAATTTTATATGTTGTCCTTCCCCGAGGGCTCAGGCCGGCTTACAGGGAATATAAAAACCCACTTTAAAACAACCAAAATAATTAAACTCTTAACTAAAAACTATAAAACTATTTACAGCTGATTAACCAGATCAGACCCCGAAAACCTGCTGGAATAAAAGTGTCTTGCACGCTCTGCGAAACTTTGTTAGATCTCTCAAAGCTCGCACATCTTTTGGCAGAGCATTCCAAAGAGTTGGAGCTGTGATTGTAAAGGCTTGCCGTCTTGTCGACGTCAGCCAATATGAGTGGCAGGTAGGAATCATCAAAAGATTTTGATCAGTAGAGCGCAGTAACCTCTGGGGCTGATATGGGGTGAGACGGTCCTTCAAGTACGATGGCCCCTGACCATTATAATGTCTTTGAAGGAGACCCAATGCTCCACTGTTAGCCAATGCAACTGCTGCAATATTGGTGTTATGTGAGCTCTCACCGGCGTACCAGTGAAAAGCCTAGCAGCTGCATTTTGCACCAGCTTGAGCCTTCGGATCACCGACATAGGTAGGCCAATGTAGAAGGCGTTGCAGTAGTCTATTCTCAAGGTTACCGTGGCCTGGATCACCATTACCAGATCCTTCCTGATCATATAGGGAAGCAGTCGCCTAGCCTGCCGGAGATGGGAAAAAAGCCATTCTGCTGGCATTGGAAATCTGAGCCACCATTGATAGCCGAGGGTCCAGCAGGACTCCCAAGCTCTTCACAGAGGAAGACGGACACAGAGGTACGCCTTCTAGGGTAGGCAACTGAACAGTCCCTCCACCAGGGTGACCCAGCCACAAGATTTCCATCTTCACCCTCAACCTGATAGCATGCAGCCATCCCGTCACAGCTTCAAGACACTGTTGGAAATTATCAGGTACAGAGTCCAGCCGGCCGTCCATTCGCAGAACAAGCTGAGTGTCATCAGTGTACTGGTAACACTCCAGCCCATAGCTCCAAACCAGCTGAGCGAGAGGTCGCATGTAGATGTTAAAGATCAGGAGGAGTGAATGGCCCCTTGGGAAACTCCACAAACAAGTGGAGACCTCTCAGAAACCAGGTCTCCCCTCTCCACTCACTGTCCCTGATCACGGAGGAAGGAGGACAGCCATTTCAGAACTGTTCCCTGAACTCCAGCTACGGCGAGGCGGTGGGTCAATAAGATCGTAGCCGACCGTATAAAATGCTGCTGTTAGATCTAATAACACAAGCACTGCCGATCCACCTCGGTCAAGCCGGCATAGGAGCTGATCGGTGATAGCCACCAGCACAGTCTCTGTCTCGTGCCCAATACGGAAGCTGGACTGGAAGGGTGAAGCCAGGCTGTGTCCTCCATAAACTGCTGCAGCTGCTCCATTACTGCCCTCTCAATTACCTTATCCAAAAATGAAAGGTTCAACACCAGGCGGTAATTAGAGGGAACCAAATGATCTAAATCTGGTTTTTTCAGCAGCGGAAGTACCACAGTCTCTTTCAGCCTCTCTGGAAATGTTCCTTACTCAAGGGAACAATTTATGATGTTCATCAGAGGGCCTCATAACCCCTCCCGGCAGGCCTTGATCAGCCAGGAGGGGCACGGATCGAGGGAGCAAGTGGTACACTCTCAATTAACTGCTCCCCATGGGGATTGATAGATGCCAGATAAATGTATATTTTGGTTGCTTGAGAGTTACTATTAAAATAGATTACTATACCCTATACTATACCATACCATACACTCCATATTGACATGATATTGATTTTGAAATATAGCAATTAAAAGCAAATTAAGACACAAAAGGACAAATTTAACTTAATGTAACACATTTTCACTGTGATATGTGTGTGTGTGTGTGTGCATACACACACAGTGCCCGGTGGCGCAATGGGTTGAAGCACTGAGCTGCTGAACTTGTTGACCAAAAGCTCACAGGTTTGAATCCAGGGAGCAGTATGAGGTCCCACTGTCAGCCCCAGCTTCTGCCAACCTAGCTGTTTGAAAACATGCAAATGTGAGTAGATCAATAGGTACCGCTCTGGCGGGAAGGTAATGGCACTCCATGCAGTCATGCCGGCCACATGACCTTGGAAGTTTCTACGGACAACACCGGCTCTTCTGCTTAGAAATGGAGATGAGCACCAACCCCCAGAGTCAGAGACAAATAGACTTAATGTCAGGGGAAAACCTTTACCTTTACTACACACACACACACACACACACACAGAGTATTACTTCTTTGATTTTTTTGCTGGTTGCTTGAGAGTTCTGGTTACTAGAGTTAAATGGGCATCTATTGTATCATAGATTTCACGTTCTTAATGAATACATGTTTAGTTTAAGGAGGTGAAAATTCAGTGTGCTTGAACTAAAATATGAACGGTACAAATTTCTTGCCCATTCCTGCCTTTATATGTTCATGGTTTGGTTTATAGTGCTGGAAAAGGCATCCACAGTAAACATAAATTGATTTAGCCTGTAAGTGACAATCAAATCATACGTTTATAGTTGGGTTATCATTCTTTGAATCCACAAGGTTTAGTGCTTCATCAGTTTTATAGAGAGAGATATGAGGGGTCTGTGATCTTTTTCACTTGAATTGTTCAGTCATACATATATTGTTGAAGCCATTCACAAGCAAAGACAACTTTCAGTGGTTTTTCATGGATTTGTCCATGTCTCGTTTCAGATCTGTACCAGCCATTGATTTAAGACACAGGCCATTGAAGGTCAGTAGTCATCATCTTTCTGCAAAGTGACTGCTACAAATCCAGACTGTGATGCTTCAGCCAAATCAGTGACTGGACTACCTGAAACATAAAACACGAAAAACAGTTATTAACTGTTTCCTTCTCAATTTAATACAGAGACTATTTTTCAGGTACATTTTTGTCTACACCTTCACTTTTTCTGTTTTTATGCAGATCTATGGTGTTGTTTCCATAGTTATTTACTTCAGGGAGAAGCACATCCTTTACAATCCCAGAAATAATTCTCTAAAGTGTCTTGCTACATTTCTTCACATAGTGTTTCACAGTTTCACCAACTTGTGTGTGTGTGTGTGTGTGTGTGTGGTTCAAATACTATTCTGTTCCACACATCCCTGTAACTCGAGAACATTCAAGTTTTAAAAATGGGAATGTTCCTGGGTCCCCATCCACACACACCCCAGAAAGCGCTTGCTTTCCAGGCGAACACATGGACTCTCTAACCCCTCCCCAAAAGCCCCCAAAAGCAATTTTCCTCCCCTTTCTCCTGGTGCATCATTCCTATGTGCCAGGAGAGCTCCAGCACCACACTAATGAAGACTGGGTAAGTTATTTTATTTTTAAAAGGGCTTTTGGGGAGGGGGTTTGTGTTCTAACGCTTTTCTGGGCTAATTTATCCCAGAAAACCACGGGACTACTGTCTGGACTGCCTCCTGAAAAGCCAGAATCTTGGAGGGAGCCATCCAGACAGTGGAAGTAGTGGGTTTATCCCGCGCCTCCCAAGAAGGCGCAGAATAAACCCACTAACAAATTAATTCACCACAAATTATTATACTGATACAAAAACACAGTAAACTACAGCAAACGAGATATATTTGCTGGATTTTGTATCACAGAATCACAAGTCAAACACTTCCTAAGCATCTAGAACTGTGTGATGTATTTTCGAAAGATGTGCGCAGATCCAAGTAAGGTGGCCTTTTGCAGTTGACAGATTGTGATTTTGTCAATGTGTATTGTTTCCAAATGGCAGCTGAGATCTTTTGGCAGGGCACCCAGTGTGCCGATTACCAGAGCCTTTGCAGTTTGATTTTGAGGTCCTGATAATGGCTGAGTTTTTCCTGTTGTTTTTCCTTAATGTGACTGTCACCTAGTATGGCGACATCAATAATCCAAACTTATTTCTTTTCCACAATTGTGACGTCTGATGTATTGTGTTTCAAAACTTTGTCAGTCTGGATTATTATTATTATTATTATTATTATTATTATTATTATTTTAAGTGCTCTTTGCAGTGTATTTTGTTGTATTGGAAAGTTTCAGTTTCCAGGAAACCTTTAGTTCTTCAGTACATCCCAAGTTGTTTTCAGGTTGGATAACTTATTTTGATCTTTTAAAAAATGCATTTATAGAGTACTTCCACTATTGAGAAGATTTACTTTTTAAAAAATGAAAGAAAGAAAATGGGAGGAGCTTCCACTCTCCCATGTGATAGCAAAGTAAATGGATGATTCCTATAGAAACGGGAGAAGAAAAACACATGTGATGAGGGTAAGAAATTTATCTGGATCCTTTGGAGATGAAGCAACACTAAACACAATGCTAAGAAGACTACATCCCGAGATCCCCCCACCCTCCGGTGCAATGAAGTCCTAAGTAGGATGGTCCTTCTTTCCTTCTTTCCTTTCTTCCTTTTTGCCACTATATGAAAAAGACCAGAAACAGAATTACATATCCATTCTGTAGATATTGGATAATGTAAAATAATGTTCTTTCAGAATACCACAACTTCCTACAGTACATTCTTAAAGGAAGGGAAAAAAACATAAAAGTATTCAGAAAGAGCAGCAACACAAAACACCAAGTAATAAATAACTAATTTCCCCAATGACAAATCAGAATGAAAGAAAAAAGACCATATTTTGGGCAGTGTAAAATAAATCCCATAGGTTTATCAATCCCACATGTAGTTAATCACTCAATTGTGTACTTATGCCATCAGAGAAGTTGAAATTGTTATACATACCTGAAGCTTCTTTCCTCACAACATGCAAGAAAATTGATGGCTTAATTTTGTCCCTTTCCCCCTTAGTCTTTGGTTGCTGCTAGACATACTTCATATCGAAATCTTTAGCAATTCTCTATGATCTTCTCCGCAGGCTTAACAGGGCTGCAATATATCCTTGTTTGTTTTTCTGGGGCTTCAGAGTAGTTGGACAATGACTGTATATCTGAAAAAACTTTCAGAAGTCGTTCTTTATCACAATTCAGTAGGTTTGACTCTCGTTTCTTTTCTTTTCTTTTCTTTAAGCACCCCCTCCCCCATTCCTTTAAGTCAATGTGTACTGACTCACCTAAATTGAGATATACCTTATTGGAAAACATGTATGCATTGTACTGATAGCATTTTCCTCATTTAATGCTCCCTGATTATGACTTTAAATAACAATCAAAAGAAAAATGAGAGACAATAAATTAAATTTTACTACCCATTTCCAAAAAGTGATTATATTATAATTTCCTGATTAACACAATACTTGGTAGGGAATTGCGTCTCAATTTTAGGGCCACAACACCTCTTATTTTTGCTTGGAGGTAGGGGTTTTTTCTATATTGTAGAATCAATGCAGTTTGCCACCAATTTAACTGGAATGGCTCAATGCTGTAGACTTGCAGTTTGGTGAGGCAACAACACTCTTCAGTGAAAAGGCTATAGTCTTCATAAAACTACAGCACCCGTGATTTTATATCATTGAACCATGATAGCAAATGTGGTGTCAAACTACATTAATTCAGTAAGGAAAACACAAGATTAGCTTAATGTCAGCTGATAGAGAATGGCGAATGGCGAAGCCAGGGAGGAAATGGATTTGCCCCCTCCCATTGGAAAGAGGCGTGGTTCCTTTGGAACCTTCTGGTGTTGGGGGCGTGGCCTTCCTATTGGAAGGCCAGCCTCCAAAAGGCTCAGTTTGAGCCACAGCGTCGAAGGAGGAGGACATGCAGGTTGGTATGGGGCCCTTTGGGAAGGGGACCACTCGGCTCTCCTCCCAACCTCCACTTTTCCTCCTCCTTTGGGCCCAAGCTGGGTTCTGGCCTGGGTCTTTGGGGTTTGTTCCCTTCCCTGACTCCTTCCTTCTTCCCCCCTTACCTTGTTGTCCCGGGGGAGGGGGGAAGTGCCCCAGCTCCGCGCCTTCGCATGGTGGGTGCACACCGCGGAGGCGCGGCTTCGCCTGGGGCTGGGCTGCGGCTTCGGTGGGGCGCCAGGGCCCAGCCTGGGCTGGTGCTGGGTTTACAGGCGCTCCTCCTTGGCTTGGCGTGTGCCAGGCCCGGCTTCCTTCTGGCTTGGGTGTTCCTCGTGGGCGCGCGCGCACCCTGCACCTCTTTTGTTGGTTGTTTGGGGTCGGGCCCTTGGCCTCCCCGACAGGGCCTGGCCGGGAATAGCCTTTCAGGGCGCGTGCGCTCCCCTCGGAGAGCGTGCGCCCTGAGGCGTGATGCTGGGCGCAGCGCCCGCGTCTGGTGCCTCGCCACAGCAGGGCTGATGGGCTGGGCTCGGGCTGGTAAAGGGAAGTTTCCCTGGAATAATTATATTGATAATAATTGAATAGACTAAATAATATGAGGCAATTTTGATTGGCTGGGCCCTTGTTGTTTAGAGGCTCCTTTCCCCAGCATGGCTGCAGTTGGAGGACAGGCCATGTGAGTTTGCTTTAAATGTGAAAGCATCATCTGGCTGCCGCCATCTTGGCCGCATGGCCATTGGCCCCTCCCCTCCCTCTTCACTGTACTGCAGGCAGCCATTTTAGTTTACTGGGGTGGTGGCCTTGGAGGGCCCTTAATGCCTAGTGTTCATTCCTAAAGCGGGTTAAGTTATCAGCCTCCATTTGGCCCATAATTGCAATATCAAAATAATAATAGGCTACTAGAAATAAATTTAAATCAATAAATAAAATGAATAATAATAATAAATAAAATAGAAATGGATATAGGGTAAGATAAAGAAAGACACCATGGGACTCCCTATCATATATGCATGGCCCTCACCTTGCTGCATTTTACCTTCGCTTCTTGCAGCCTAAGCAGGTCCAGTTCTTTGGGCCACTCCTCATGGTGATTGTTACCTAAATTTTGTTCAATTCAGCCGCCCTCCTCTGGTCATATTCCAGCCAGCCAAAAATCTCCCTTTAGTGCGGGGCCCAGAATTTGACAGTACTTCGTGCTAGGTGTACACACCCTTGTCGAAAACCTTCCCCCCTTTTTGACAATCATCTGGCCTAATCAGTTATGGATCATTCCTTTTCCCTTAACCAAAGGGCAAAGGATTGACATGCTCTCTCCGCCTTTGCTGGCGAGGGAGATTTGGTAATGCAGAGTTTTTTCTTAGATCATAAGAAGGTTTTGGGGTGTGTGGCACACTCTCTCAGCCTTTATGTGGGGCGGGAGAGTGCGGAACATAGGAGATTCGCTTTGGGCCACAGGATTGTCAATTATACATACACACTCTATTTTTAAGCAGGTCCAGTTCTTTGGGCTGCTCCTCGTGGTGATTGTTACCTAATTTTTGTTCAATTCAGTCGCCCTCCTCTGGTCATATTCCAGCTGGTCAAAAATCTCCCTTTAGTGCAGGGCACAGAATTGGACACTACCTCGTGCTATGTGTACACACCCTGTTCAAAAACCTCCCCCCTTTTGTGTTTTGACAATTATCTGGCCTAATCAGTTATGAATCATTCCTTTTCCCTTAACCAAAGGGTAGAGGATTGGCACGCACTCCCCGCCTTTGCTGGCCAGGGAGATTTGGAAACAAAGAGTTTTTTCTTAGATCATAAGAAGGTTTTTGGGTGTGTGGCACACTCTCTCAGCCTTTATGTGGGGCGGGAGACTGCGGAACACAAGAGATTCGCTTTGGGCCGCAGGATTGTCTATTATACATACACACTTTACTGCAGCCTTTGTGAGAGGCTTTAGAGTTTGGGAACCATAATTTTTCTAAAGACCACAAAAAGGCAGTGGTATGAGGCACAGCTTGGCAGCCTCTGCGAGGGCTTGAGGGTTGGATAATACAGGAGATTCTCTTTAAGAGCATTATAAGGTCATTTCGAGGAGACATACCCTCTCAGTCTTTCTGAATGGCCTGGAGAGTTCATGAATGCAGAAGATTCTTTTTAGGACCACATGGTCAATCGTATTAGACACACTCTCTCTGCCTTTGGGAATGGCCAAGAGTTCGAGAGTACAGGAGATTCTCTTTAGGACCATAAGGTCAATTGTATGTGACACTCTCTTAGCCTGTGTGAGTGGCTTGAGAGTTAAAGAGTACAGGAGATTCTCTCAGGACAACAAGGTCAATCGTTTGGACATACACTCAGCCTTCATGAGTGGCTGGAGACGTCGGGAATACCTGGGATTCTCTTTAGGACCCGAAGGTCAATTGTATGTGGCACGCTCTCGTGGCATTGGTGAGGGGCTTGAGAGTTCAGGAATTCAGGATATTCCCTTTAGGACCTCAAGGTCAATTGTTGAGGCACGCTCTCTCGGCCTTGGGAGTGGCAGGAGAGTTCAAGAGTACAGGAGATTCTCTTGGGACCACAAGGTCAATTGTATGAGACACGCTCTCTCAGCCTTTGTGTGTAGCTGGAGAGTTCGATAATATAGGGGATTCTTTTAGGACCACAAGGTCAGTTGTTTGTGGCACACTCTCAGCCTTTGCGAGTGGCTGGTGAGTCCGGGAATACAGAAGATTCTCTTTAGGACCACATGGTCAACTGTATGAGTCACATTCCCTCAGCCTTTGGGATGGGATGGGCGTTCGAGAATACAGAAATCATTTTTAAGACCACAAGGTTAGTTGTGGGAGATACACTCTCTCAGCCTTTGTGAATGGCTCGTGAAGTTTGAGAATACAGGTGATGCTCTTAGGACCACAAGGTCAATTGTATGAGACACACTCTCTCAGCCTTTGGGAGTGGCTGGAGAGTCTGGGTATACAGGGGATTCTCTGTACGACCACATGGTCATTGTTGAGTCACATGCTCTCAGCCTTGGTGAGTGTCTGGAGAGTTTGAGAATACAGGGGATTCTTGGTAGAACCACAAGGTCTACAGTGTGGGACACTCTCTCTCAGCCTTTGCGAGTGGCTGGAGAGTTCCAGAATATAGGGGAGTCTGTTAGGACCACAAGGTCAATTGTATGAGTACCTTCCTCAGCCTTTGTGAGTGGATGGGGAGTCCGAGAATACAGGAGAATCTCTTTAGGACCATGAGGTCAATCGTATGAGTCACACTCTCTCAGCCCGTTGTGAGCATCTGGAGAGTTTAAGAACACATGAGATTCTCTTTAGAACCACAAGGTCAATTGTATGAGACACATTATCTTAGCCTGTGAAATAGCTGGAGAATTCAGGAAAGCAGGTGATTTGCTTTAAGACCATTGGGGTCAATTGTTTGGGCACACTCTCTCAGCCGTTGTGTGTGGCTGGGGAGTTTGGTAATACAAGGGATTTTCCTTTGGACCGCAAGGTCAATTGTACGGGACATACCCTCTCAGCTTTTGTGATTGGCTGGAGAGTTTGAGAATGCTTGAGATTCTCTTTAAGACCACATGGTCAATTTTGTGAGGCATACACTCTCAGCCTTTGTGATGGGCTGGTATGGTTTGAGAATACAGCCGATTCCTTTTACCACCACAAGAAGGTTAGTGGTATGAGACACAAGGTCTCAGCCTTTACAGTGGCTGGAGAGTTTGTGAGTGCATGAGATTCCCTTTAGAAACACAAGGTCAATTGTTTGAGACACACCCTCTCAGCCCTCTTAATGGCTGGAGAGTGGGAAACAAGGGTTTTTTCTTTATGACACAGGAAGGTCAGTTGATGAAGCACACTGCCAACCCCCCCCCCCCTTTTCTGGGGGCTGGTTAGTTGGGAAGCATAGGAGATGCTCTTTAAACACAGGAATTGAATGTGAGTGACACTTTTCTCAGCCTTTGTGAGGGGATTGAGAGTTTAGAAGCAGTTTGCTTTGCAACCACGATCCGATGGCGTAACTACTAAAAGGAGTTAATTTTGTTATTGGCCTGCTATTATACAGTATAAGATCCGGGGTCTGCTTTGGACTGGATTATAGGTCAGCATAGGCTAAGGGGTGTCAGTTATAATGAATTACATGGACTATCTGCTTGAGAGTCACAAGTGTGTGGCTGCCTGGATGAAGCTTTTCCTTTCAGGCATTTATCCTAGATAGGTTGCTCAGTTGTGAGAAGGTGCTCTAGGGATTGTGTTAACAATATTGGAGAATTAAAAGATAAGGAAATAAAACAAATTTATGTTATATATCCTAATTTTCAGTTCACGGTTCCTAAGCGGAGCCAATTTTTTATGACACTGGGTGTTATGAGGCAAATTTGCAAGCAGTTAAGCATAGTTGATGGCCGTTGGCAGTTGCTCTCATCAGGGAGCATGCTTGTGCCCTCCACGGGCTACCTCTGTTAGTATGAGAAGTTCGGGCTTTGGTTAAATTGTACTGTTTGGTTATGGCTGCTGCAAACTAATGGTCTTGCTTGCTCACATTGTGGGACAGCAACGTCATCGTTGGTGCATTGTCATTGACCGGCCGCAACGAGGTAAATCGGAGTGAGCAACCTGTGATAGACAAAACTAATGCTATGTTTGGGTTTTCTATAACCGGGTTTTGTTATACGGTTGTTTGACTTGCGGTTTAGCTCAGTGATAGTTAAGCATGGGGACGGAGTTGGTCCAGAGGACAGAACAAGGGCCTAAGCGGCTATGTCCAGAACTAACAAAGTGGCTCACCTGCTGGTGCATGTTGCTGGGCTGACACACGGATGAAGTCCCTTTGGGGGACATGGTCAAGTTAGGGGCAAATAGAAGCCCGTTGTGACCAATTTGTGGCCAATGTTGGGACCTTCTGCCCTCGCCCTCCCTTGTTTTTGCCATATCGGAAAGGGACTTGGTTATTTTGAGGCAAGTCTTTGTCCCTGTTATGGATATATGAGCCGAGACGGTCGGTGTTGGGTGATCCACCTCGGTGGTACACCTCTGCCTCCATTGCCCTTGTGGAATGGAGAAAGATAAAAGAAAAGGAAAAGAATTAAAATATATATATACATTTACACTCAGTGTTATCCCTGAGGTTTGTTGGTTCGCTGCAAAGGTGGAACTTTTGCCTCCATTACCACAGTTGAATGGAGAGGTGGGAGCTGCCCACACACATTAATCGTATATGTAATCTGGAGCCGGGACCTCATGATGTGGGGGATCCACCACGGTGGTGATCCTTTCAATCCCTTGCCATTGACAAAGAGAGAGGTAGACGCTGTCTACACTGGCTGTTACGTTCCCCCCCCTTTTTTTGTTTCGGTCCGGGAGTGATTTTCCTCCTGAAGTTTTTTGCTGGTCCTGTGAGGGTAACGACCTGGGTTGTCGACGGGTAAGGCATGTTCCTACAGGCCCGGGTGGACTTCCGCAGGAAATGGTGCGCATGGCCTTAGTGCCACATCCTCTGATCTGCCATGCCACGTATGTGACGACTGGGCGGTGGAGATGTGAGGGCTCTCAGAATGAAAAAGGAGATCGGGCCATGTGCAAAGTCTTCTAAGAGGTAATGGGTCCTACCTCCATGCCACGCAGAGATCACCTGATAATACCTGTTTTGTTGAGTAGATGAAGTTCATCTCTCGGAATTGGGCAACTACTAATTTTGTCTGGCCTGAGATTAGAGTTAGGGGGTGTTAGGAGATTTGGTGGGTGATGGGGACAAAGTGGACACTTGCCCCCAATCTGTGGCGGAAAATAGCTAGGGAAATTCCATAATTGGTGTTCACCTAAGGCACCCCATTTAGGGGTGAAGGCCATTAAGTCAAACAGTCACCCTGAAGTTCAAGTCAAGGGGTGAGTAAGTAAAATGGCCTTGGAATGGGAAGGGGCTGATCTCAATATATTGAGACCAGTCCACTCCCTCATTTCCCTAAAAGGGTTGCCCTGGTTGGTGTATCAGGGAATCCAGGTGTTTCGCCCGTAAATTACTGTGATAGGCCGGGTTGGGACCCTACCTAGACTTGGATACACCTTGATTCCTGACACCCCCAGAATTAAGTTAAGGCAATTAAATAGGTAACTAATTTGAATAAAAGTTGCCCAATTTGAATCCAATTACTGTTGTATGTCTCTTTATTCAAGGGGTTGGCGGGCAAAGAAGTACTGCTCAACTGTACTATTCTCAGACTACTTTTTAAAGTGAAGCGTCTGTTGATGCTGTTATGGGAGAAATTTGGAGTTAACTGAAAGGTCATAAAGGTGGTCTACACTCTCACATACAAAAATGTGAACATTTAGAACAAAACCTAAAGTTTTAATCACTAATACATGCATACAAATATGGCCCTCCAGCTGTTGGGCCTTCAACTCCCAAAATTCCTGACAATTGAACAAGCTTGTTAGGGCTTCTGGGAGTTGGAGGCCCAAACAGCTGGAGGGCCGTAGTTTGAGGATGCCTGCACTAATATGTCAATGTTAAACATGGAAAATCTTTTGGAAAACAAAATGAGATGACTCTTTTGTCCTACTTCCTATGTGCTAGAGTGTTCTTTCTGGATTTCAACACTAGCAGATTGAGGATAAACATTAATAAGGATTTGTTTTATGTAGACCTGCCTTGGACACAACAAGGAATACAGCCAGAGTACATCAACCTCATCCAAGCATGCTATAGTGGATGTACAACAACACTAATGCCTTTCGAATGGGAAGTTGTTTATAGGTGAATGCCAAGGTGATCCCATCTCATCTAACCTTTTTTCTGATGCTCTGGAAAGTGTAATAGGAGACTGTAATTAGTTGGACAAAGTTATACTCATTGATGGTTGCAGGCTGTGCTTCGCTGATGACATAGTTTAAATCATGCATACAGCCTCAGAAGCATCCTGCATGCTTAGCGAGCTTTGTAGCAGAAGTCAGTCAATTGGATCAAGATGAACATACAAAACACATAGGTACTCTGAAACAACTTCATCGATGGTGCTGCAGTGACAAGTGCGTTGACTGACTTACTGGGCAAGGCCTGTTGCGGTGGGGGGCGCCCTCCCAGAGACCATGATAGCGGCAGGGGGCTTCTCGTTCTGAGAAACCTCCTGCGTGGTGGGAAGTTTCCCATCACTCGGTCTGCTGGCCTATCAGCGTCCGGATCCATTCTGGGCAGTGGGCTGGCAGGGGGCTGGCCACTCCCACCATCCAGCAGCCTCAAATGGCTGTGCAGGGCTTGGCGGGCAGCAGGCTCACTTCAGTTTGTGGATGGACGGAGCGACGGACAGACAGGGAAGTCAACGTTCAGCGAAGGCATACCAATGTTTGGGCATGCGGGCCTGCAGCCTTGCTTTTTCTCTTTTTACGTGGGGGGAGGGTTTTTCCTTGCCTAGCCAGCATGTGCCTTTGTTGGGTCTCGCCATGCAGTGAGGCCTTCTCCGCTTTGATTTTCCCCTCCCCCCCTGCATCGTCTCTTGCCACCGCCGCATGCGGCCTTTCAGGCATTTTCCTTGCGGGTTTCAGTGAGCAAGGAGAGCAGGGGGCTCTTAAAGGGGATGCCGCAGTTAATTTTTTGTTAGTGTTGTTGCTATGCCAGGACTTTTAGAGCCGCGCCTCCGAGCGTGTGCAGAGTGCCTCAGTTGAGAGGCCAGGCTGAGTTTCCTCCCTCCTTTCCCTTACCACAGTGGTGGTGGCCAGGGGACTGCAGTGCTTCCTCCCACCAGGAAGCTTCCTAAGCCTCCGCTTGAGGGAGGGGTCTCTCCTGGGCCCCCGGGTACCAACGTCAGCCTCAGAGCAACAGCCGGCGGGGCATTGGCCTCCTTGGTGGCAGCTCGGGCCGGGTGGCGGGCCCCCACCAGTGTCCATGGCTCCTTAGGTCCTCCAGCCTTTCTCCAGGCCCACGCCATATGGAACACCCCTCTCCTTGTGGTGCAGCACTCCAGCTGGCTGTTGGCCATCTTGGCCTGTGGCCTGTATTTTTCCCGGGTGCTTTTCCCTCACCCCATGGGCTTCCACTCCCCTTTGTTTTTCTTCCGGGGCCAGGGTACATGGCTGTGGAGCCCATGCCGCCTGCTCCTTTCTTGGCGGTGGCTATTTCTCTTCCTGCCAGGATGGGTGGCCTCCTGGCCTTTGGGGTGCAAGCAATTTTTCCTGCCTTCCCTTTGGGGGTGGCTTGATGGTCCGTGTCTCCACCATCGCACCGTTTTCCTCCTGGGCACGTTCCCTCTGGGCAGGGGTAGAATTAGGCCAGCCCTGGGGAGGCCTCCTTCTGTGGAGCCTCCTCTGCCCCCCCTCCCCTACATACTTCCTGCCTTCCAGTGCTTCCTTTTCAAAATAATAATAATTATAATTATATTTTAATAATTCTGGGGCAACTCTGGTTCAACATGTGGATAGCAGATTTCCAGTCACCTTCAGATGCTGGTTGTTTTTTTGTTTTTTTAAACCCTCACTTGGCCCTGGCAAGCCACCCCTCGTGCTTCTCTCAGCCTCTGGCTTGCAGGCTCAAGGTCCCTCATCATTGGGGCAGATCTTCTTTAACTTACTATATGTTGTTCTGTAGTTGTGTCTTCCCAACATTCTATTAGAATGGCTCCACACACAAGGGCGAAAAAGAAGGCAGCTACTCCAGAGGAGGTTGCGGAGACACCAGCTCAGCCTGCAAGAGGGATAAGAGATAAGGAACAGGAGGGGACCCAATGGTCAGCGGTTAAACCTGTGCCAAGCAGAGCCAACATCAGGTGCTCTTCCAAGCCAGACACCAGCATCCTGGAGGGGATCACCGAGAACATGGCAAAAGTGGTGGACAGATTGGGCAAGCTGGAGTCCAAAGTTTTCTCGAGCTGGGACCAGCCCCCTCCACGCTCCAAGAGAAGGAACAGTGGGACAAAAAGCGCAGAATTCCCAGGGAGACACCAGAACCCACTTCCAGTGAGACCGGACACAGCGAATCTGCTTGCAGTGACGAGAAGGCTGAGTCACGGCAGGATCGCAGTGCTAGAAGTGCCCGTAGGAAGAGGCAGCAGTCTTCCAGGTGCTACCACCACCACACCACAGACAGTGACTCCTCGGACAGTGAGTATGCCCTTGATCCGGTAGATAGGGATAGCTACTGGCGGAGAGCAAACCTAGTTCCTGGGTTCCCTGAGTGGGCCTTCAGGTGCAGAGCTGAGGCAGGCACAACTGACACCTCCAGTGGGGGGATAGGAGGAGGAAAATTGCCCTCTCAGTTACTTCCAGCCCCGTTCCTGGACAATGAGGATCCCCCGGGGACCCATCTTTCCCCCTGCCTCCGGAGCAAGATATTAAAGGGCTATTATGTGGACATCTTCTTCCTCCTAAAACACGGTGATGAGGGCCAGGAACCCCCCTAAAAAAGAAAACAGAGGAATAGGGATAGTGTCAGGCCCGCAGAGTGTACCTTCATCAATTGGATGGCGAGTTACTCTGTTTTCTTTGGGGGGGGGGCAGCTTTGGTTTGTCCTCCCACCCACCCTGCATGATTCTTGTTATTCTTTTGTGTTGCTGTTGTTGGTTTTACCTGTTAGTCACAACTTTGGTTAGCATGTGGCATGGGCTCGGGATCTGGTTCTGCCACCCCCCTACTGGCCAAGGTGGGAGTAACTGGTGGTTTCCAAGGGTGCTGTGTTGGTTGCTTAGTATTGTGCCGGTGGGCCCCCTGTTGGACTTTTTCATATCGGTCAGCAGCAGGCAGATCGATCTTAATCTAGAACCCATGCCTGTCCTCCAACCCTTTGTCCCTGTAATCAACAAATTAAGTTGTGGCCAATTTTTACTCCACTCATGTGTCTGTGACATCTCTGGTTTTGGCAGGTGGGAGGTGTGTCTCCCATCCACACGTAATAGACGATGTTGACCTAGAAAATGTGGAAGAATACTTCTACCTCGGAAGGTTGTTAACATCAAGGAATGAACTGAAGCTGGAGTTGAACAGATGCAGGAAAGCAGAATGGGTCACTTACGTATAATTCTATCAAAGCCACTGCACACTCAACCAGAAGTACATCTCTACAACCTCCATTATTCAACTCGACCGTGTTACCTGCCCTATACTATGGTGCATAGGCATGGACAAAGTCTCTCTCAAAACAACTATGGGTCATGCATGCCTCCCTTGAAAGACAGCATGTTGGGATGACTCTGAATGCAGATTTTATATGGCAGTGTAAAAGGGGCCTGGAGCTCCACGGCCACTGCTGCTGTGACAAGCAACAAAGTGCATCATTGCCTCATGGGGACATCTGGAAAGTAGGCCTGGTTGATCCAGGTGGCTGAAGTCCTGGAATAACTTCTGATCTGATTTGGAGTTTTTGGTCAGTGTAGATAGGTACAGACTAAAATTATTGTGGTATTTCTCATTGCACTGAAATGTATTGTTTTCCTACTTTAATAATAATAAAGATGTGTAAATTGTCTCATATATGTATTCTTTCTTTCATATGCAAATCTTCCTTTGCCCTCTAACCCTTTTTTCTTGACAGTGTGCAGGTGGCCATCCTGCAAGGACACAACTACAGTAACATCATTGCAAACTACACATTGCATCAATCAAATCTTTGCAGATCAGTAATTACCTGAATCTTCTGAAAGATTCCCAGACCATCTGTTTAAATGACTGTGTTGAGTATATTCCTATAACAGTAGGAAGCAGAAGAAGGAGAAAGTGAAAAAAACAAATATCCTCACCTGAGTTTGTGTCCATGCTTATAGATTGCCTTTCCTTAACACATCATGGCTCGAATACTACACACAGATTAAACTGATGTTGAAGGTATACAAAGTTCAGTTATATTCTCTTATATTACTATGATTTACAGAGCTGTTCAAGTGTTTGACTTGCAGCAGTTGTGGCAGTAGTACAGCTTCCCTCAGGGTATAAGAAGACTTTTTGTAGCCATCTGATCCCCTGCCAGTATTGAAAGGAATGGAAGCAATCAAGACCATGGCCATCAGAAATAATGGCATATTTTATCTGACTTCTTTGAGGAAAGTGTTTTCCTATAACTGAGGAAACTAGATCATTATCCTCCTCTATGCACTTTCTATTTTCCTTTAGTGGAAAGTCAAGAAATTTTCAGAAAAGAGAAAGCCCTGCAGAAAGCAAAACACATACCACATGCGAATACGCTTGCTTTAAAGGGGGGAAAAAATCAAAATTTTGAATCCCCGTAGAAAAGAGTTGTAAATCCCTGCCCTAGCAACAAATTAAAAAATGATACGATGAATCATCCTCATCATAGGCTATTACTTGTGGCTGAGTATGATTGTATTTCAAGGTTAGAGTCTTGGTAGTGTGACCAAAGACCTCATCAGACAAAGGCCCATAACTTGGCAGAAAGCAAAGTAATCCATGGGGCGGTAGGGGGAACTGCTGAGTAGTACCCCATATTGCCCCTCTTACCAGTTTCTTCAAAGTCAAGCCAGCCACTTCAAGGATAACATCCATCCATCTTGCCTTTGGTTGGCCCCTCTTTCTTTTTCTTTCTATTTTTTCCAGCATTATTGTCTTCTCCAAGCTCTCCTGTCTTCAAGTAAGGAAGTAAACAGTTGTTCACATTAAATTAGGTTATTTTACACTACATTGTATTACAGATTGATTACCTTCCCCACTTGCTTTTTACATTCATCTTTTTACAAATGGTATTAAATGTTTGCCTGTATATGTGCATTGTGATCTGCCCTGAGTCCCCTGTGGGCTGAGAAGGGCGGAATATAAATGATGTAAGTAAATAAATAAATAAAAAGCTGAGAATGTAATAAGTTCCACATTTTTCTTGGGGGATGACAAAAAGAGAGAATTTGAAGGGACAGTGAGGAATGGAAGGAGAATGAAGATGCTGAGTGTAGTAATAATAAACTATATATCCTGCCCTATCTCCTGAAGGGGACTCGGGATGGTTTACAACAAATAATGGCAAATATTCAATGCCATAAAGCAATGGTTCCCAACCTGTTTTTGACCAGGGACCACTCTCCAACATTAGTACCAAAAGGGTTACAAATCAGTTTTTGGACAACTTTAAAATCAGTTTGGTTATTTGGGATGCTGATTCAGAAAATTGCATTGGATAGAGCACATCAGGTCTAGTTTCTGATACAGAACATATGCCATCCAGTAGTCGCCATCTGCTGGCCCACAGAAAACCATATTTAATAGGCATGAGAAAAAAGTTATGAAAATGAAATGATTCGTAAGAAATTCGTAAGAAATGCTACTTTTGAGTATTTCCGCATCTGGAACGCCAACCAGGAAGTGGACTTTCTTTATAGAACTTCGGGGCCAGGATTTTCTTAAGTGTCGTTATTAGGTCATAAGGGGGCACCCTCCTTCTCTCTCACCACCCTCCCGCCTCCCTTGCCAATAAGTATTATGGCAAGGCAAGCCTTAAACTCGCTCCTTCTTTCGGCTGGAAGCCCGGAAAAATGTAAACAGAGAGGATTACTCAGAAGTAAATCTGCAAAGGAGGGCACTTTGGATGAAGTGCCCTCCTTTGTGGATTTACTTCTGAGTAAACCTCTGTTTACATTTTTTCCAGACTTCCCTGCCTCTCCTGCCTGCCAGGATCTAAAGCATCAAAGAGTATTGGGGTGAGAAACCAACCTAATGTATAATAGAATGAATGCTACTGTAAGTGCCTAATATTATAAGTAATCCAACTGGTCATATACCTACATTCCATGCACATGCAATAATACAGCAGTAATAACAATGGGTATAAGAGGTAAAATTCAAACCGAAGTATTCTGACTGTGGTCCCTCCTCAAACTGCAAAAGCTCTTCTCTATGAGCCCGGGAAAAGCCAAAATCCCGGGCACAGCGTTTGCTGTCTGGGTGCACACACATACATATTCTTTTGGGGGGGGGGGGATTTGCTGCAGAATCCCGGGCTCATAGAGAAGATTCTGCAGCAAATCCCCCCAAAGAATATGTATGTGTGTGCACCCAGGCAGCAAACGCTGTGCCCGGGTTTTGGCTTTTCCCGGCTCATAAAGAAGAGCCTTTTGCAGTTTGCACCGCTTGAGGAGGGACCATAGTCAGAATACTTCGGTTTGAATTTTACCTCTTCTTATACCCATTGTTATTACTGCTGTATTATTGCATGTGCATGGAATGTAGGTATATGACCAGTTGGATTACTTATAATATTAGGCACTTACAGTAGCATTCATTCTATTATACATTAGGTTGGTTTCTCACCCCAATACTCTTTGATGCTTTAGATCCTGGCAGGGCAGGAGGAGTGGACGGCTCTCCCTGCCCCTTCTGCCTGCCAGGATCTAAAGCCTTGAAGAGGCTTCATGAGGGGCCAACTTCAGCCCTCCAGGTGTTTTGGACTTCAACTCCCACCATTCCTCACAGCCTCAGGCCTCTTCCTTTTCCTCTCAGCCTGGGCAAACTTGGGCCCTCGCTCCTCAGGATTGGGGTGAGAGAGAGGCAGCGAGGAGCGAGGGGGGAGGCTCCTCCTTTTTGCTGCTTCCAAGAATAGAATACCCCCCTCCCTCCCTCCTTCCTATTTGGAGAGTCCCATCTAGAATTCAGTGTGATTTATTCAAGTTTTGGCCTACAAATCCCAGCCAATTTACCAGCCGTTAGGATTTCTGGGAGTTGTAGGCCAAAACCATCTGGAATGCGCATGCGCTGGCATACGAACTACTAACGAATTTCGTTAGTAATTAAGTTACATTTTAGAAATTTTGGAAATTTTTTTTAAGTCTTTCTATTACTAATCAACCCCCCCCCCCCAAATTTGATTTTAGAATCACGATTTTTGGGTTCGAAACCATGCCTAATATTTAATAATCTAGAGCTGATTTGGTAGTAGTTATTTTTCGTGGGTAGTCACCTCTTCCCTCCCTACATCCCTGTTGCCTTGGCACTATAAGAGGGTGTGGTGTTCCAGCCTGGTACATTTGGACAGCACAGGGATGATGGGTTACCAGATGAGTTAGCCAGGGATGAGGGGTTGCCTGGTGAGCCTGCTGTTAATGAGCAGGTGGATGATGAGGAGGAAATGGATGTTGATTCGGCAGTGAGAGTCAGGACGGCCTTGGTTCCCAAGAAAGTGTTTTCACTCCCTCGATCTCAAGTGAGAATTCCAGAGATGGGGAGGATGATGTTTCCCAGCCTGATAGCACTGCACCTGGGAGCTCTAATGAGCAGAGCTTCGACAGAAGGGCAAGCATCAGATCCACCCGAAAGGGTTGGAATTTGAAGATGGGGGTGCGGTGGACACATAGAAGTTAGATTCTTTTATTAGACCAGGCTGGAAGGGGTTTCGCCAGACCTGAAGCTACGTTTAGCTTGGAAGGACTCGGGTTCAGGACTCTAAGTTCACGTTCGACCGCAGGAGCGGTTTGCCTTGTTTACGCACCCTTGTTTCGTGGGGAAATCAAGTCAGCTTGATTGCCTGCTTGAGAACTATTTCAGATTTACCTTTGGAACTGATTTTGAACTTGCCTTACATCTTCTACCTTTTGAACTATCTTTTATTCTAAATAAAGCTACATTTACAGAGACTGCTTGTGTGTGTGACCTAGGGGGTACTGCCACGAACTGAAGTGCAACAGAGGGTTTCGCGAGACCAGTTGCTCTTGTTGCCACATGATTTTGAGGCAATGGTTTAGTAATTGTGAGGACCATATTTCCCTTCTTTCAGACCACTGGTGGTCCACGGACCACAGGTTGGGAACCACTGCCATAAATAAACTGAACAAGGACAATGATAGAACAAAGAGACAGTGAATGTGTGTCTTCCTGCTGTCCACTCTTCTGATGCCCCAGAGTAGCAGTTAGTGTTGGGAGGAGGGACTCTTGAGTGATGTTATAGGGGCTCCTGAATGATGTCACAGGAGACAAGACGGAGCTGTGTCTTCCTGCTGCCCCCTCTTCACTCTGAAGCTGCAGAGTGGCAATTTGTGCCGCTGTAGCTACTAGAAGTGCAGGTAGGTGTAAAAAAGATAATAGAATAAACTAAGAATGAGATGTGCAAGGAGAGCAAAGAGAAAGATAACCAGAAGACAGCTATGAATGATAGATGAAGGTGAACTAGCCAGGGGGTTAGGAGGTGGGGTTGAGAGGGGGGACGGGACAAAGAGAATTTATCACAGCTTCAAAGCAGCACGTGGCAACAGGAAGCAACCACAGACTATTATTCTTTCTTTTTTTCAAGGAAGTTTCCTCATCCAAATATCAGCTCCAATTCTCCTGGAGGTTGGGAAGGCAGAGGTGAGTCAGAGATGGAGCCATGAAAATTAGGTAAAATCAATTCAGATTGCAAGTGAGAAAAAAAGTTTCTGATTACTAGTGAAATATTTCCCTGTGATGTAATTTTAAAAAAGTTCCCTATATCATTGCTAGACAACAGGATGGCCCTCCTCGATGGTTGGAATGAGAACTCACATAGTCTTGGACTCTTGTCCATACCATGGGAAGCTTAGGATAATTGTAGTTAAAAATATCTGAAAGCCAAGATTAGCAACTGCTGTTCTGCCTGAAAAAATGAAGTGGGATTGGATCTTGATTGCTCTTCCAGAAATAGAAAATGTCCTTAATTCACAGAAGGAAATGAAAACCAGAAGACTTTTCAATTGCAGAAAGACAGGACAAATTTTTGCTGATTCTCCGGTTTCGCACAACTACTCCTCAAATGCACTTATTACACTAGCAAGGTCTCCAATCCCCGGGAGTAATTTTTTCAAGAGGCTCAGGAGTTGTAAGGGACAATAATTGCCTGTCTAATGTTAGAAACTAAGAAGGGTTAAGCCTTGAAGGGAAATCATAAGGGAATACCTTGAATAATTTAAAGGATTTATAGGGACTATAGAAGTTCCCAATCCCCATTTACTGGTCAAATGCCTTTGAAATTGAAGTCTGCTTTCTTGCTGTTTGGGAAGCAGCTTGTTGGCACTTCACCTCCCTCCATAGAGCAATCTCTGGCACATCCACTCTATCTAAGTGTTTTTGCAAGTTTTGATATCTTTGGAACAACATTGTTTGATTTATGGCTTGTATGCCTTACACTGAACTCCTGTAGTCGTTGTCAAAATAATCTCAAGGGTCAAAAGAGAGATAATATATTCCATCCAACATAAGAAAGACAGCTTTGAACTTGAGAAAGAAGATGTGAACCCCGTTCCTCTGCCCTGATGCCATGAAAAGGTTTTTCACCCTTTTGACATAGGAGAAACAGATCAAGAAAAACAAATATATCATTTTAGCTTTAAAAAAGCATATAGATCATTTTAGATTAAAAGGTCTTCCATCTGAACTCAAGATAGTAATGGGAATCCATAAATTCCACTTATTCCCACTGGTGACTCAACCAAAAATTTGCTCAGCCAAAGGATGGATGAGCAGACTAGTTTTCTGTAACCTTGCCATTGGGAAACTGCTTCTGTCTTAAATCAAAGCCACCACATTACATCTGAATAGCTGGGTTCCTACATTCACTTAAAGTCACAGCTACTCAAGCTGAGTGCAAATACAGTAATTCACAGCTCGATCTTACATATATTGTTATTATATTTTTCACATATCACTCATTGTATTGAAATGCCATGTTACATGTTGGCATGTAGCCAGCAACAGTTTGTATTGAGCTGATAATGTTTTGATATGTATCAATAATTTAATGATGAAATAATTTTCATTGTACACTGTTAACACAGACTGCTTGCAATCTGCTCTGCCCTACTATGGCTTGTTTAGCAAGCACACAAAAGATTCCAGGAAGGAAGAGGAGATTTTGAGTTTCATTGAAATCAGGAAAAAAATGTGTCTATTTCTCAGCAATACTAACCTTATGGATCTCTTTCTCAAACTACAGGAAACCAGTAGTCAAGGGGGAGGATGGGTCAGAAAACTATAACTTTTTTCATATTTAGCAAGGGAATACATGAAGTCACATAATCTTCATTGTAATCCAAGTTTGCATACATAGACATTAGAATTGCATTTGTAAAAATATGAATGTAAAAAGCAAATGGAGAAGGTAATCAATCTGTAACACAATGAAGTGTAAAATAACTGAATTTAATGTGAACAACTGTTTACTTCCTTACTTGAAGACAGGAGAGCTTGGAGAAGACAATGATGCTGGAGAAAATAGAAGGAAAAAGGAAGAGGGGCCGACCAAAGGCAAGATGGATGGATGGTATCCTTGAAGTGGCTGGCTTGACTTTGAAGTAACTGGGGGTGGCCACTGCTGACAGGAAGCTCTGGTGTGGGCTGGTCCAGGTGGTCATAAAGAGTCGGAAGCAACTGAATGAATAAACAGCAACAAACTTATTTACTTACCTACTTCAGCGATCCCTCTTTGTCCAAGGATGATGGTCCTCCAAGTGCAGTGTCTTTGTAGTCGGTCTGTAGATGGCTGTGGAGCCCTATTCTTGATCCACATGCTCTCCCGAGGTAGGGACATTAGTTTCTAGGTGGAAGGTTTCCCCATTCAGGGTTGGCTTGATGTGCTTTCATCTTGGCATGTTTCTCCCTTTCACCCTCCATTCGTGCCTCTTTGAATTCTGCAGCACTGCTGGTCACAGCTGACCTCCAGTTAAAGCATTCAAGGGCCAGGGCTTCTCAGTTTTCAGTGTCTATGCCACAGTTTTTAAGGTTGGCTTTAAGCCCATTTTTATATCTCTTTTCCTGACCAACATTACATTTCCCATTCTTGATTTGGGAGTATAGTAACTGTTTGGGAGACAGTGATCTGCATTAGGACAGCTTGGCCAGTCCAGCGGATTGATGGCCTATGAGCATTGCTTCAATGCTGAATGAATTGATTGATTGAACAAGACGAATATGCAGTAGATACAAATTGAAATGCCAAGAAATGCCAACTGACCTTGGGTGGAAATTGTTCAGTATATGGTGGTTGCTTCTTTATAAACAGAATTTACCAGTGAGTTGGAACGGAAATGGAAACTGCCCTAACAGAGGGGTGAGAGGAGAGAGGGAAGTGCCAAGTTAAGGGCGAAAGTACCTTACAGAGGGCGGAAATCTATCAAGAAACCGGACACTTAAGTGTGGCAGAAGTGAAGAACATAGAGAGGGGATAGAGAGACTAACGAACAAGAGGAATGAAGGAAGGACACAACAGGAGAGGGACATTTGGTGATGGACTGGAAGAAGAGAGATGGAAGGTGGAAGACAGAAGAAGGAAGAAGGGGGAAGAAAGAAGAAGAGGCGCAGGAACAAGAAGAGGACTAACCATAGAGAAAAGATGACACATACAGACAGAACAAGATCGGAGCAAGGGAGAGGGAGATGAACATTGTAAGAATTATCAGTTGAAAGACCTATAAATATAGGGAGGACTGTGTCATTGAGGTAGGAAGAGGGAGCCAAAATAATCATTCAGGGAAAGGTGACCAGAAGTAAACAGTAAGATAAGACAAGAAAGAGAATTTTAACTCATAAAGGGCGGGGGAGAAGAAGACTGTTAAGAATATAATATATTAATTGGAGGAAAGTATCAACAAATTAAATAAAGAAATAATTATAGAAAGACTGTATTAGAAAGATAATCACCAAAGATAGACTACATAGATAATAAGATAGCTAGAGAGAAAAAAAAGAATTAAATCAATATTGGATAGCAGGTGATGCCCAGCTAAAAGGAAAAAAAATCATCATGACTACTCCTAAAACAAAATGGGACAAAGACATCAAAGACCTTAAAGGTCTAACAAGAAGAGCCTCTGGTACAGGAGAGACCACATTGAAAGATTTGCTTAAGGAGATCCAAAAAATCTCTGAGAAGCAAAATAATTTACAAAGAGATTTTCAAAAGATGGTTACAAAGCAAGAAGACCAACAGAAACTCTTCCAGGAAGATATTCAAACAATGAAAAAAGAAATAACAAATGAAGTGAGCTCCATAAAGGATGAAATGAAACAAAGACAAAGATGGAAGAAGCTCAAAAGAAATTAGAAAAGAAGGTACAGAAATTGGAAACGAGAAATATAAAGACAGAAGAAGCTCAAGTAACAATGGAAATGAAGGAAATGGAGTTCCAGTTAAGATTCAGGAATATAATATAAGAACCGAAATAAGATGTTCGTCAGATCATACTGAAGTTGATAACACCCTTGCTGCAGAGAAAACAGGAAGAGTTGGATCAAGAAATTGAAAGAGTTTATAGAATAACAACAAATTTCTCCTAGAGATACAATTGTCCATTTCATGAGAAAAAGAACTTGAGACGAGATTTTAAAGAACAACACCTCAGTCCGACCTTACTACAAAGACAACAAAGTGATAGTAATGGAAGAATACCCCCAAACAATGCTGAATAAAAGAAGAAAATACTTATTACTCACAGATGAACTTAAAAGACTACAAATTGGATTTCGGTGGGAGAAACCCGAGGGATTAATGGTGACCTACAAGGAACAGAGACACTAGTTAACCACTGAAGAAAAAGCTTTACAATTTTTATAAAGAACTTTAAAAAGAATTCGAATTGGACCCCACAACCACCCCCAGAGCAACACCCACTTGGAAGAAAGCAAAATAAGCAACGTTTTGATTCTCCGGAATATATAGTGAAATCCCCTAGACAGACAATGAGTAACTTCAACAGGCCTAAAGATATCTAAGATGAATTGGATGGACCACAAAACTTGGATAATGAGTGACTTAACTACAGAAATACTGTTTTCCATTAAATGTGAATGGTCTTAATTCCCCCTCTAAAAGAAAGAAAGTTTTCAGTCAAATTAAGAAAAGTAACTGCTATGTCGTAGCTTTACAAGAGACTCATATATCCTAAAAACAAGTAGCCAATTTAACACAGAAAAAACTAGGCAAAGAATTTTATTTGTTGGCTCCAGAGGAAAAAAAAGAGGGGTAGTTATCTATGTAAAAGAGATTTTACCAACAGAAATAATCTTCAAAGACTCTGAGGGTAGATTGGTGGGGGTACTTATGAAACAGGATGAGCAAAATTTTAGTGTGCAATATTTATACACCTAATGGTCCCAAAACAAAATTCACATCAACTCTGAAAAATAATATCCAAGATGTGGAATTAGATAAACTGATTATAATGGGAGATTTTAATGGAGTAATCAACAGTAAAATAGAAATAGCAAAAAGAATAAGAGGGAAGAAATGAGTACCAAAAACCTCTTGAAGCTGAAAGAGGATTATGTTCTCGAGGATGCATGGCGCACACATAATGAGAAAAGAGAGGGACTACACCTTCTTCTCGGACAGGCACCAAGGATGGTCCAGGGTAGATATTGTCTGGACCTCAAGGACATTGACCTCAAAAATTTCTAAAATTAGAATGTTACCCAGATATTTGTCAGACCATGGTGCTATAGAACTGACAATTAATCAAAAACACATACAGAGGAGATGGAGACTAGATGATAACCTCTTAAAAACAGAAGAAGATATTCTTTAAAAATACTAAATTACTCAAACGATACTCCAGATGTAAAAAATAGAAACTTTATGGGACACCTGTAAAGCAGTTATGAGGGGAATTTTTATCCAACAGAAGGCAGTAAAATAAATTTATGAGACAGGAAATTCATGACCTATCTATAGCAATGGAGAGAGAGGGAAAAAATGAAACAGAAAAAGAAAGATCAGGAAGCAAGGAAATCCCTCAAAAATTGAAGGGAAAAAACACCACCTAAAGCAGGGGTGCTCATTAGGTAGCTTGGGAGCTACTAGTAGATCTTCGGCCCTCTTCCAGGTGATCTTCGGGCCTCACCAGCCAGATGGGGCGCTCCTGCCATGCGCACGCACACCCTGCGCGCACAGGCGCTCCTGCTGCTGGCTTCCGCTCTCACTGTGATTCTTTCACCTGCGAGGCATTTCAGGAAGAAGGAAGCACACGGCGGGGCCTCTGGAGGGAGTGCCCTGCCTCTCTCTCTCATCCACAAGTAGCTGTGCAGCCTCCATTGCCGGCGAGACAGGCAGGACAAAGCGCTCCCTCTGGATGCCCCGCCTCGTGTTTTCTCCTTCCTGCAATGCCACGCAGGCAGAAGAAGCACTGCGCGGATGGAAAACAGCAGCAGGAGCACACGCGGTGGCAAGAGCGTGCGGCGTCGGGAGCGCACAGGAGCACACGGCGGCGGAGGCAGGTAGATCTTTTGGACTTGGTTGCTTTAAGAGTAGCTCGTATGCTGAAAAAGTGTGAGCACCTCTGACCTAGAGCTTGATTAGATAGTAAAACAAATGAAATTTCTCAAATAGAAGGACTTTCAAAATGCGAATAAACCTGGATGATGGCTCTCATGGAAACTTAGGAAGAAAAAACAATCAAACCAGATTATATGGCTAAGAACCGATAAGAAAGAGGTCACAACAGACAATGACATTAAACAAGAATTTCACATTTTTTACGTGAATTTGTACGCAAAAGACCAAACCAAGATGGAAGAAATATCTGGGTAAACAAAAACTTGAGAATATTACAGATTTCCAAAGAGAGTTTTTAAATAAATAACAAAAGAAGAAGTCCAGAAGGCAATTAGAAAGTTGAAAGCATTCAAAAGCTCCAGGCCCAGATGGCTTTACGGCCATATTTTACAAGACTATGATAGAAAAGTTAACACCCTATGTGATAAAACTTCTGAATAAAGTTATGACTGATAAAGCAATCCCAGAAACATGGAAAATGGCAAATATTATGCTAATTCACAAGTACTGATGAGACTGATGTCAAAAATTATAGACCCAGCTCCCTGCTTAATTTGGACTATAAAATTTTTACAGATATACTTGGAGAGAGAATGAAGACTTTTCTGAACAATTGGATAGGGGAAGAACAAACAGGGTTTCTCCCAAGTAGACATTTAAAAGACAATATGAGAAACATCTTAGATGTAATCGAATATTATGAAACACATCATCAAATAGATCTGGCTTTAGTTGCGACAGATGCCAAAAAGGCCTTTGATAACTTAAGATGGGAATTCTTTAAGGCAATATTCAGAGAACTTGATATTGGATATAACTTTTTAAATGCAGTTGAAGTGATTTATAGGGAACAGAAAACAGTACTCTGGATAAATGGACAATCCTCAAAAGAAATACCAATTGAGAAAGGTACAAGACAAGGCTGCCCCCTCTCGCCACTCATTTTTATCAGGGCACTGGAAATCCTGCTAAAAGTATTAAGGAAGACAATACTCTATCTGGCCCTAAAGTAAAGTAGGGAAACAAATGTATAACTATAGAGCATTTGCTGACGACTAGATTTGTATAATTGAGGACCCAAGAAAAAATATTAGGAAAAAAATTGAGGAGTTTGGAAAACTTGCAGGTTTCAAAACAAACAGGAAAAAACAATGATTTTAACAAAGAACATATCCAAGAAAAATCAAGAAAATTTAAGAGAGAAAACTGGAATGCAAGTGTCCTCTAAAATATAATATTTAGGAATTTAATTAATGGCAAAAATATCTCCCAACTTAAAAAATAATTATTATTAAGCAAAATGGACTGAGATAAAAAAAGATATTAAAAGTTGGAACAACTTATATCAAAATCTTAAGGGAATAATAGCCACTTTAAAAATGAATATTTTACCTAAATTCTTATACCTTTTCCAAGATTTGCCAATAATTCGGAAACAACAAATTATTTAATGATTGGAAAAAAGAAATACTGAAATTTATTTGGAAAGGGAAGAAAGCGAGAATAAAATATAGTCACTTGATTGATTCAAAAAATAAGGGTGGACTCGGTCTACCAGACCAAAAGTTCTATTATGATGCGAGTGGACTAAATTGGATAAAGGATTGGATTTTATTAAAGAGAGAACAAGTGCTGGCCCTAGAAGGCTTTGACCTGAGGGTCGGCTGGCACTCATACCTATGGTACAATCAAATCAAGAAAGAGAAAAATTTCAATAATCACTTTGTCAGATCAGCGCTAATGAAGATATGGGTCAGATATAAAGACAAATTATACCCAAGGACACCATTATGGATTTCCCCCCTCAGAGTGGGACAAAGAAGGCTATTGGGATGGACAAGATGGCCTACCTACAAAGATACTTTAATCAGGAAAGATAATAAGTTATAACTGAAAGCAAGAGAGGAAATAGCCCAACAATTTAAATTATTTTCCTGGTTTCAATATTTACAATTAAAATAATATTTTAACAAGGACAAAGACTTAGTCCTTAGTTTCACTGAGAAAGATGATTTCTGGGAGTGAATATTAATGAAAGATAGGAAAAATATAACTAATATTTATAGCAAACTGCTTGAATGGGCTACAGAAACAGAAATTGTAAAGGAATGCAGGATCAAATGGGCGACCAACATAGGCAGACCTATAAAACCTAAGGAGTGGGAACAAATATGGACCAAAAAAAGACTTGCTCTACTGAGTTAAAAGAAAATTTGTATAAAATGTTCTATAGGTGGTATATGGCTCTGCAAAAACTAGGTTTAATGTATAGGAAAGCATAAAACAAATGTTGGAAGTCTGGAACTCAAGTTGGAACTTTTTATCATGCACGGTGGTCATGTACCAAAGTAAAAACTTATTGGAAAATAATCCAGGAATCATGTGAAAAAAATGCTTAAAACAATAGTTCAGTTGAAGCCAGAATATGTCCTGTTCAGTTTTCTGATGAAGAAATTGAACTTGATCAAAACAAAGACATTCTCTTCATGTACTTAACCACTGTGGCTACAATGGTACACGTGGGGAAAAATGGAAATTAAGAGAATTGGTAACGAAAGAAGAATGGTTAAACAAGGTAAAGGAAATAAGAGATTTGGATAAACTGACCTTTGCTTTGAAAAATTCAAATGGAAGACCGATAAAGAAAACAGACTGGAAATTGTTTGATCTATATTTATTGAGCATGAAAGATTAAATAGTGATAGGATGACCAATGTAGACCAAAATTAGAAAAGAAATAAACTATTCAGAAGAGAATAGGTCAACATGATAGATTGAAGAGAGGAGAAGACAAGACTAGAGAGAACTTTAAGGACGCAAAAATACTTTAATAGAAGCCACATAGAAGGAGATTTGGAAGTCAACGACAACCCCACAACCTACGTTTTACCCATTTCTTTTCCTATGACCTTACCTATTTGTGTAATCTCTCCCTTATAGATATACATTACCCACTACCCACTACCCACTACCCACCCATTTTCCAACCCACACCTCTTACCTATGACCTATTCTTTCCAACCCCGATTTTATGTAGTAAAAGTAGATAAGCATTCAATAAAAATCTATATAATCCTGCTGTTACCTGGGATTGCAACATGGACGATCCATACTTTGTTTTTTTAACATGATTTTGAGGTCAGGAGTATTGTCCTCCAAAACTCTGTCAGTCTGAATTCGGAAGTCCCAGTGTTGTTGTTGTTGTTGCACTTTCCACATCCTCTGTCAGTGAATTACTGAAACAAAGCTGCAGAATTTCTTCCAGATACCCAAGCCTACTTCTATCTAATGAGAACAAAGGAATACATGAATAGCATAGTTTCAATTTATATTTTATCTAATCTATATTCCTAACCTAGCATATCCTTGGGATCTTTCCTAACGATTCCATCCAGGGCTTGATCCCAAGCCTAACGTTCTTTAATATTCTTGCTTCATTATTTTTAAAATGGAAGAGCTTCTTATATCATACTTAATGGAAAAGTCATGCAATATTGAGCAGTAACTGCTGTTAATTTCCTGCTGTATATCATTTACATTTTTGTTGCAAGTAGAGAGTAATTAACACGCTCTAATTATCATACTGATTGTCTTCTTTAGCTTTTGAGAATATAGCCATCTCAACCTTCACCGAAGTTACAATAGTATACTTTATTGCCTTCAATAATAGTCCCAAAGCTATTCCCAGACTTAAATTTTTACTAGAGATTGGTGTGACCTAGCAGTAACAGGTTTCCTAAATGATTCAATTTGGAACAGAGTAATGCAAGTTTTTAGAATGCCTATCCAAAAATGAAAAAAGAAAGGAAAAAAATATAGATCCTTTATTCTGCAGTGATACAATACCATCTATTTTTGTGAGAAGAAGTGCAGTTATATTATTATCCCAAAGAAAATAATGCTTTGTTGTATTTCATTCAGATGGTCTTTTATTCTGCTGTCTCTGAGAACACAAGTGAGAAAACACGTTTAGTTATGATGTGCTTAAAAGCAATAATGATCTATTTTTCTTCGGAAAGCATTTTGGAGGAACAAACATTTTGTTGAGGAAAAATTGCTTTCTGTAATCAAAAAGGTTCTGCCTAATCAAAGCACTGAGGTGTTTTTTGTATTGCCGGCATGTGCCCAACTCACAATAAGCAAACGATATATGCATTATTTGGCAAAGAAACTGAAACGTTCTGGAAAAAGTTGAAGATTTTTAAAGGCAGGGAAATATTTATTGGAAAACTTATGGAGTGGTTCTACCTATGTCATCATGCTGCACTGTAATTTGAAGACTAAACTAGAAGCAGTCAACTCCACTGGACTGGACATGTTGTCCAAATGCCCAATCACTATCTCCCAAAGCAATTACTATACTCCCAACTCAAGAACAGGAAATCATAATGTTGGTGAACAAGAAAAGAGATTTAAAGATGGTCTTGAAGGCAACCTTAAAAACTGTGGCATAGACACCAAGAACTGGGAAGCTCTGGCCCTTGAGTGCTCTAACTGGAGGTCAACTGTGACCAGCAGTGCTGGAGAATGCAAAGAGGCATGAATGGAGGGTGAGAGAGAGAACTGTACCAAGAGGAAGCCATGTCGAGCCAACCCTGACTGGGACCGCCTTCCATCTGGAAGCCGATGTCCTCATTGTGGGAGAACACGAGGATCAAGAATAGGGCTTCACAGCCATCTACGGACCCACTGCCAAGACACTACACTTGGAGGGCCATCATCGAGAGATTACCTAACAACAGAAGCACTCTCCCTCTCCCTCTCTCTCTCTTGCTGCCAGCTGTTTTCCTCCTCCTCCTCCCTTCGGCCTGAGCGAAGACGTGATGCCGCTTTCCCTTTTGACACAAAACAGAAGCACTATTAGAACCAAACTGAAAATATTCCATGTTGCAGCAGCTTGGTCCATGAAAGTATAATAACACTTTCCAACATTTTGGCACTTGAAAGAGATTGAAATGATAAAGAAAACATTCCTCTCTGTTGTCATGTGTGTTTTAAACTTTCACCAGCAAAGCATTGTCTCTGGTAGCTGGAACAAGGACCCAAAGCAGGGCCCCAGGGACTGGATATACATATCCTAGAATGTAGACGATCCAAAGTCCCTTGGCAGCTTTTGTATGCCTGCTATGAAATAGTGTTCCTAGTCACTCCTCCATAGTGTTCAATAGGAAACTTTCAACAATAATGATGAGGACTTGCATAGTGGAACCCAGTGAAGCCACCTTCTACTCTCTGTGGTACAAGCCAAGCAGGGCTTTAAAAATGAGAAAGGTTTTGCTGCTTCACTCGCTTCCAAAAGTCCCTTGAAATTGTTGTGGTTGAGTCTCTCTGGGAATATCTACATAGGCACTGTATCTTGAAGTAGACAAGAATAGCTTCCATTGCATTTACATGACACATAGGGCCAGGTTGACCCCAATGTGGGACAAGGCCTCCTAATGCAATTTTGCCCTATGTTAGGGAGTGTCAAGGAATCTTCTGGAGCTTCCCTGCACATCTGGAGTAAATATTAAAAGCTGGACTAGTAATGAAACTGGCTCTGCTGTTCACAGAGGCCAGTGCCACTATCACATGGCATGGGGAAAACAAGATAGCATTAGCTGTGTTGTTTTTGGTCACTGTAGTGGGAATCATGGAGTTCCAAAGAGCTCCTGGCCCTCACTGGATACCTTTGCCAATGTTATCAAAGGCAATTGTGTAACTTTGAGAGGGGAGGGGGATTGCTGCTCCTATCTCCTCTCCTCTCTCTGAATCATATACGTCCCTTTGATGATATTGGCAAAGGAGCCCAATGATGGCAATGAGCTCTTTGGAGCTTCATGCCTGCCCCTACAAAATTGAGAAAACATGTTTTGTTATAATGTACTTAGAAGTAATAATGATCTGCTTTTCTTCGGATATTTTTAGGAAACTGTTTTTTGAGAAGAAATTGCTCCAAACTGCAACCATGGTAAATGGCTCATGTTGATGCATCCTCTGTAAACAGTTGCATAATGGGAGAGATAAAAGTTCAAAAGGACAAGTGAATTGAGAGACATCCTTCCTATTTATTTATTTCTAAATTAGATGCTTTGTATGCTCCTGTCATGAACCACTACTGAGATGAAAAATTATATTACTGTGTTGGTTATGTCCAAATAGGCACATATTTTATCATTTTCTAACTCTCTAGACTGTTTTACAAAGATATATTCATACTACTCATTACCAGTGAATCAATCCTTGCGTTTAAAGCTATCATTATTTCTACCTATGGCATGTTTAGTAACAACTAATTTAAGAACCACTGGTTTCATTGGGTAGGATACAAACTCGATTTAAACCATTTCACTCATTCCAAAAGGAGAAGGAAGGCGAGAGGAGTAAAGTGTTAAGAAGAAAAGATAAAATATTGAAGAAGTGTTTATTCATGTGTACCTGAAAATTTCTAATTTTCTTTTGGAAAAAGAAATGAAAATAAGCATTGTTAAGATTTTGCCTTCAGAACGTTTTGATCTGCTTCGATACCTACCTCCATATACTGTCTTTTTGTGAACTGATTAGTAATGGGACTCTCCACAATCCCTACTGAGACATATAATGTATTGCCATTCATGGTCACCTCATGTGTATGAAACCTTGCAGAGTGGCATCATCAGGGTTGATGTCACCTGGAGCAATAACTCATAGTTATAATATAAAGTTATATGGCCAGTTATAATCATGGTAACGTCATATATAGAATCACAGAGTCATAGAATCATAGAGTTGAAAGAGACCTCATGGGCCATCCACTTCAACCCCTGCCAAGAAGCAGGAAAATTGTATTCAAGGCACCCCTGACAGATGGCCATCAAGCCTCTGTTTAAAAGCCTCCAAAGAAAGAGCCTCCACCACACTTCGGGTCAGAGAGTTCCACTGCTGAACAGCTCTCACATATTAATGATGCAACAAAAGTATTGCTATAGAAATATAAGGAACTGCTTTATATCAATTCAGAGTTTTCGTCCTTCTTGCCTGGTATTATTTAGTCTTGCAGTGATCATCCCCTCCTGCCATCTGTTATGTGATCTTTTCATAGCAGGGATGTCAAAAACAGAGCCTGCTTGCAAAACAAGTGAATTAGTTACCCCAAAGCTAAAATAATACACATTTTTCAGGAAGAAAAACTATTATTAAAGACACTTACTAGGAGGTAAGCTTTCTGAACACAGTAGAATTTATTTCTCAGCAAAGAGGCATAGGGCTGAATGTCTTTTGATCAAAGCAACATTGATCAAAAAGAATTGAGACACATGTATGAACAGGGACTTTGTAAAAAACAAACAAACCCTTGCTTCTGTATTTGTTGTTATTGTTTTGCTGTAATATTGAATTTAATTTGTTGATTTTATCCTGTGAGATGTTGACTTTTTATACTCTATAATGTATTGTTTGTTTATAGTGTTGGCTTTTAACAAAAATTGTTATCTACTTTGGCCATAGAACATAGTAGGAAAATGTCAGTTTTTTAAAGAAATAATAAACATATTTTACCAGAGGAGACATATCCATTTTCTATCTCATTTGTCTTTCTACATATCAGAACTGGTTTAAGCATTCAGTCACCATGTGTGTGTGTGTGTGGGGGTGTACTTCTGAAGATGTATTAAATTTAATTGTCACAATTTACAACCCAACACATTGTGAGGAGACAGAAGTCTTGCAGTAATTGCATATGAAATACTGGAAAGACCTGGCAAGAAAACAGAAACATAAATCAAAATCACAAACAACCAGGAAAGACCACAGTGTATATTCTGCCCAAACTGATCAAAGAATTAAAATATTTAGGGATAAAATTCTTCTTTATGCTGCTATTGTAGTTGGCGCTCTGTATCCACAGATTCTGCATCCACAGATGTCTCATATGTGGCTTGGAACGGTTATCCAACTGGGTCGCTTCTCTGATTGAGCTGTGCTATGAGATAGCTCGACAACCACCCCCTCCACGGGTGAAGAGGCGTTCAACCAGGGCTGTGGCTACTTCCACTGCCTTCCTGAGAGGGGTTCCCCTAGATTTGATCTGTAGGGCGGCCATCTCGGCCAACCCCTCAACATTTATCACCCATTACCAGGTTGATACCCTCCACAAGAAGGACGCGGCCTTTGGCCGGTCGGTTCTTACACCTCTGTGTCCTCGATAGGTCTACGGTGAAACATTGACAGGGCACTCCCTCGATTGACCGGTTGGTATTATATTTCTATGTCTTAGATATTGACCAAAATTCTTGGTTGCATACTTGTTTGTTGATTTCGCCCCTTCCTATGGAAGCTGGCCCAACCTGTTATTGTTCAATGTTTGTGCCGTGCCCTAGTTCCCCTGGGGTCACTGTTTTCTAACATTATGCTTTAGCGCGCTTTTCACCTAAGGGTGTGTCTACATTGTTTTTTGCACTACGATCCTTGTGCACTTTATGATAATGTGAGACCTGCGTGCCTGGCATGAATGGTGCTTGTTGCACTACGTTTACAGGTGATGGGAGCCTGCCTTCCATCATTTATTTATAACTGTTATTTATTTAATTACATTGCTTGTTGCAAAAACCTGTTGTTTGGTTCTTACACTTTGGTCAGTTTGTTCCTGTCGGGCCCCAAGCCCCACAAGCCTCTGCTTCTCATGAACAATACTGTGGTCATGATGGCTTTAAGATCCTTTCCAGGCCTGCTTGCCTTTCTCATGAGAACCTGGTACCAGGCAGGCAGGGTGAATCGTTCAAGGTTACCAAAGCTAACCCGGCCGATAAGCGGAGAGGCCCGGGCCTGCGAAGAGCCTGACTCCCCCTTGCAGCTGGGGAGCCTAATTGGGTTTACATTCTTGAGGAGCTGAGGTAGTTAAAACAACAGCTACCATTCATCATGCCCACTTTGACACTCAACGCAAAGTTACGTGGCTAGATCAAAGGGTTTGGACAGTATATCCGTGTGGAGTTGGCCCGGAGCCTTATCTCGTGCCAACAGCGCATCCAGAATAATGGATCTCTGAAGGAGGCCGCTGGGCCTTACTAAGGACACTGCCTGCCTATATTGGATCTGGCCCGCTTGGGCAAAAGCCTTGTTACCTTGCTACGTTCCTGCTTGTTCCTGAAAAGACTTTCCTTTGCTTTTGAATCCAGCTTTGTTCCTGATTGCCTCTGGCTGAATCCTGATTGATATGGGACTATTTACTCATTGCTTTGCTCCTGAGATTTGCTGCTATTGAAAGCACTATAAGATTGCTTTCAACCTCTTTCCTATACCTTTATTCTAAATAAACCTGCTGGACCTCAGCTGCTGTTGTGGTTTATTAAGGGAGGTCTTGACAGTTAACGCCTCCAGAACCTCAACTTGCTAGTTCTTCATAAGTGTGCATTCACAGAGCCCACAAAGAAAAATGGTAGGTTACATACCTGTGACCATCTTTCTTCGAGTGGAGCTCTGTGAATCCACACTAACCCACCTGGCCATCCCCTCTTACTCAAACCGCCCCTTCCTCGTTACCTATGTGGCATAGGAATGTGGTGGGCATGCATGGAGCTGCTTTTATGCCCTACGGGACCGCTGGGTGGGGTTACCGTCAACACTTTTCAAACTTGGGAAGTTTCTGTTGGAAGCCTGCTTGGCCCCCAGACTTCATAAGTGTGGATTCACAGAGCTCCACTCGAAGAAAGATGGTCACAGGTATGTAACCTACCATTCTTTTCAGTGTTTGGATGACTGTTGGACTTACCTCCGATTCCTTGGACCATTTGACTTTATTTGTGTATTGCACGCTTCTTCGATCACACATTGATACGGGACTTGTGCCAGACTTGGAACTGTGGATTACAGTGACCTGTGTGGACCACGTTATTCTATAAGCCACATTAGTGGGACTTCCAACTCATGTGGATACTTTGTGTGGACATTCAGTACTCTCAAATACGGATTGGATAAGGTATACTACAAGGGAGCATGAGTACGCAATATACACTGTTCAATGGATGTTTAATCTTGCGGAATCCATATAGAGGAGTCCTCTCTCCTACACAATGTAATATTGTGTTGAATATACAGTAATTGTGATATATCTGTGATTAAAAAACATTTGGAATACTCTCAATTGAGATTATATTTATTCTTTATTGTAATTATTCTGCTCTCCAGAATTCCTTTTACTTTGACGCTCTTTGTCACACCCTTCGGTTGTGACCTGTCTGGCATGGGAGGCCCTACCGGTGGCTATAACGCCAGCATAGCTCACAACTTCATTAGGGTACGCAAGCCTCTCCGCCACAAGGGGGCACCAATAGAGAGGATATACTGTATATTAGGCATGAGAAAAAATGAAACGGAAATTAAAAGGATTCGTAAGAGATTCGTATGTAATGGGACTTTTGAGCTTTTACGGATCGCTGCCGCGAACCCGGAAGTAGACTTCCTTTTACGGTCCTTGAGGCCAACAATTTGCGTTATGATCGTAATAAATTCTTAATTATTAATTAATTAATTATTGTACTACGTACTCACTTCTCCCTGTCTTCTCCCCCTCATTTCCTTCCCGCCTTCATTCAGCTTCTTCTTTTTCCCACATTTCTATGGGGAACTGGAAGTGACGCTGCTGCTAGGTAGGCAATGCATTCTGGAAAGTGTAGTCCTCCATGCTCCCCCCCTCCTTCTCTTCCCCGTTGCTCTGCTGCCATGCCCCATCGCAGGGGCCAGCTTCACACACACACACGCACGCACTTCTCCTCCTCTCTCTCCCTGCGCTCTCTCAGATGCTTCTCTTCCCCATTGCTCTGCTGCCATCGCAGGGGCCAACTTCAGCCCTCCAGGTACGTGTTTTGGACTTCAACTCCCACCATTCCTCACAGCCTCAGGCCTCTTCCTTTTCCTCTCAGCCTGGGCAAACTTGGGCCCTCGCTCCCTCAGGATCGGGGTGAGAGAGAGGCAGCGAGGAGCGAGGGGGGGGCTCCTCCTCCTTTTTTTTAGCTGCTTCCAAGAATAGAATACCCCCCTCCGTCCCTTTCTCCTTACCTCCCTCCTTCCTATTTGGAGAGTCCCATCTAGAATACAGTGTGGTTTATTCAAGTTTTGGCCTACAACTCCCAGAAATCCCAGCCAATTTACCAGCTGTTAGGAGAATTACTAACGAATTTCGTTAGTACTTAAGTTACATTTTAGAAATTTTTGGAAAATTTTTTGTAAGTCTTTCTTTTACTAATCAAAAAAAATCCCTCCCCATTTGATTTTAGAATCGCCATTTTTGGATTCGAAACCATGCCTACTGTATATATATGGGGGAGAGGCTTGTGTACCGCAATGAAGTTGTGAGCTATGCTGGTGGTATACACACACACACACAATTCAAAAGCAAACCTTAATATTCTCATTTTTTAAAATAAGGGGCAACATTTTAATAATCCACCATATATTATGGGACTTGAGCATCCATGTAATCAAGCTCCAATGGATACCAAGGGTGCACTGTACATTTAAATATATTTAATATTACTATTGTTTTAATTTTGTATTTATCACTATCTTTATCATCTTATCTCTGAAGAGCTCAAACTTGTGTATATGGGTTTTTCCCCCAACATTATCCTCATGATCCTGTGGGGTAAGTAAGACTGAGAAAGTTAAGTGACTCATGCTGACTTAGGTGCATTTATATTAGGCATGTGCAGAGTTTCGTTTTCCTTCGGTACCTTCAGGAACAATAATGGTAAGTCCCTTGGCTCAAACCTTCTCATCCACAATGAAAACAAGTGGGAGCCAATCTTGGCTCCTCTTCTGCTTTTCGGCATTACAGTTGAATCTTGTTCATTAATCCCAGTAGCAATTCAAAAGAAAACCTTCATTTCCTGAAAACGACTGCCTTACCTCTCCTCTAGAGTGCAGAGTAGAAACAACTGTAGTGCATGGTTTGGTAGAGGCTGGGGGAGAAAGCTCGTGCTCCTACAATTCTTCCTTCAGCTGCTCAGGGCTGACTTACCCAACCCAAGAAGCAAAGGCTCCTTTCCTCCCTTAATTTCCCACACTCTCCCTCCTTCCTTCCCTCCTTCCCTCCTTCCTCCCTTCTCTCTCTCTCTCTCTCTCTCTCTCTCTCTCTCTCCTCCTGGCTTTCCCCAAATATTGACACTTTCCATCCCCTCATCTTCTCTCTCTCTGGGGCTGCATGACCTTGTCCATCTAGGGGCGATGCCAGGCTTTCCAGAGCTGCCTTGCTCCAGGAAGGCAATAAACATCCCGAGCCATCCTTCTGTGGCTTTCTTTCTTTCATTCAGACCTTTATCAGAGACTGACCTGATTAAAGCTGGCTGCAAAAATAAAATGGGGGGTCTGGACATCTGGCGAAGGTGGTGGATCTTCTGAAGGGATCCCTTTGGGAGGAGAGCCACCAGCTGTGAGAAGGAAAGGAGGGGCAAAAGGGACATGCAAAGGGGGCATGAATTCCAAGAAGAAGGGAGAAGGTGGGGTGAGACAGTCCCCTTCCTTCCATTCCCGTATCTTTCCCCTTCCCCGCTCAAGGCTTGGCACAAGCCTCAAGGAAATAGCTTTCCCACGATGGGAAACCCCCACCTAAAAGCTGGAATTTAACCAAGAACATTCAAAGCAAGAACATTCTATCCATTTGCCCAAATATCCTGTGTCAGTTTCTCTGGAATAGGCTCAGCCACCAAAACACAACACAATACAAATCCCTAGGAACAACCAAGGAATATTTATTATTCTCACCATTATCATCAGCATTATTTCAACAAGTCACATTCAATTCTCTCACAAGGGCACTCTGTAAGATATGTATACTGGAGAGCTATCCATATTTCTGAATCCTATCCCCAAATAGGCTTCAACCCTATGGATAGCTTCTTCAAAGTTCAAATCAAAATCTTGAGTAGAGTCACTGCCATTCAGTGGCCTCTACAAACAGAAAGGAAAGGATTGCAGAAATAGTGGCATCTTAACTCTGTTGTTTTTAGTCCAGGTCTGAATGAAGGAATTTATGGGAAATAGCAGGCCTTTGACTCAAATTAAGAGAAAGGTGAGGGCTAAAGAAACCTCACTTCCTGGGATCCTTTTCCTTGTAGTGGCTACCTCCCTCCCATACTCCATTAGTAACCGAAGGAAACTGAAAACAGCCAATTTTTGACAGCCACTGTTTTGTTGCAGCAGAGAAAAATGGCTGGGGAGGCCATGCTGTTACAGGCTTCCAAACTAGCTGAACAAACCAAAGGCAAACATCCAAAATGAATCCATGGACAAGTCTTCTAATCATGATGACAGATGCAACCACTAGAATCAAAAGTAGTTCTTTTCTGGGTGCTATATATTTGGGATTGGGATGTGGCAAGCTATTGGAGAGGGCTATTACCTTAATGGACTTCCCATATACATCAAATTGAGTGATTGTGGAATTCCTATAGCCATCTGATTAAGCAGAAATAAGATAATCAATTAGATGGACCATTGGTCTGGTCTTACTAGATAACTCTTCTCCTTACACACAGGCTTTTCTCATTCCCTACAAACAATGCTCAATTTTACTTTTAGGAATAGTCAATTCTATTCTGTACTCTACTGCAATTTCTGATATTTCAGAAGGAGGAATGGATCCTCAGACAGGATCTTGAAACGTCCCTCCCATTTACCATTTCTGACAGAACCGTGAAGAATAAAGATCTATTTCAGTATCTACAACTGATGGACTTGAAGTTGAGAAGTAAATCAACTCATAAAAACAACCAACTTTTTTGAGAATTGTTTTGTCTTCTTCTTTCTCTCATTTTATTGTACAATTCATTTTGTTGAGCAAGTACTGATCTGAAGCGTAATGCAATGGTACAAAACTGTTCAGAGAAGATGGCAATGCAATCCTTTACAAACAACGAGACTTTGGTCTTATGATCTCATCATATGGGGCTAGAATCAGTGGCATATGCTGATCTAGCACCATTCACCTATGGAGCTGGTGGGCTCCCATCAGATGACATTATGCCAACTCCATGGATGAAGGAGGGCAGAACCAGCATGCCACCACAAGAACATGGGAGGCTTCCCATGTTTCCTGTATCTATGCGGGGATGCTGCACACTCCATGTACACTCACACTTCCCCCATGTGATCACCATCCTGGCAGACAATGTTAGGTGAGGCATGGGGTACCGGATTTCCCATGTCTCATGGCGAAGAGGAGCCACTGCTATCTCTTGCCGCTGGCCATCTGATTAGGTCACCTTACTCACTTATTTGGGGAGTAAATCCAATTAGATTAAATGTAGTTACTTTGTGTGTGTGTGTGTATTTGTGTAAGTGGGAGAACAACGGTTGATAATCGATAGTTGATAAAAACTTTAGAACTTTATAATGATAAGGAAAACCTGAAGATTTCAATGCTATATTGTTTCCATTAACAAAACATAAATATATACTTGGAAGATACTAATTTCAACAACACCCAACATCTCGTTTGTGCGTGTGCATTTATGCTGCAATTAGATTAAGTTTCACTGAAATTACTTACTTCTGAGTAAACAAGAGTAGGGATTAATTCTTATGTAACAGTTTTCTTTGAGGAACTGCACTTGATCTTAATTTTAAAGACATTATATTTGGCAGCTGTAGGGAAGTGCCAGAATGGTTAATCTTTCTTTTCCCAAATTGTTTTGTTACTTGAGGCAAAAGATTATTTCCTCCTCCACCTGACCCTGCCAGTACCACATACACAAGCTTAGTCGATTGACAGATTAATTTTACCTGAATTACTGAGAAGGTTTCCTCCATCAAAACTAAGGGCAGGTAATGCGGCACATGCAACTTTTTTCCTTCCCATCAGAGGGAAATATGATAAAAATGGGAAGAACTGCACTGCTTCCCAGCATCTTTTATCTGAATTGCTTGCTTTATTTTGATCCGGAGATTGTCCAAGAATGACCTTTATGATGTTTCTGAATGTCCCACAATTTCTTATCATGATATTTTATCTAGGATTTTCGGCCCTTCTACACTGCCATATAATACAGATTATCAAATCAGTTGATCCACATTATCTGCTTTGAACTGGATTATATGAGTCTAAACTGCTAAATAAATCGGTTCAAAGCAGATAATCTCGATTTTATATGGCAGTGCAGAAGGGGTCTTAGTACCTTTGTTCTTCTGACAATGACTGAAAAGGTGCCCTGCCCAAGTTTATAACAAGGATAGAAAGGTCACACAACCTCTGAGGATCCTTGCCATGGATGCAGGCAAAACGTCAGGAGAGAATGCCTCTAGAACATGGCCATATAGCCCGAAAAAACCTACAACAAAGCAGTGAATTCGGCCATGAAAGCCTTCGACAATACATTGAAGTTAAAGTGTTCTGCTAAATTTAGTTCCTTCTGAAACTTTTGTGTTCCATCCTTACCCCACCTCCAAAATGTAACAGCATGTGATTCAATCCCTTTTCAACCCAAATTCTGGACCTTTTAATAGTTCAAAAGGTAATCCCAGCTTTATTTCTGACAACCCAGCAGGTATTTTGAGAGAGAAAAAAACACACAGTTTCAAATCTATACTTTCAACACTAAAGATTAAAACCACAATGTTTATATAACAGAAAGCTGAGATCCTCAGAAAATTCTGGTCTGCGCCGATCATCATCATATTCTTCATGTTTTTGTGTTTTGATGGAAATGCAGCACACACTAAGTTCTCTGAATAAGAATGTGTTTTTCAAAAGAACCTTTAATATCATATGCAGTAAATTACCAGGTCTTTTGTCCCAAACTTCTCATGGGGTGCGTATGTGTATCTGCAGTTTTTCTCCTTCTGAAGATCTACACATAGCACTATTTTCTTCTTAGCAAAGATAAAATGAAGTACCCAGTATTTGATAAAATTTCTTGTTTATAGTGACTTGGGCGGTATAACAATCCATTGAGAAGCACTAACTCATTCTATTGGATTGTTTCACAGGGCAGTTAAACTTTAGTGTTTTAGTTTGCTTTTTAACAGAACCTGTGTGAAAGAAATGACAGATGTATTTCCTTTTGACATGACTGTTAGGTAACAGCCAAAATCTTTGGGTGACATTAATGTGTGTAACGTGGAATTATACATGTGTATGTCTTTTTAAGGATGTTGGGGGAAGGGATATTCAGTACATCATTGTGCAATAGCTTTTGCCCTTCACAAGTTTTCTTCAACAGTCAGGGATGTTTTTCTTTAAAGACCAGAGAAAGATAGGATGGCTGCAGTCAAGAGGAGATGATAACCATCAATTTCTGGAGATATGGGAAGAAAACAGCAGTGGTTTCACCTGGACTGAAGTTATGCTACTAAAAACTACCCAGTTGCCCTCTCCCAATCACTAAATGGCTCTGGTAGCTTGATATGCTTTGCAAAGCTGCTTTCTGCATGGACAGAAGTGGCAGGACAGCACAAGTGGATTGGGCCAAATGTTAGACTCTACTCTCTATGCAGAGCCAGTGCAGTGTAGTGGCTTGAGTATTGAGCTACAAATCCAAGCACTATAATTTAATTTTCATTTCACCATGAAAGCCAATAGGTGATTTTGGACAAGTCACCATCGAGCTCAGAGGAAGGCAAGGGCAAACCTCATCTGAACAAATCTCATCAAGAAAACTCTGTGAGTCACTTTAGGATTATTGTAGGTCAGAAAATACTTGAATAATCCCCTTGTGGGTGCAACATCTCGATCCTATTCATACCACCTTATCACACAAGGGCAACACTATGGGGATGGGACCTGCCGAGTGCCATCCCATGATGCTCGGTAGGCCCCGCTCCATTGATCTTTGAAGTGGTAAGAAAGCATCTTCCGCAGTCATGACTGGAAGGTGTTTTTTAGTAGCTCCAATGTTGCTACCCACACTTTTGGGCCCTTCCCCCCATGTGATGGGGAAGAAAACAACACCACCACCACCAACAACAATAAAACTTTATACCCTACCACCATCTTCCCGAAGGGACTTGGGGTGGCTTACATGAGGCCAAGCAAAAACAACACAGCAGCAAATAATAAAACTGTACAATCAATAAACTCACATATAAACAGTAACATACAGAGTTTAAAACCATGATGGCTGGGCCAGATGTAATATATTAAAATTTTAAAATAAATAAACACTGGACATGAAGAGAGGTAGGATATATCTAGCCAGGCATGTGACGGGGGGGGGGCTGAGGGGCTTCACCCCCCACCAAATCTCAGGGTGGTCTATGAGAATACCTTACTGGTACATTATTTAAACTGTTATGTTTATTCATATCATGATCTGATCACCATGCTCGCTCAATATATCCCATATGCATGGGGGTATTGGGATAATGATACAAAAGGTATGCTAGGGTAGACCCTCTCTCACTCAGACTCAGCCCCCCCCCAATCACACCCCCCCCCCCCCGAGAATCAAAATCTTGGGGATGGCCCGGTATCTAGCCGGAGGGTTTTGAAGAAAAATATGGGGAGATCAACCCAACAGGTAGTTAAAGTGCTTCTGAGGACATTTTGCAGGGAATCGGTCAGAGCAGGGAGTTGTTTACTTTATTCAGGGAAGGCACATTGGAATAGCCACATTTTCATGCTCTTCCTAAAGACTGTCAATGTAGGGGCTTGTCTGATATCCTTGGGGAGAGAGTTCCAGTGTCGGGGGGGGGGACCAGAGAGAAGGCCCTCTCCCTCATCCCTACCAATCATGCCTGCAAAGGGGGCAGGATCGAGAGCAAGGCCTCTCCAGATGACCGAAGGGATCACCTGGGTTTGTAGGCAGAAATGCAGTCACGCAGGTAGGTGGGTCCCAAACCGTTCAGGGCTTTGTAGGTCAGAACCTGCACCTTGAATTGGGAACATAAGATGAACAGCAGCCAATTGAGCTCTTTAAACAGGGGGGTTGACTGCTCCCTGTAAGATGGTCGAGTTAGTAATCTGGGCGCTGCCCGTTGGACCAATGGAAACTTCTGGGCCATCTGCAAGGTTGGCCCCACTTAGAGTACATTACAGTAGTCCAATCTGGAGGTGACTAGGGCATGGACCACAATGGCCAGATCCGACTTCACGAGGTATGGTTGCAACTGGCGCACGAGTTTTGATTGTGTGAAGGCCCTCCTAGCCACCACCGCCGCCTGAGCTTTAAGTGTTAGCAATGTATCTAAGAGGACACCCAAGCTATGGACCTGTGACTTCAGTGGGAGTGCAACCCCATCAAGCTTAGGTTGCCACCCTATACCCCGATCTGGCTTACAATTGTCCAGAAGCACCTGTCTTGTCGGGATTTCTCTTCAGCTTATTCATCCTCATCCAGACAGTCACAGCAACCAGGCACTCGTCCAGCACCCGAGGGACTTCCTTGGAATTAGGTGGGAAGGAGTAGTAGAGTTGGGTGTCATCTGCATAGAGATGGTACCCAACTCCAAAACCTTGGATGACCTCTCCCAGCGGTTTCATGTAGATGTTAAAAAGCATAGGGGACAGAATGGAACCTTGTGGGACCCCACAGGACAAAGGCCAGGGGGCTGAGCAGGTGTCCCCCAGCTTCACCATCTGGGAACAACCCACCAAGAAGGACCGGAGTCATGACAAAAACATACCCCCAAGACCCATCCCGGAGTGCAATAAAAAAACTCCCAAGAAAGTCAGTGTGGCAGATGCTAGTGTGTCCCAGATTAAGGGCAAAATTGGGTCTGCAAAATGCAGAGAGCATTGTAAACACCTGCCCCTTGCTTTATAGCAGTGGTTCCCAAGCTTTTTTTTTTTAAAAAAAAACAGGGCCCACTTTGACTAGGGACTACTTTGAACAGGGACCACTTTGACCAAGGACCACTTGACCAGGGCCCACTTTTTTTTAGTACCGAAAGGGGCAAGGCTGGCCAGCTCTGCGGAAAGGAGTGAAAATAAAATAAATTAGATAAAAAGGAAAGAGGTTTTTGGACCGGATTTTCATTCTCGCTGCCCACTGCTAGGCTGCAGCCCACAGGTTGGGAACCACTGCTTTATAGACTTCAGAACAGGAGCTACCGAAATGCACTCTAAGGGCATGGTAGGGCAGCAGAGTTCTAACTGACCTCCTGTGGTGGGTAAGTGATTTCCTCAGCTCCTTCCTGTAATTCTCCTTTTAATCTCCTACACCTGATGCATATCTCTGCAGGGACTTTGGGGGGCAGAACAGTTTGAGGCCAGGTTCTGTGGTTAATGTAGTCACTCACCTGGCCTCAAACCAATCTAGACCTGTCAATATATTCACATGTGCAGCAAAACTGATTTCTCCCAAATCAGTTCCAAGCTGCATTATAGTCTCAGTATAGATGTATGCTGGAAAGGAAGGGAGGGAGGGAGGGAAGAGAGAGACGGGTTGTAGAAAGGGTTGTGAGGCAGAAATCAAACAACCTTGCCATTTTCGAACCCTCCCTTGTTCCAGAAGAAGAAGAAGAAGAAGAATGGGGGGGGGAATTATCATAGCCATCTTGGAAATCCTGATTTTGCGGTATAGAAAAACTAATTTTATGATGCAGTTCTATAGGTTAAATCCAGGTAACATGCTCTGCAAAGGAGCATATGTACTAGCCATCAACATGTTAAAAATTCAAAATGAATGAAGGTAATGAACCTACAGGTTCTGATGAAACATATAGCTCCACGAGGATATTATCTTTATGAAATAAGAGCTGGGAAGAGATATGCCTCATTGAAAGCCTCTGTAGTACAAAATCCAGTGAGAATTCTGTTACTTAGCAAAGTGTCAGACACATGCATACTTATGTGCAAGTGAATGACCTTGAAAAAGTTGATGCTTGCTTTTATCAGTAAGACAGAAATAAGAAGTACCGGAATCTGTTTCATATGCTTTGTTTGTATTGTACTTTCTACAAAAGCTTTCAAAGAAAATATATATTGTTGTATCATCATGGAATGATAACCAATTCTTTGGCGTGCAATCTTGTGCTTGTCTCTCAGAAGTAAGTCTAATTTTGGCATTCAGTAGGTCTTAATCCCAGCTAAGTAACTATGCAACTGATGCTTTGCATTATACTTCTATTCACAGGAAATAGAGCTCATTGGGACTTAACTCAATGCATGTATGTGTAGCATTACAACTGTAATACCATGTCCTTATGCCCAAAGACCCTAAAAATGAGGAGGGCCATACATAAGTGCCCCAAAGGGCTGCATCTGGCTCAACGGGCCTTAGTTTTCCCATGCATGAGTTAGGTATTCTGGGGTCTGAAGGTTGAGACAAAACTTTTCCAAACACTGAAAATGGTGATTGACTTTATATATGATTTCTTCCCAAATGTAAACATTTCTTTATTTTAAAAAAAGCTAGCATGTTGAGGTGGATAGCTATAGTTTAGTCTACTTTCTACAGTCCTACTTACTATGTATGACTCTGAGTCTGGTTGCACACAGTGGAAAAGTTCGCACCGAACCAGGTTTTAAAAACCCGGGCCAGGGTGGACTTTAGTCATCACACCAGACCCAAAAGCCCATGTTTCCATGGCAGGAGTGTGTGTCTAGATGCCCCCCTGGAACCTTCCAGAAGGGCACTGAAACACCCATCCCTCCCCAAGACTTTTAGAAATGATTTGCCAGGTGAAGGGGGGGGGGGGTTACGAGGTTAATAGCTTCTCCCCCTATTCTCCTGACACATCATTTCTACATACCAAGAGAGTTCCAGCAGAAGTTAAATGACAGCCTGGTCAGTTATTTTATTTTTATTTTTTAAAGTCTTATGGAGGGATGGGTGTCTCAGGGCCCTTCCGGAAGCCTGCCAAGGGGAGGAGAATGGACACAGTCAACCGTTTCTCTGATTTGCTGAGAAATAAACATTTATTTATTTATATTTATTATTGCGATTTCTGCGCCGCCGACTCCCGGAGGCTCGCGGCGGCTCACATACTACTGGCTCAGTGCCAGGGAGCAATACAGAACAAAGAATACAATTAGGACAATCTAAAACAAGCCATACAATTAAACAGTTAAAACAAGATTAAAATGGCAGATTAAAAACAGCAGCTTAAACAGAGCGGTGTATGGGCCTACTCCCCAAAGGCCTGCCTATACAGATAAGTTTTGCAGGCCCGTCTGAAGGGGAGTAGGTCCCTCAGGGCTCTGGTCTCAGCCGGGAGGGCGTTCCATAGCGTAGGAGCTATCACTGAGAACGCCTCCGCGAGTAGATGTTAAACGGGCTGATTTGGCAGATGGGACTGCCAACAAATTGGTCTCTTCAGACCGCAGTGATCTCGATGGGCAATATAGGGCAAGACGGTCCCTCAGATACGCTGGCCCCAGGCCGTGGATGGCCTTGAAGGTGAGAACCAGCACTTTGAAGGCGACCCGGTACTCAATAGGCAGCCAGTGCAGATCCCGCAAGATTGGAGTTATTCGCTACCTGCTGGAGCCCCAGACAGGAGCCGGGCGGCGGTGTTCTGCACCAGCTTGAGTTTCCGGATCGACGACATAGGCAGGCCAACGTAGAGCGCGTTACAGTAGTCCAGCCTCGAGATGACCGTGGCTTGGATCACCGTGGCCAGGTCATTCCGGGAGAGGTAGGGGGCCAGCCTCCTCGCCTGGCGGAGGTGGAAAAAGGCAGCCTTGCTGGCCATGGAGACCTGAGCCTCCATGGTCAGCTGGGAGTCCAAATGGACGCCAAGGCTTTTCACTAACGGCGCTGGTTGCAGCGCCGCACCGTCAGGTCGGAAGCCGGGCACCCACCCCGCCCGGGTGGCCCAGCCACAAGATCTCCGTCTTCGCGGATTCACCCTCAACCTACTGGCTCGCAGCCATCCAGTAACGGCTTCGAGGCAACGCTGAAATTATCAGGGACGGACTCCGGCCTGCCCCCATCCTCAGAATGAGCTGAGTGTCATCAGCATATTGGTGACAGGTCAGCCCATAACTCCGCACCAGCTGTGCAAGCGGCTGCATGTAGATGTTAAATAACAGAGGGGGAGAGGATGGCCCCTGAGGGACCCCACAAGTCAGTGGGGAACCCTCGGAGACCACCCCACCCTCCTCACACGCTGAGACCGCTGGCGGAGAAAGGAGGTCAGCCATTTAAGGGCTGTCCCCTCACTCCAGCCATGGCCAGGCGGTGGATCAAAAGATTGTGGTCGACCGTGTCAAACGCTGCCGTGAGGTCCAATAACACGAGCAGCGCAGACCCGCCTTGGTCGAGCTGGCAGCGGAGTTGATCTGTGATGGAGACCAGGACCGTCTCCGTCCCATGCCCCGAACGGAAGCCGGACTGGAAGGGTCAAGCCATGTTGCATCATCCAAGAAGGACTGCAACTGCTCCATTACTGCCCTCTCAACTACCTTGCCCAGGTACGGAAGATTCGACACCGGGCGGTAGTTGGAGGGAACCGCAGGGTCCAATGATGGTTTTTTCAGTAATGGAGCCACCACCGCCTCTTTCAAGCACTCTGGAAAACCCCTTGCTCAAGGGAGCTATTAATGATCTTCAACAGAGGCCCACGTAGCCCCTCCAGGCAAGATCTAACAAGCCAGGAGGGGCACGGGTCGAGGGAGCAGGTGGTAGGGCGAGCTGCAGTCACTATCTTGTCAACAGCATCTGCGTCCAGTGGCCGAAGCCGGTCGAGGGTGGGCCCGGCGGAGGGCCTCGGAGTCTCGTGCTCTTTCACTGTATCAACTGTGGCCGGGAGGTCCCGGCGGAGGCTCAGTATCTTGTCTGCAAAAAGCTCTGAAAAGCACCGGCAGTAAGGGCCTGATCACTATTTTTTGGGACGGTAGGGACCGTCGTCAGGACCGAATCACCTTAAACAATTGGGCCGGGCGTGAGCTTGCAGACGCTATCAAGGCAGAGAAGTATTCATTTTTGGTTGCCTTGACAGCATGCTCATAAGTCTCCTTTAATAGCTTATAAGCTGATGCTGAGGCTTCGTCACGGAGCTTCCGCCACGCGCTCCAGCCGTCTCCTTTCCCGCTTCATGGTCCTAAGGTCCCTTGTATACCAGGGGACCGACGGTTGCGGGGCGGAGAGGGCGCCTGGGAGCAATCTCGTCGAGAGCTCTGGTTAGTGCGGTGTTCCAAGCCTGAACAAGCTCCTCGACTGAGACGCTGGTAGACTCCAGATCCCTTAGAGCATTCAGGAACCTTTCGGGTTCCATAAGTCTCCTTGGGCGAACAAAAATGCGTTCGGCGCCCTTGCATGGGGGGGGGCGGTTGCTCAACCCGGATCCTTAGAGCACAGTGGTCCGACCATGGAACCTCTATCACGGAGGCTAGGTCCACTTGAACCCCTGCACTGAACACCAAGTCGAGGGTGTGTCCGGCCGAGTGTGTGGGTCCCGAGTTACACAGGGAGGCCCCAATGTCGCCATGGTCGATATTAGGTCCGCGGCTGCAGATGGAATGGAGGCTGCATCGGGCGTGGACATTGAAGTCCCCAGAACAATAAGCCTGGGAAACCTCAATGCCCACTCCGACACAGTCTCCAGCAGCCGCGCCAGGCTCTCCGCTGGTGCGCTAGGCGCACGGTACACCAGCAAGATCGCCAGGCTCTCCGGGGGACTCCCACACTAGGCCGACACTCTCCAGCCCCGAGGTGACAAGTGCAGGGATCGCTCTAAGGTGTAAACCATCTCGGGAGAGTATTGCCACCCCCCCCCGTCCCTCGTTCCTATTCTGGTGCGTGGCAACGTAGCCAGGGGGGACCACATGAGAAATACACAGAGAGAAAATCCTCAACTCCCATCATGCACCAGGAGGGAATGCAGAGGCTCCTTCAATGTTCACACTGCTCAAAGTGCTGCTGGGAAAGCAAGTTCCCAATGGGGGCTCTCTGGCAGAGAGGCCTAGAGAGGAAGCCTTTCCCACCTCTCTCTCTCTCTCTCATATCTTATTTTCCTCAAGCAGGTGCTCTGCAGGGGTGGGGTGGGGGTAAGGCATTTGGAAGGGATGGAAAAGGTTGCTAGGAAGAAAGAAGAGGAGCAGCCACTGCCGCCAGGCACATACTTTGCCTTATTTGCAAGGCCGCCAACACACCACTGCCTTTGCTTCTGACTCTGCCTCAGGTAGAGTGCCACTCAGTCCCTTCCATCCCCACCCCCCAATTAACTGAAAAATCTGGCTGGTCATGATTTTTTGTTCTGCTGTTCTCTGCCTGGTCCGTTTTCAGCCATCTGGCTGCTGGATCATCAAATTTCCCTGAATCGGTATTGCCAAACAGAATCATGCACACCCTTACTCTACACTGCCATATAATCCAGTTCAAAGCAGATTATCTGGATTTTATATGGCAGTGTAGAAGAGGCCTCAGATGAAACTTCTGCATGCCATCTACTATATGAATACATAACTTACTTTTGTTAAGAGCTCTTGATAGCATGTTGTTAGTTTAGACTCAAGGTCATGAAGGTCAGAAGTTGGATCAGGAGTTCAGAATAAACCAAACAAGGAAAAATTCTAGCTTTAACATGAAATTCGTGACCCAGGATTCCTGATTGCAGGTAACACTGAATCACACCAATGAGAGGAATTCATTTGGAATAAAATCTTGCCAGTAGTAGTTGTTGCTGCTGCTACTCACTGTTAGTATTGTTTTATAAGGATTTGGTTGACATTTAAAAGGTATTTCAATGTGTGGGTTTTAATTGGTTTAACATTTTCTGGTGCCCAGGGATTTTTGCAGCCAAAGCCTTTGTTATAATGGAAAGAAAAACAAACAACCATATCCTCTGTGGCCAGCTGATTAACCCAATTTCTCCTTTATCTGCACTGAGGCTTAATCAACTCATCCTCAAAACTGTGGTCTAATACTTAGAGCCACTTCACTCTTTCTAGTAGAAAGATTCTCCCTTAAGGAAAAAAGAATATTATTCATCTTTCGATACTAAAAAAAGAGGCGTAGTAACATACATATCAGAAAATATAAAATCTGAACTAAATTTCAAAGATACAGAAGGGAGAATGGTGGGCACAACAATAATTACATCTGAGGGAAGGACTTTAATCTGCAATATTTGCGCACCAAATGGCCCTAAATCTAAGTTCATAAACCTGTTGAAAGAAAATATACAGAAAATGGATTTTGACCATCTTATTATTTTAGGAGATTTCAATGGGATCTTGGACAAAAGTTTGGATAAGAATCATAAATCAAAGATAGGAAAAGGAAATCAAGGAGTCTTACCAAAGGGCTTCTTTAATCTAAAAGAAGAGTATGATTTAGTAGATTCTTGGAGATTAAACTACCCTACTGGCAGACTACACATTTTATTCAAACCGTCACGATTCATGGTCCAGAATTGATATGATCTGGCTATCTAAAACATTATCAATAAATATAAATAAAATAGCAATTCTCCCAAGGGACAACTCGGACCATTGTGCCTTAACTTTGGACATAAACACAAATCAAAAAGCAAGAAGATGGCGTCTCAATAATAGTTTACTTAAATCAGAGAAAGACATTAAAAAGAATAAGGAGATTCTAAAAAAGTACTTTACAGTAAATGATACGGGTGAAGTAAAACTACAAACAGTTTGGGATGCTATGAAAGCCGTAATGCGTGGGCAATTTATAGCGCAAAATAGTATAAAAAATAAAGCAAAAAACAAAGAATTGAAAGAAATAGAAAAGGAAATGTTAGAATTAGAGGGGAGATCTAAACTAACAAGACAACCAGATCCAAGCCTGGAGATATCTCTTAGCAGACTAAAACAGAGAAAACACCACATGGAAATGGAAAACCTAGCCAAAAAATATAAATACTGTACATTAAACAAGACTTTTTTGAAAATGCGAACAAATCCGGGAAATGGTTAGCCAGGAAGCTTAGGAGGAAAAAACAATCTCAACAAATTGCCAATATTTAAAAGGAAGAAAATATCTTAACTAGAAAACTAGACATACAAAAGGAGTTTCTGGAATTCTATAAAAATCTCTATAGAGCTGAACAAATCCCAGAGGAAAATATCATGCAATACCTCTCACAACAGAAAATACAAAAAATTACAGAAGAGGAAAGGGATGTATTAAATAGAGAAATAACAGACCAGGAGATAACTGAGGCAATAAACTCACTGGATACTAATAAAGCCCCAGGCCCAGATGGCTTCACAGCCGACTTTTATAAATTAATGCTTGAGGAATTACTACCCCATTTAAATAAACTAATGAACCTAATATTACATGGTGAAACCCCACCAAAAACTTGGGCTGATGCAGTAGTAATACTAATAAAAAAAGGAAAGCAACCGACCCCTTCGGTAGGAGATTTCAGGCCAATCTCGCTACTAAACGTAGATTACAAAATATTCACAAAAATCCTTGCCAACAGACTCAAAATTTTCTTGAAGACTTGGATTGGGGAAGAACAATCAGGGTTCTTGCCGAATAGAGGTACTAAGGATAATATACGGACAATACTCAATACCATAGAATATTACAACATAAATATCCAGAAGGAAATGGCGCTTCTCTCACTGGATGCTGAGAAAGTGTTCGACAATCTGAATTGGAATTTCTTTAAATTCAAGCTAAAGGAAATGGATATAGGATACCAATTCAATAATGCCATTAATGCAATTTACAACGAACAAAGAGCGAGATTACAAATGAATGGGGATTTAACAGAAGATTTTAAGATCAATAAAGGAACAAGACAGGGTTGCCCTTTATCCCCCTTATTGTATATAATGGCATTAGAGGTATTGATAAAATCAGTAAGGGAAAAAAAACTCCAAGGATTAAAATTATTCAAACAAGAATACAAAATAAAGGCATATGCAGATGATTTAATCTGCATAATACAGGACCCAGTTAAAATATTAAAAAATGGCTTGAGGTAATACATAATTATGGAAAAGTAGCGGGCCTAAAGATCAATGCGAAAAAAACAGTGATGTTAACTAAGAACATGACACAAAAAAAACAAGAATTACTACAGAAAGAGTCGAATTTCCAGATAAAAAACAAAATCAAATACCTGGGGATTTGGATCACAGCAAAAAATGCACAATTACTCAAACATAATTATGAAGAGATTTGGAAAACTATAAAAAAAAAGATCTAAAACAATGGAGCTTCCTAAATCTCTCTTTTTTAGGAAGAATAGCTGCAGTAAAAATGAGTTTATTGCCAAAGTTGTTATACCTGTTTCAAAATATACCTATTATTAGAAGCAATAAAATATTCTCTAATTGGAATAAAGAAATATCAAAATTCCTGTGGAATGGAAAAAGACCCCGTATAAATCATAGAATAATGATTGACAAAAAACAAAGAGGGGGGTTTGGCCTGCCAGACTGAAGAGCTACCATGATGCATGTGCCCTGATGTGGGTAAAAGAGTGGATCTCATTGAGAAATGAAAAACTATTAACTTTGGAAGGGTTCAACCTCAGATCAGGATGGCATGCATACCTTTGGTATGGTAAGACAAAAATTGAGAAAAATTTCGGAAATCACTTCATCCGATCAGCCTTGATAAAAACCTGGCAGAAATATAAAATACGGTTTTACACAGAAATACCTATGTGGCTATCCCCAGTCGAAGCGGAACAAAGGAGGCAACAAGGTTGGAAAATTTGGCTGACATATAAGGACATCTTGAAAAGTGAAAATGGACAATTTAGACCAAAGACACAAGAAGAATTAACCCAAATAAGGGGGGGAATATCCTGGCTGCAGTACTTTCAAATTAAAAAAATGTACGAAAAAGATTTAAAAAACTGGCTTCAGTACTAAGGTGGATTTCTGGGAAAAACTGATCGAACAAGATAAAAAGAATATAACAAAATTATACAACAGACTGATTGATTGGGAGACGGAAACCGAAAGTATAAAAAACTCTATGGTGAAATGGGCAAATAATATAGGCAGACCGATCAAATTACAAGAATGGGAAAAGATTTGGACCAAAAAGTTAAAATATACATATGCCTCAGATTTAAAGGAAAATTGGATGAAAATATTTCATCGGTGGTATATTACACCAAAAAAAATAGGCATCATGTATAACAAAGCCTCAGCTAAGTGTTGGAAATGCCAGTCACATACAGGCAGTTTCTTCCACATGTGGTGGACCTGTCCCAAAACAACAGTCTATTGGAGAACAATACACAAAGAGGTACAACATATTTTACATAAGAAGTTTCCAGTGCGGCCAGAATATTACCTATTAGGGATAACAGATAAAAATCTAAGTCTAGATAAAAATGATGATATACTTTTTTTCTATATGTCTACCGCAGCAAGGATTACCTTTGCCAGATTATGGAAATCAGACAAGGTTCCACAGAAGGAGGAATGGCTGGACAAAATTTTGGACATAAAAATATGGACAGATTAACCTTCCTCCTGAAAAGGAATGCTCCAAATGCCAGGATACAGACAGACTGGACACAAATAGAGGAATATCTCACGAAGAACTAATAAAGAAATGGCACAAGGAACTTATAAATGACATTGAAAACAAATCCACACGACAGAGAATGGAAGTCAACCTGTAAATAGTTTTAATTCACATGCTCTATTACTCTATACCTGATCTATTTGCTTTATCTCTTTCTTTATAATTATTACCCCTCTTATCTCACCCCCTTTACCCAACCCAATACCAAATATAATATGGAATTGTAATTTCTTTTCTTTTTCCTCCATCTATGTAACTAAGTATAATTAAAAAAGCTGAATAAATATTTTTTTAAAGGAAAAAAGAGCCTTAATGTGAGCTTTTCTTATTGCAACATCAGTGCTTTCTTCCTACACAAGGGTTAGAATTCCAAAATCTGAATCTGACTAAGCGTACTTTGATATGCTAGAAATTTATACGGGCATAATAACAATATATTTAAGATAGAGGAAAACTACTCAGAATTTAATAAAACAGCTTCCTGCTCCAGACATTCTTAGACTTATTTTTCCCCAACAGGTTTTTTTAATCGTTTGCAAGGAAACTATTTTTAAGTATGTTGTTGTATTTTTATTTCTTGTTTTAAATGATCTAAGTGATTTTAATTAACTAAAAAGCTTAATTGCATAATCACAACAACCATTTATATTGTTCTTAATGGTTGTGAAAATTAAAATAACCTTGGGAGTCCTCTGAATATTATGGAATATTTCCCAAAAGAAAAAGGCAAGTGGTTCAAATTCGGATTCTTCTCCCCCTTTCCTGCATGGTTCTAAACTGCTTCGAAAGTCAAAAGTCAGAAGTTTTTTTTATGACTTTCAGGCTTTTCCGAATTAACCTATCCAACCCTACTGCATACAGAAGCAGGCCAGTTTAACAGAACTTATATCATGTAAAAATCTCTTACCCCTCTCCAAAGCTCTTATTGTGTTGTTTTGATGTGACAGGACCTCCGTTGACGTGGCCTGCTTCTGTTCGCAGGCATGTCTGATAGGTTTTGAAGAAAAATGGGGGCAGGGATTTGCTAGACGCCCTCCCAGGTTTATCTCTGATCATCCTGGGTGGGCATCTGGCCAGAAGACTTAGCAGACACCACCTGAAAAACCAACTCTCCACATTGGGGACGCTACGAAGCCCAGGATTGGGGTTTGACGGCGTGCCTGCCTTCCATTTCCCATTGGATTACAAATACCCATCGGGGTTGGATTATAAATACCCATTGGGGTTTAGAAAATTTACTTTGCGGCGTTACTCCACTTTTTCATCCCACCCAGGAACTGGGAACTCATTTTGTTTACATGGACATTCTAATTATAAGGGATTGAAACATGGTTGTGTTTAAGGCACCCAACTGGGGATGATATGTTGATTTGCCTGCAACTCCTTAGGAGTAATTATTGAATACAATATCCTTTAAACAAATCCAGTGTTTGGATATTTTTTTCTTTGTCTGTCCATTTGGTCATTGTTATTTACTTGTTTTGCCATTCACGCTGAATTTAAAGTGTTCCTGGCTCTTTTTGCCACTTTTTGGGTTGACTGAGCTGTTTTGAAATAAACTGTATTTGACTTCCTACCCAGTCTGGCTCTTTAAGACTTACTGTATTGCAACACAAAGCCAGATACTGAACTAAAACAATTTAGTAGATATTTGTAATTTAGCAAAAAAGGAGAAAAGAAAGATAGTGTTAAACATAAACAATTTAGAGGGTCCATATACATAGGCCCCATGAATCAGGGTTGATTTACCCTAAGGTGGCCTTCCCCCACAGTTTAAAGTCACAGGAAGCTCACCCACACTTTGTGGCAGCAGTGCATGTTCACATAACCATCCTGCTTTCCCAAGTTTGGGCAGTCTAGGTACAAGATATGGCATTTACTTTCCTACTATCATCTTTTGCTTAGTGTTAACCATCAGACATGAAACTGGTAGTCATCATAACTTGTTATTTATTTGTGGTATTTGTAGCTCACCTTTTTCAGCCTTGATGCGACTCAAGGCAGCTCACAAAAATTGCAATTTCTAGTGCCACACATTCATAAAAAATACAGTTAAAAACATTCAACCCAATATTTACAAAGCATATATAAACCATTTTAAAACATATAATCACCAATGTTGTTGCATCCACCAATCAAACAATTGGAGCCGGGGCGGTGTGAAATGATATTCTGCTCAATGGTTGTGAAAGGCAATGACCATCACCAGTATCACACCCAGTGGTTGCTGCTAAGCCAAGAACAATAGAAAAAAGCTAAGGATGGTGGGTCATGTGGACCTGACAGCTGCTGAGCCAACTTGGTGGATGGCCATGCAAACGTTGATGGTGCTGATCCAAAGTATCCAACTCGATTAGCATTGCCATTTGTTGCCTATGTAGATGTTGACAGTTAAAATAAAAAAAGTATTTGCTTGTTATAAGAAATGGAGAAAAAAGGGAACAGAAAAACAAAAGCTTCAATATAGGCATATGAAGGTCATGACTTCAAACAAAACATTAAGGAATCAGAGTGTTGACATGTTGCCATGAAAGGTTTGGGGAAGGGGAAAGCTAATATGTAGCACTGTTACTAAATGCTTAGTTCTTCCCCAAAGTGCAAAAAGGCAGCTGTTTAGAGATGATTGTATTAACCTTTTATCTTTGAGCAGGTTGTTCTATAATGCTATAATGGAAGAGATAAACTACCTTTTTTTAAAAAAAAATGTACTAAACTAATATAGCAAATGATGAAGCAAAATTGTCATAAAGTGCTAAAATGGAAGAAAAAACTCATTCACAGTTCACAAGGTTGATACTAATGGAAGTGCCTGTTAATTAAAAAGAATTACATTTACAGTGTTCCCTCACTTATTGCTGCGGTTAGGTTCCAAGACCTCCCGCAATAAGTGAAAAACCGCGATTTAGGGATGCTCTATTTATTTTAATATTTATACATTATTTTAGTAATCATACACAATTTTAAGTCTTTATAAACTTAAAATAAAGCGAAGGAAAGGAAGGAAAGGCCCTTCATGGCTGGAGGGAGGAAGGGAGGACGGACTGCAGAGGGAAAGCACATTGGAGAGCAGCAGCGGCAAAATCCCACAAAACAGTGAAAATACCATGATATATATTTTAAATTATCGTTTTCTGAAATCTGCGAAAGAGCGAGTCCGCAATAAGCAAACCGCGAAGTAGCGAGGGAACACTGTATACCCATGTTTCCTACCTCCATGGATATAAACATAGAAAAGTTGCAGTCTATGGTTTATGGCAATTATATGGTTGATAGCTATTATGGACAAAATCCTCATAATACATTTGGTAAAGAAAATGTTAAATCAAATGCATTTTATTCAAATTGAAACCCATTTATTTAATATGTTAAAGATGAAAATACAGATACCACTGTTCCAGATAAATGCAAGATACAATGGCAAAAAAAATGCAATTTGAAAGGAGGGGGACTAATTTCACCAATTTGGACTGTCTTATTATGGTCTCTGTCAATATAATTGTATATCGTGTACAATAGTCTGAACAATAATTAATTTTACACCATTCCCTTTTCACTTTTTGTTGTTGTAAAATTAACTACTAGGGAAGAAATATCAGATACTGTTAATTTTGCTTGATAGTATATTTTACAATTTAATAAACAAACATGGAAGTAAGAAGGAGGTATACACTCCATGCGTATTGTGGTATATATAGTTTGGACTTATATGAGATTTATAGTCACTGGTTTTAAATCCTTCCTCAACACATATGACTTCAGGTTGAGGCTGGTCTGGGAGATGGTTTACACCTATCATATGTAAAACACATCTGCATTTTAGTTCAGTAGAGCTGGAGACCTCACAATTTCCTTATACTCAATGTTTGAGAGCTTCCATTATCTGTACTCGACGGGCACACATTCTTGATGTTTCTAGTAGCTCTAAAATACAGATTATTTTAAGGACCATATCTCTCTTTATGAGCCTCATAGAACACTAACATCATCTGCAGAGGGCCTTCTCTCTGCCCACCATCCCCTAACGTCTATTCTACACCCGCATATACTCCGGATTATCAAAGCAGATAATCTACTTTATCTGCTTTGAATTGGAATATATGAGTCTATACTACCATATAACCCAGTTCAAAGCAGATGATCTCAATTTTATATGGTAGTGTAGAAGAGGCCTGAAGTGCGTTTGTGGGTACAAGGGAGTTGATCTTTTCGGTTGCTACTACCAAACACTGGTATTCACTCCCCACAAAGACCAGGATGGACCCATCGCCACTTGCCTTTTGCAGGTAGATGAAACATACCTTTACCATCAGGCATTCAGGGAATGATGCAGATCAGGCTGCTGGGGATGCTGTGAGTGGGGTTGTCTAGTTTTTACATGTACTTTTAATTTTATATAACTGTATTTAAACTTTTACACTCATGACACAAAGATTTAATTGTTTCTAATTTTTATATTCATATCTATATGTATTTAGTTTACCTTTTTCAAATTCTGTTGTATTAGCTAATAATAATAATAATAACAACAACAACTCACGATTGTATTTAAAAACCAAGTATGGATTATTGATGTTGCAATCCCAGGCGACAGCAGGATTGAAGAGAAACAACTGGAAAAGCTGACACAATATGAGGATTTAAAGATCGAACTGCAAAGTCTCTGGCACAAGCCAGTAAAAGTGGTCCCAGAGGTGGTCAGCACACTGGGTTGAGTGATTAAAGACCTTGGCCTGCAGTTAAACACAATCGGTGCTGACAAAATTACCATCTGTCAGCTGCAAAAGGCCACCCTACTTGGATCTGCATGTATTATTTGCCGATACATCACACAGTCCTAGACATTTAGAAAGTGTCGGATGTGTGATCCAATACAACAGCCAGCATAGTGATCTAGTTTGCTGTGTACTAATTTTGTTGTGTTTCAAATAATGATGATAATAATAATAATAGCAAAGGCTTTGGCATAAACCAGTACAGGTTGTCCCAGTGCTCATCGGCACACTGATTGCCGTGCCAAAAGATCTCAGCTGGGATTTGGAAACAATAAACATTGACAAAATCACCATCTGTCAACTGCAAAAGGCTATCTTACTTGGATCTGCACACATTATTCCAAAATATATCACACAGTCCTAGATGCTTGGGAAGTGTCCGACTTGTGATTTTGTGATACAACATCCAGCATATAGATCTCATTTGCTATGATACACTGTGGTTTTGTGTCAGTAAAATAATAATGATAATTTATTTACCTGCCTCTCCTTGTGGCTTGAGGTGGGTTACCTGACCTTCCCTTTTTATTTTCCTGAGGATCTCTGTATACCAGGGAGCCTGATTCATAATGGGTTGTAGAGGACATCATGTCATTGTTAGCCACTTTGAGTCCCTAAGGGAAGAAAGGTGGGATAAAAATAAAGTTAAGAAGCAGCAGTAGAAGCTATCATGGGATTTTATTTGCAAGATTTATTGCAATGAGGGTTATCATTGCCTTCCTCTAAAGCTAAGAGGGTGTGACTTGCCCAATGTCACCAAGTGAGTTTCCATAATTGAGCAGGATGTCAACCTTAGTCTCCAGTCATAGTGCAATGCTTAAACCACTGTACCACATTGGCTATGGGGAAAGGAAGTCCAAATTGTTTGTTGTTGCTGCTATGATTTTCCAATACTCTCCTTGAAGCTGCTCTCAGGTGCAACTGAGGAACTTAAGAATCAAGGCAAAATAAACAGAATAGCTGTAAAGCATAAAATTCTCAGGTGGGCAGAGTGAACCATATACTGTAAAGAAATGTAAAACACACTGGCATGATTTAGAACGAATTGAGATCTATAAAACAATTGTGTTGCTTTCTTTTTAAAAAATCTCTATTTCATTAAAGTTCATTACTTTTAGTATACTTGACAATTCTTTTTGTAGCATCTTTTGAAATGTAGTCACCTTTGAATATGAAAATCCAGGGAAAACCTCTGCAAACGACTTAATTCCTAATTTAATTCTGGGTTTTCTCCCCACCTGTTCATTTTGTTTGGCATTATGCTCTTCTTCCCTTTCAAATGTATTTTGGAGGGGAATAATTACATTTTTTTAAATGTCACATTTATTTTATGTTTCCTGCACACACACTCCATTCCAGCACTATAAAAAATTGCAGTGTGACAATTTAATCAAACTTCAAAGAAGGGTCACAGACCTGTGTGCTGGACGTGTTTGAAAAACCGGGGAGGTCTAAATGATACGGCACTAGTGAATGGTGATGCAGTGAAATTATCTCTTCTAAACAGAGATGTTATCATCAGTGGCCAGAACAGACATGCTTATCTCTTTGGGCAGGACAATGTTTTATGCTGAATTAGAAGTCTCATTGGTGCCATGAATTACCTACCATACATGGTCATTTAAAAGTCAACCTCATGTACAACTCATGGGTACGTTTTGGGGGCCAAAACCTGCCCATCAATATATTGAGGATCATTTCACAAAGAAGGGAAACCACTAATGTTTCTATGTGGGGCAGCCACCCCTGATTGCTGCTGCCATTTTCTCACCCAGGTACTCAAAAAGACCAGACGTATCCCCATAGTGGAAAAAATCCCAGGCGACAGCAGGGGGGTGCCAATGCTTCTTTTAATTTCTGCGAGGGTGAACTAAACTCTTGCCTTTAACCACTCTACTCAGAGATGGGGGTGGTTCCTTTTCTGGTCAGTGGTTAGGTACATAATTTACATTGACCAATGGATAAGCTGACCCTGGGTTTGGGGGTCAAGTTTTGATTTAAAAGTCTAGACTTATAAATGAGTACACACAGTACCTCAATAGAAGTAATTTTTTTCACTTATGGAGAAAAGGGGTCTTTGGACCATAATAAAGTGTTGTTTTTATTGTAGAAATGCAGTATAAATATAAGTAATTCTTTTATTTAAAAATCATATTGCAGGAGAGTTAAAAGGAAATAATGGTCCTGGTTTATTAAGGGGAATCTCCAGCTAAATGTAAGTAAGTAGCTAGGTTCCTGGGTCATTTACCAAATCCAACTTTTTTCATGTCAGGAGCGACTTGAGAAACTGCAAGGAGCTTCTGGTGTAAGAGAATTGACCACCTGCAAGGACGTTGCCCTGGGGACCCCTGGATGTGTTACCTTCTTGTGGGAGGCTTTTCTCATGTCCCCATATGGGAAGCTGGAGCTGACAGATGGAGTTCATCCCACTCCCTGGATTCGAACCCCAACTGAAGTCAGACAACACAAGGAACAGGTTCCTATCTGCTAATAAGTACCCAAAATGGAAATGCTATGAGGCAGCCTCTCTACAGGATTAGTTTCACCTTAGAGATATGGTTGCGATGGAGAGAATTTCTAAATTATGCTAAAGACATTCACAGGTTAATATGTAACATGGACAAATGCAGCACCAGAACTGGATGAGTAAAAATGATTCATCATTGGAGACTTCATGTGATAGTTTCAGAAAGTTCAGTTACAGAAGCCTCAGCCCCACATCCCCAATTAGAGATGGAAAAGCAAGTATGACCCAATCCTCCATGCCATTGTCCCCTTCTTCTTCCATGTGTTGAAGTCGCTGTGAATATATGGAGAAGATTTTTCAAATTCTCTTCCATGAGTTTATGAGTTGATAACTGTGCTGATCATTTCATTTGGTTTCCTTCTGTGGGTAGTGTTTGGTAGAATCTGAAAGCAAGTATGATTAGGTTTTAGATGATTATTCCAAGATATAAAAAGTCACTGTTTAGTGATATACTATCCCTATCTTTTTCTATTTGGGGTTTTTTGAATAAGGATTTTTCTTTGTGATATAAAAGCACTTCCAGTTCCAATTTTCAAAGTATACCACGTTGGCTGCACGAGCCACACACAATGTTTGCTTTTAAAATCAAACAAGAAAAAATTGCCCCCCTGCCACCTAATAAACTGTAAATGTTAGAAAAGCCTGCAGATGAACGCAATTTGGATTTTATCAGAAGAAATATCTTGTGTCGTTTATTAGAATGACAGGAGGGAAAATCATTATCATATCAAAGTTCTGAGCATTATAAAGTGTAATTCCTTAATTGTAGATGGCCATGTAGCTAAGAGAAGATTTTTTAGGGAAAGTAATGAGAAGTTCTAAATGTGCTAGAGAAGTTTCTACTTGAGTAGATCCACGGAAACAATGGAATTCACATAGTTCTGACCTTACCAACTTCCCATTATTTTAGTCATTCAGATTCATATCTTCAAATGTGTGTGAAATGAAATTGTAAACTTGATATTCTCAACACTATACTCTGTTTTAGGGTTCTCACACCTTGAAACTTCAACAGCCCTTTCCCCACTGGATGATCCCCAAATGACTGAAATGAGCCACAAAATTATAAGGGGCAGACTCAGCCAAAATATAGTGGGAGATGGTAATGGAGTTTAATATTATCTGCTGGCACTTACTGATTTAATTTAAAATGTATACTGGATTCCTTTTGGAAATGACTGCATTTTTGCTACAGAAACTTCCTTGCATGAGCGACTTCCACAATTCAACATTTCTCACTTTGAGCATCAACAGTGACTCTGCTGTTTTTATTTTTGTATCTCTGTCTGTGTGACTGTGTGTGCATTCATGAGTGCTGAAATGGTAGTGTAGATTTTATCTGGGGGGAAAGAAGCAGCCCATTCTGGGATTTTTGTCAAGAAGTCTCTGTTTTTATGCCTCTGTTTTTAAAAGCATATCCAGATCAAAATAACTTAATTAGAAAAAGATAAGTCAGTACATCAGCAGCATAAATTATTGAAACCATTTGGGTATCCAGATTGTCCTTTATTTTCAAGACAGTTGTCCTTTTCTGGCAATGGGGGAGTTATATTACTTTTAAAATGTTCTGTATACTGACTCTGAAATAGAGTAGCCTGGGACTTTCCCCCCCAATTCTCTCCTGTCATTGAGATGTACAGCCACTCTCACTCCATTTTATGCCAGAGCCTGGAAGGTTGCTTGTAAGTGGAATGAATATAATGATATGCCAAAGCCATCTATAACTGAGCCTGGAAGTAGGTCATGGCATATCAACCTACCACAACTCAATTATGGATGACTCCTGCTGAGCATATTCAGAACATAACTTGTTAAGTCAGAAGGATAGCCTCTTCCCTGGCTGAACATGTTTTATTTTTATTTTAAAAAACCTAGAAACACTGTATACTATTACTAGGATATACCACATTTTTCTCTTAGCTAATACAGAAAGAGAGAACTCTTCCACGCTATCTAATTATGTTACTATGCTTCCAACTGTCATCAACAGAATCCTATCAAATCTTGGCAGAAAGTAAAGGTCTCTGGCTGAGAATTATAAATTCTTCCCCTCAAATGGAAACCCTCAGATTTCCTAGGATGCTACCATGACAGTTAAAGTGGAAGGATAGCATTCTTATTTTTGGTGTGTGAAAGGGCCAGTAGTAAAAATACAGCAATCACATAGTAAATTGAGTCCTAACAAGTTCTGGAGATAGATATTACCTGTCAAACTGGGTGAAATGATTCAGCATACTTACATTTTTATACATAAGCAATCCGACCTCTTTCTATGTCAAAATTTGCACACATTTCTTCTACTGTACTATTACCACAACCTATTGCTGCTTTTCAGGATGAACTGTTCAAAATAGTATCCTCCAGATATCTGTTTATTATAGTGGAATGCCACTTATTCGACAAGCTGAATATAAGACAATGACTGTGGTCTTACAATAAAAAACAAAATATGGGTGTGTGCATATGCACACATATACATTATGATTAAAAAAACTAACCAACAGCACTTCTCTCAGATGTGTCCTGGATCCCATAAAAATGCAACTCTTCATTAGAGAAAAAATGATACCAAAAGAAATTATTAACTAACATAACTAAAAAAATGTAAAATAAGAAAAAATATTGTTTGCTATCTCCATTTGCTACAGCGGAAACTGCGCTACATTCAAGGAGACAGTTTAGAACAGTGTTTCTCAAACGGTGCTCCTCCAGGTGTTTTGGACTTTGGCTCCCAGAAATCCTACCCAGATTACCAGCTGTTAGGAATTGTGGGAGCTGAAGTCCAAAACACCTAAAAGAGCACAGTTTGAAAAACTTTGGTTTAGAATACAATTATCAACAATATTCTGTGGGTAATGGTACTGAAGCCATGCTAACATCTTAAATATATGACTCCAAACATTTTCCATCATGTTTAAAATGCCCAAAGGAGGTGGCACCTTGTGTGGGGGGAGAAAGGAGAATTTTATTGTAACTAAGATTAAGAACTGTTGTTTAAAAGAAACCATCAAGCCTTTTTGCCAACAATTGTAACCACTAAGCTTCAAGCCAGTTTTGTACTAATCAGTTTTGTACTGATAGTATCTTTGTTCCAGTTCTCAATAATAAACATACATTGTTTTGTTCTCAAGAGAAGCCTTGTGTGTGCCTCTATTAAAGAAGAGAAAAAGCAGTTCCTGACAGGGAAGAATCACCTCAAAATCTTCTCTCCATTGCTTTATACATGGGGCCAGTTGGTTTTCAAAGGTATCTTTGGCCAATAGAGTAATATAGCTCTACACGGTTTAAAAATCTCTCAGTAAACTAAAATCCTTATTACATTAAGGTTGGTGGCAGCAAGTTTAATTCATTGGGGTTTCAAAATACCCTGATTAAACCCTCCATATGTTATACACCACAACACCAAACAGGGACAAATCAGGAAGGTTATGATGTTGAGAACTGAAATGCTTGGCTACTGGTTGCTCAAGCAGTTTCTAAAACAAGTACCTAGGTTTATGGTTGTTTTTCTCGTGTACATCTGCATTTAATCACATAAATAAACTTGCAAAGCCAGCAGATGATGTGTTATATTTACAGATGATTAAATGCTTTGACTCACAAGAGTGTGAACCAGCTTGGCTGACTGGTATTTTCAGGGCAGTTTTTACCAGCATTTTCTATAGATTTGGTAACTGGTGAAAAGCTATATCAGGAGGGTGACTGTTTGCTATATTGGGATGTTCAGAATTTGTTCACAATGGATAACTTTCTCTATTATTAGTTCGGAGATGCTGGATGGAAATCTACCACAAATTGAATGTGTTGTTGGCTGTTACTTGATTCTTGCCTTTCATGGAGAATATTTTCTCTCAAAATGATAGTTAGTTGCTCTCCTCATCAATTATATGAGGAAGATATCCCTATAGAAGCAGATGTTACTTGAGTTCCTTGGTCGTTTTACAACTATTTATTTTCAGTGTTACAGATAAACATATATAGATATAGATTAAATATAAATATAAGCAGTGATTTCTTTGGAGGGCATTGGATGGTGTCACTGCATAGCTTCTGCTGGGACAATGGACAACAATCTCGAAGCAAGTGGATCTTGCTACATATTCCACAAGTGTCTCAAGAGTAGCAGTCATGGTGAAACATATGGCCAGGCAATTAAATTGAACAAAAGGTTAGAATGTCCATTCTTACCACAGTCATTGAATCTAATGACTCTTTTAGATTGTATGAAAACAGGTGCAAATACTTTACAGTTGTTCATTCTGTTGGATTCTGTGCCTGTCCCACTTTGCTCATACAGCTGCTTTTCGGAGATTTGAAAATAAAATATTGATACTTTGGATCTAATCTTACATTATTGTATGCATAAAAGTGAATCTAGAAAATGGAACTAATGTGGTTAAAACCGCTTTGACTGACATGGTTCAATGTTATGGAATCATGGGATTTTTAGTTTGGTGAGGCACCAACACCCCTTGGAAGAGAAGGCAAAATAATTTGTGATGATGATGATAATAATAATAATAATATATTTATATTCCAGTTTATCTCCCTGAAGTGACTCAGCATGGATTCCAATCACAAAAAGGCAAACATTCAATGCCTGAGTACAAAACCAATATACACATAATAACAAAACATAGTAACCTAACATATAAAGACAAATTGTAACTTAACATCTAGAAAGACCAAAACTCTCTTTGTACCATAACATTGAGCCATGGCAGTTGAAATAGTGTCAAATTGCATTTATTCTGCAATGCAAATGCCTTTTATGAAAAGGAAATATCTATTTTCCCCTGCCAAATGCTATACATTTAGAATCTGCTGAAGTCCATTCTGTGTAGAGAGACATCACGATGTGTGTGCAATACTTTAGCAATGTCTTTTAACAGCTGATGTCCTCCCCCTGATTTAAGAAATATAATATCCAAAGACATTCTAGGCAAGGATGGATTTACGGGTCAGAAAGCAGTCAGCAGATCTGTCTAGTGAGGGTGAGAAGAAACTGATTATCTACAACTTAGAGGATCCCATGAGAGATGTAGGAGGGAACATTGGAAACTGATTACTCAAGTCACTATTTCCCCGATTTGGATGTTTGAAAAAGGCTACCTTTGCTGACACTGAGGCATCTCAGTTAAGAATCACCAATTGACTTTTGTTGGGTCCAAGTACTAGTAGAGATGTGCACATCTATTAACCTATTTTTTCCAATGTTATCATTTCTGCCTTTTTTCTTTATCCTTTTAACCTTTTGCATCTGGTTGAATTAATCATTATTTCTTCATTTGTATATTATGTATGTTTAAAATGCACATAAAAAGCAAATTTGCTAACATGTATTCTATCAATTGACTAAAGTACTTTTCAACACATTTTAAGGACATGCATTTCTCCATGGACACTTTTCAGATATGCACATTTTACTGGAGATTTTTTCCTGAAGTTTTTAGCTGTTCAGTTTTCTAGGCAACCTTTTCCAAAATATGTCTAGTTGCAATCATTTCCAGACACTTAAGACTAGAGAAAATTTCCTAAAATACCACAATTCCCTTCCCAATAGAATAGTTTCCTTACCAACTGCTGGCATGTAAATAAAATTGGCAGTCTTTCCAACTAATTTCCTTATCAGAATATGTCCTATTTCTGTCTTTGCATGAAAGTACACAGTTCCAGGACTGCATATGAAGGAACTTTAAGAACATCTGATTACATCTGTTATTCTCAACCCACCGGTCTAAGAATTCATTTTCCTCTCCAACATGTTTTCAAAGATATTTGTCGTATCAAAAGGACAAATGGTAGATTCAGTTGAATGAGCTCTTATCTAGCAAGGATCTTATCACTATGGAGGCAAAGAATATATCCTCAGGTGAGTTTGTTGTGCTCCACTTTTATTGCATGAGTGCAAAATCCCAAGATGCAGGAGACAGCAGCACCCAAAATATATAGTACTATTTTTAAGAGAGTTTCATAGATTTTTTCCAGCATATGGACTCCACAATGCAAGTTTAATTGATAATAAGTGGAAATAGAGGAAATAGTGTGTTATATAAAAATTGCTCACACTGTTTTCAAGAATTTTGTAAAGCTATCATGAAAGGCCATACTCTGCCAAGCTTACAATTGAGCTGAGGTACCATGCAGACACTTGCCAATTATTCTGAGGATCGTTGATGGTGTGACTATGGGTGCATCTACACTGTAGAATCAATAAAGTTTGACACCACATCCGTTTCTGAGGCTTAATGCCAAGGAATCATGGGAGCTGCAATTTAGTGAAGCACCAGCACTGTTTGGCTGATAACCCTGCAGACGCTGTAAAACTACAACTCATGTGATTCCATAGCACTGAATCATGTCAATTAAAGTGATGTCACATTGCATTAATTATACTATGTAGATGCACACTATGTCTATAGCCCTGAATTTTAGTCATCACTAAAGACAATACAGATGCCATGAATATCAAATGTAAGATTTACTTCCAAGCCATGTCCAAGATCTGGTATTTCCATGATTGTGAAATGTATATTGTCGAAGGCTTTCATGGCTGGAATCACTGGGTTGTTTTAGGTTTTTCGGGCTGTATGGCCATGTTATAGAGACATTCTCTCCTGATGTTTCACCTGCCTCTATGGCAGGCATCCTCAGAGGTTTGTGAGGCACAACGTCAGGAGAGAATGCTTCTAGAACATGGACAAAAAAACCTACAACCACCCATTATTAAATGTCTCATTGAATCCAAATGATGCCAACATTGTCCAGTTTCAGTGTTAAAATATGGCTCTCCTTTTCTCCCACATTTCACAAATATAAACAGAGAGACATATGGCCAAGAAACATCAACATTTTTGATGAAGAAGAAAACACAAGCTATGCTAAACCCGTTTGCTTACATCTGAGCTGTCTGGGAAAGGCAAGATTCCACCCTCCTCCCTGCTCCCCTTGTAGCAATGGAAGTAAGTGGAGGGCAAAAGGGAAAAGTAGGGGGAGGAGAGAGAAACTGGGACATTTCAAAAGCAGCTGAAAAAGTAGGATGACAGAGTATTAATTGGGACTGTCCCTTAAAAACGGGAGTGTACTCCACAATGTTTTCTGTACTGAAATATTTTGAATGTGTGACAAAATTAAGTAATCCACAATTATTTTGTTTCAAAGCAGTCAGAAAGCCCCAGTATGTATCAAGCTTGAAGGAAATGAGAGAAGTTATAAGAATAGCTGCAAACTTTTAAAGATTGTTATAAATCTTCCCTTTCTCCTCTTTCCTTCCTTTTCTTCCTTCCTTCAGGCCTTGAAGAAGGCAGAACGAATCTGCACCATCCACAATTCATTTCATACATAACATTTCCATAAAAATCCATAGTGATTTTCGAAAGCCCCATGACTCTATCACTTTCCCCAATATTGATATAGTAATAGCAGATCATAGGGATGCCTGCAGTCACGATGCAAAATCAACTCTAGCCTGCTCGCAGCAAATTAAAATCAATTGCCTGAGCAGTTATATAATGCACACAATATTATATAACCTCACAATGAGTGTACACATTATATAAGACACATTATACTATATAGTAGTATAAATACCCCTTCGGCAAGCTAGGTTTGTTCAAGGAAGACACTTAGGCATATGCCCTAAGTAAGTACCTCTAGTTTCAGTGGCACACCGTTGGTTATTTTTAGTGAAATGTAAAGTAATGAAACAGCTTTTGCTAAAGAAGTCAGTGTCCTAACATGCTTGAAATCTGACTGCAATTGTAAATGAAGGGCATAGATGCCCAAAGATCAGCTTTCCCTGTTAGGCCTCAAATACACAGTTAATGTTTGACAGTGGATGTCATAGCAATGATGTTTACATCTCTTGGGAAAGCTGCACTTAAACCTAGGGTTTATTCACCAAGGGAATCTGTATCTTTTTAAAAAGATTCCTGATAGGCATACAGAATAAGGTATAATATCACTGAAAAGAGCAGGATTCTCCATCTCTATAAGGAACGAATATTATGGAGAAGGAAAAATCCTGAGAGAGGAACCTGCCATGTCATTCATTCATTCATTCATTCACTCTGTCTACAAATATGGGAGGCTTACATAACAAAACACAGTATTAAAATGCCCCATGTCACACTTAAGACAAAGAAAAGGATAGAAAACGCATCATAATTAATGCTTGCTAGCAGAGATGGGATAAAACATTAAGCAAGACAGGCAGGAAAATAATATTTTAAAATCACCCAGTTATGTTGAAAAAAATATGTAAAGAAAGCAGCAGGAGATTCTCGCTTGGAAACTATTCCATGTAGAAAGAACCTTGGAAGGGCCAGGCTGTGGCGCAACTAGTTAGTAGCCAGCTGCATTAAATCACTACTGACCAAGCGGTCATGAGTTCAAAGCCAGCCTGGGGCAGAATGAGCTCTCGACCATTAATAGTCTAGCTTCCTGTTGACCTATGCAGCCTGAAAGACAGTTGCATCTGTCAAGTAGGAAATTTAGTTGCTGCTTTATGCAGGGAGGCTAATTTAACTAATTTATGACACCATAAAACCTTCCAGCAGCATACGTAAGAATGAGAAAGTATTCCATCAAGGTGTAACAAGTGGATGGTGAAGCAGCAGCTCCCCCTGTGGCCGGAATCGAGCATACTCTCATGAAGCTGGAAAGCTGGAATGTTAAATTGCCTCTGTGTCTGTCTATATATGTTGTATGTCTGATGGCATTTAATGTTTACAATGTATATGTCCATGAGTCCCCTGTGGGGTGAGAAAGGTGGAATATAAATACTGTAAGAAAATAAATAAATAGTATGCGATTTCCCATATAATCATATAACAGAGGTTAGAAAATAATTCTGCTGTCCTCATGAAAATGGAGACAAGCTGTAAATGTGTCCTGGCGTCATGTGCCAGAAGGATGAGGTGGAATAGGAATAGAAAGGGCAAAGCTGCTCTTAGGAGGTAGCCTCCCCCCCCCCATCTTTCCTCTTGGATTTCTTCGACCCGCTCTCATTATGGAGTGAAGTAAGAATCCCCCTTGATGTTTTTTCCCCACCTACCTTACACTGCCATGGAGAATTTGCTATGGATGGTGTCTTAAATATGTCTCTACAGGTGGTGTTGGCAGGGGGAGGAGATATATTAACCGATGATTCAAATTCTGGCACATTTGTGAAGAATGAAAATTTTGAACTGCTCCTGGATATCATGTGATCTTGGGATAAGAAAAAAAATCTTGTAATTGGGAGTGGTCTTTTGGTTTTTTGCCCTCACCAGGGGCCAAAGTATCCTGGGAGCACAGACACTCCCAACTAGCCATCCAGTTTATTAGCTTGATCTGTGAGCAGCTTTGACTTTCAAGGAACTCCTTTCAGGGGCTATGATGTTTTCTTCTGAGAAGGCTGGGGGCCCTGGTCTGGAAAGAAAACAGCTCCAGCCTCTCCTGCACCAAATTGCTATCCCCGGTGGCACAGTGGGTAAACCGCTGAGCTACTGAGCTTGTTGACTGAAAGGTTGCAGGTACAAATTTGGGGAGAGGCCTGAGCTTCCGCTGTCAGCCCCAGCTTCTGCCAATCTAGCAGTTCGAAAACATGCAAATGTGAGTAAATCAATAGGTACTGCTCTGGCGGGAAGGTAACGATACTCCATGTAGTCATGCCGGTCACATGACCATGGAGGTGTCTACAGACAATGCTGGCTTTTCGGTTTGAAAATTGAGATGCGCACCACACCCCAGAGTCGAACACAACTAGACTTAATGTCAGGGGAAAACCTTTGTCTTTACTTATCCCAAAAACAATGAAATAGGAAACAGTTCACAAAGTTGCGCTTATTTTATGCTATCTTTTGTGTCTGGTCTCTTTATTCCTTGGGTTGGGCATCAAATGTATATTATGAGATACATAAGTTTTTCTGTAGTTACAATAATTTGCATACTAACATGTGGTAAGGGAATTTCATCATTTAAACATTCTTCTCATTGTGAGTACGCCATAGTCTGATCTTATATCACTGGGATATATCCACTGTTCAGTTAATGGAATTGAGTTCATGTGAAAAGCCTTCCCCATCTCTCCTCTCCTATCCATCACTCCGAATGTCACAATTATATTTTAAATTCTTAATATCTGCTGCAGGGAGATGGTTTTCATTGGTATAATGATGGGGTGGGAGAGCTCTTAAGCTTTTTCTTCTATATGAGCCCCAAGGAAATTTGCATGTTTACATGCAAACTATTAGATCTGGAGGATAAATTTTTATATGTGCATACTTGGGTTTGAATTTTTGGGCAAATAACTACTTTTAAGGAGGATTTCTGTTGGGATTGTGACATGGCAGGCATAGAGTGATCACACCCAAAATTCTGTGCCTATTTTTTTTTAAGCTACACCAAATCTCTTAAAGGATTTAATATGTTTAGTTAGGCCTTAAATCCCTTTCAATAGTCACTATCAACCAATCATTAGGTTTTAGAGTATATTGGGCCACTATGTATCATCTTCGAAGGACCAAATCACACCCGACAATCTCCCAAGTGACTCAGCTGTTGATCTTCTTTCACATCAACATTAAAGACTTTATTGCATGCCAGACCCCCCCCTCCCCATTTTAAAACTGTTCTATTCCATTGGACTAACAAAAAGTGACAGAGCCAATTCCATGACACAGGCGGGATCTGTGATATTCCATACCAAAACTAGAAAAACCACGTAGGATGGAAGCTGTTGGAATCACCCACATTGAATCAAATTGATGACATGGTCAAATGGGCTGTCCTGTGGGCGGTCTCCTAACAGTGAGTCCCCGGTACTATCTGCTGGGCATTACTAACTCCTAGAAAAGTTTTCTTTTCTTTTCTTTTTTACTACAAGAAAGAATTCTTATATCATATTGCCATGGGGAAATTCTGGAATTCATTGTTTACACACACCATTCCCAAGTCTCTCTTAGCAACTAGAGATCAGAAACAGCATAATCAGATATGATATGATATGATATATATAGAGGGGGGGGGGTAAAAATCAGTGTTAGAAAATCAGTGAATATAACAAAATACATTGCTAATTAATTTTATTGTGGACAATAGATTTTTCGATATTTTGAATCATGAATTTTTATGTATCAGTATAGTTTGATATCTGGATTAAAGAGGTTGTATTGAATAACAGCAGTGCGAGCAAATAAAAGTTTTCAAGCAATGTTCCATGTGCACTTCAATGCATACGACTCATTCCCTTGTGAAATAGGTTTCTAACATGTAGTATTCTGCATGCACTTCAATACACACTATAAGCTCCCTTATGAACTAGGTTCCCTATTGATATAAATAGCAGATGGAACTTTGAGGTTCATGTGTATGTTTCAGTTTCTGGATTTAGTGATCTATCTTTCTTTCTTTCTTTCTTTCTTTCTTTCCTTTGTAGAATACCTTTCTCCCAACAAATTCAAGAATCTGAAGTAGAAGAAAAGAAGAAAAATTGTGGTGGAAGTCATGCAAAAGGGAAAAGGAACAGTTTGGGGTCAATTTGAAAAAGGTTAATTAGAGGGTCCAATGTTAACAACAAATCACTTGACAAATAAGCAACTCAAATGATTGAATTTTACTTCAATGGGAGGGCAGAAACACACCTATATTGGTCCATCAAGCCAAATATTATTGCAGATCCATTTTATGAGATAGACTTGTAATAGATGTCTTTCAAAAAGAATGTGTAAACATTTTGCAAATGACAGATTCCTGCTGAAAGAAAAAAAGACTATTTTCCAGCATGCCAGATGACTTCTTAGGCCTGGAAAATCTAATGAAAGGTCAGGGGCCGTCTAGTACACCAGGTATAATATTAAAACAATAATAATTAAAAGAAAAGACTAAAATCCAGCTACTTTAGTGGTGTGGCCTGAGGAGGAGGGAGGAGGAGGAGGGCAGAGGGAGGGAGGGCAAGGGGAGGAGTGGCAGACTGTATTGCCATGGAGACTGGCTGGGGGTGACAGCCTGCTGGGCTGTCCCTGCACCCCCCACCACTCTCCCTGCTCTACTTTCATGGCCCTCCTCTGCCCCCGATGCCCACCTCTTTCAAAGGCCACTGAGCTCATCTTGGCCCAAGGAAGCACCTTTGGATGAATCCCAGCAGCCCCAGCTGTGGCGTGCTGGGAGGTGCTCCCTGAGGCATTCTGGGAACCATAGTTCCCTGACTTCTATGGCTCCCAGAATGCCTCAGTGAGCACATACAAGGCACAATGCCACCCGGGGCTGTGGCATGCCTTGGGTGTGCTCACTGAGCATTCTGAGAGCCATAAGAGTCAGGGAACTATGGCTCCCAGAATGGCTCAGTGAGCACATCCCAGGCACACTGCAGCTGGGGCTGCAGGGAGTTGTCATCTGAAGGTGCAAGGAAGTGCCTTCGGACGACTCCCAGCAGCCCTGGTGGTGGCGTGCCTGTGATGTGCTCACTGAGGCATTCTGGGAGCTGTACTTCCCTGACTCCTAGGGCTCCCAGAATGCTTCAGCAAGCACATCCAGGCACGCCACCACCCGGGGCTGCTGGGAGTCATCTTCCATAGGTGCTTCCTTAGGCCTAAGACGAGCTTAGTGACCTTCGGAGGAGGTGTGCGGTGGGGCAGAGGAGGGCCTTGAAAGTAGAGCAGGTAGAGCGACGGGGGCCACAGGGACAGACCGGTGGGCCATCACCCCCAGATGGTCTCCATGGAATGTTTTGAAAAGTTGGGGGGGGGGTCGTCTTATACCCCCAGTATATTATATGCCAGAAAATATGGTAGATTAAATCCTATTGTTAGTCCTTACTATAGCAGACCGATTGAATCATTGGGATTTATCTATGTGCTGGTTTACTATTAAACAATTACTAGTATTTCAATGAACCTATTCTGACTGAAACTAACCAACAGCATTCCAGCCTTAAAATTAATATTTGTTGTATTTGTATCTGGCTAAAAAGCATTGCATATTTAACCAAATATACTGCCGAACCCCTGGTGATGCAGTGGGTTAAACCGCTGAGCTGCTTAACTTGCTGACTGCAAGTTTGGCGATTTGAATCCAGGAAGTGGGATGAGCTCCTGCTGTTAGCCCCAGCTTCTGCCAGCCTAGCAGTTCGAAAACATGCAAATGTGAGTAGATCAATAGGTATTGCCTTGACAGGAACGTAACGGTGCTCCATGCAGTCATGCTGGCCACATGACCTTGGAGGCATCTAAAAACAATGCTAGCTCTTCAGCTTAGAAATAGAGATGAGCACCACCTCCCAGAATCAGAGGAAACCTTTACCTTTATTATTGATAGCAAAATAATGACTAGCCATGATAGTTAACATTTTCCCAGTGTAAAAAAAATCCACTTTTTCAGTGAACCATTTACACACTTTAAAAAAAACTGTCCAGCCTCTGGACAACTATACAATGACAATACAGGTTTGCTAAGCTTCGGAACTAAAGCCCTTTATTCATTCTAGGAATTAAATTTGTCAAAAATGACAGGTGTCTATTGCTGGAACACCTCTTCCTTTCATTTGTTCAAACTATTAAATGAAAATCTGACTTTGAACCAAATTGAAGATCTTCAGGATGGGAGGGAGCTCAACTAGAAGATTCATTTCGCTTTTGGGCTGATTAATTTCTGAAGCTCAATGGGGCTTTTGTTTGAGGGACTGAGAGATGTGGTGTTTAACATAGCCAGACAGTGTACTGTTCTAAATTCCCAATGCAGGCAATCATCTTTTGATGAAACCTCATTCGTCTTAAGCTGGCTCTCTCGTTTAGATAGACTGCATAAGTATACAAGAGTGAACCACACAATGTTATTTATAGTATATGCTAGTGCTTTGACAAAGAAAATGTGTGGCTGTGTGGTTTAATGTATTATTGGGCCCAAGTGACCATTAAGCTATTTGATGGCAGGTGACTCTCTGTTAGAGAGTCAATCATTGCATGCATTTTAATTTTGAAAAAATGCAGCACCCAGAGAAGAAAATCATTAGCTGCAAAATAGGCACAGCAATAAATGTCATGGGCTACAGTAATACACACACATATATATCTTCCATTGAAGATATTTCAAGGTTATACATATTCTTCTATAACTCAAACAGAAAGTATTATCCAGGTCTGTCTCTTGTGCATTTCACATTAGCCTCTTACAGTATGAAGGGAGTTGAATGGGGCCTCTCTGCAGAATGTTTAATATATTTCCTATTAAGCTAATCTGTCTTCTAATGATGAGGTATGGTTGAGTGCTAAAGTAACTCTCATCTAGAATGGCCTAGCACTAAGCATAATGTATCCCCCTGTTTACAATGATCAATGGCATTCCCATTGATCACAACAGATCTTTTCTGTTTCAGATGACTGATCCCTATATCTCAGCATTCAGTATTGATAATACATTAAGTCACTATCAGCCCCAAACAGCACAGCACAACAGCTGCAAAGTAGATGCTTTATTGTAAACTTGCAAATGAATCATTCACTTTGCTTATTGCCTCTTCCAGAATCTGTCACTTTGCAATAAATTACCCAGTATTTCTTCCCCCCTCTCTCTTTCCAACTCACAAACTTTAATAGCAGTGTATAAATGGTCAGGACTTCTATATGTCTTTGTGTTCTAAGAAATCTCAGCAGTTTGTGGAGTTCTTAATAATTTGGAGTATGTAGAGACCTTAATAATTACTATAGGAAAACAATGGGAATGGATGTGTTGAGATTATTACATGCTTAAGAATTTCTGATAAATGGCTTTCTCATGCCTTCTCTCTTGGATTTGGGAAATTAAGTTCTCAATTTCCTACATTTGCCATGATCAAACTCACAGCCTGATCTTATTGCACATTCAGTTTATAATGCATATATCTAATATATATTTTGTATACATTTTGATGAAACAGTCACATATTTGGAGACATATATAACATAAGGGTAATTTCAAGAGAAAGTTAAGACTGGCGTCTGTACTCTTACAAATGCGCATTCCTCTTAAGCATCATGGCTCAATAGCAGAGCACAATTTCAGTTTCAGCAGCAGATATCTCCAGCTAAGTGTGCCATGTAAAGTCAATAAACTCCTGACATTCATGGATCCCATTCTGGAAGAAAGGCAGGGATATCATTCCAATAAATAAATAGAATTCAGAATAGACAAGACAAGGGTAATAGACAAATAATCTGAATTATGATAAAGCACCTTCCTATGTGTGGTATTGGTATTACACAGTAAATGTAAAAGTGTGTATTTTAGCAGCTGCAGCTTGTCATTCAATTTTGAAAAGTCATTACTACAAGAATACCAGCCTTTACACTTTTAGCTTCATACCATTTATTAAAGGTTGAGTACTCATGTTTCCAGTCACATCTTGGTTTCCTTAGTGAGAAATCGTTTGTGTAAAATTAATTCTTCTTTTAAAATCTGCAGAATATTTTCTTTCAAATAGAAGTATAACATTGTATTTATGGATATATCATGTTGTGCAGTCATAACTTGTTTCTTCAGGTTAGGCTCCCATCAGAATTGTGAACTGTATGTTTAAATAAGGGTTTCTCAAACTTTTTCAGCCACTGAGCCCTTTTGAAGCAAAAGTTTATTTTGGAGCCCAAAGAAATGTGTGTATATGAAATGGGAAAACTTTTGGACACAGGGGTCACATTGTGTATTAAAATTTGACAGATGGGCCAGGTCAGAGGCAGATGGACGGAGAGTGTTTGTGTGAACTAATTGGGGGAGAGAAACATGAACAAATTCCTATGCACACTGCACATATTTCATTTGTAATGCAAAAAAAGGAAGGAAAGAAAGAAAGAAAGAAAGAACAATACAATATTTAAAATAAGAACAATTTAGCCAACACAAACTTAACTTTATTTCAGTGGAAGATCCCAGGAACCATCCAGTCCAACCCCCTTCAGCCATATAGGAAAAGTACAATAAAAATGCCCCCAACAGGTGGCCACTCAGCCTTTGTATTAACAAGAAGAAGAAGAGGAGGAGGAGATGCAACCCCAGGAACCATCCAGTTCAACTCCTTTCTGCCATGCAGCAAAAGCACAATCAAAGCACTCCGTGGTAGGTGAGCGGGAAATAGGGTTTTGGAAGCAAAGAAGACAAGGGGGAAGGGTCTGGGCAGCAAGGAAAAGAGTCTAGGCAACAAGGGAGTTGGGGGAGAAAGGGTCTGTGCCCCAGGAGGATGTTGGTTCTCTTGATTCCAGGCTATCTGGCACTGCGGATTCATATATTCCACTTTCAAGCAGTTAATCCGGGATCAGATCCTGGAATATAGGAGAAGTATGGAAGGGCCCTAAGATTGTCTATACTGTAATTTGACAATACTTCAGCTGCCATGACTCAATGTTATAGAATCATGGGAGTTGTGCTTTGGTGAGGCACCAGAACTCCCTGGAAGAAATGGTTAAAGACCTTGTAAAACTACAATTGCCATGATTCCATAGGATTGAGCCATTTCGATCAAAATGGTGCCAAAACGCATTAATTCTACAGTGTAGATGCATCATAAGACCCTGGAGAAAAGGACTGAAATCCATAGAAATCCATTGGGGGATTTTGAGAAGCTGCAGTCTCTCAGCCTCAGATCTTACCAAGAAGGGTCACCATATGTCAGGAACAATTCACCTTTATAACAATGGTTCTAGAAACAGTGCTGGTGTCTCTGTCAAAGCAAACAGAGCTATTCTTTCATTTTCTATCCAAATTTGCCTTGCAGGAGATGACTAATGCCAGAAGGTCCATTTTGCTGCATGGTGGCAGAAAGGTATCGATTCTCGTCCTGTACTGCATTTTCCAGGATATTGGAATAAATTGATGTAATGTACAGTACTTGTTCCTGGGATCCAGGGTTCTAGAAGCTATATTTCCCATCGTTCCTATGTAACTGGAACAGTTGCAGTGTTCTCAACCGTAATGGAAACTGAAGTACCAGCCTCTTTTCACAGTGACGTTGATGTCATTACTACCAGACACATTTTGGAGAATACAAAGTGGTTCAAGGAGACTTAAGAGGTGGATATAGTACCATAATTTCATCAACTGATGATGAGGATATGACATAGTTCAATCAAAGACGGCATATAGTTTAGTAGGCCTCATGTTTAAACCCAGGCACACTCGCTTAGAGCTCAGAGAAACCCAATGTCTGCAGCAATGGAGAACTGTGTCAAGGCAATGTATGATCTGATTTAATATATGGCTGTTTTCTCTATTACTTTTGGCAATATCATGGAAGAAACTTCTTTTTTAAATTATTTACAAAATTAATTTCTTTTAACTGAGCCCATCCAAACTGAAATGTGAGGATGAACTTCTCCATCTTTCACATAAATAAATAAATAATTCTAACTATAAAGAATATGACATCAAGAAGAGGATCCCACTATAGTCTAATAATGTGTGATAAATTAGTTTGCAATTAAAATGTCAAGCATGTCCACAATAAAGTGTAGATTTTTCCCCCTGGCAAAACTGTTAATTTTGTTGCAGTTGTGTTTCTATTTAATTTCTGAAATCCAGGTCCCTGAGGTCAGTGACTGCTTGTCCAATGTTTTGCATTTTCTTTTAATAAGCCCTTTGATCAGATTTGTTATAAATATCCAACATGTTGTAAAAAGAGAAATGCTACTGAAGCTCTCTGTATTTATAATAAGTGTAGGTCAGGGACAAGGACTCCCAAGTGTACAAATTAACAAAAGTTGCATTAGCCTGGGTAGATCTATGTTGTCTGAACTTGGGCACTGTATCTACTGTGTCATTGGACTCCACCATGGGTATAGCTGAAATGGTACTATATCCATGTGAAATTACCTGTTCACAGATCTTGGATTGGATCATCTTACATATCAACTAGATTTGGCAATTATATGCATGTTAAGATGTAATTCTCAGTGATAGCAATATATCAAAATATGTAGAGAAAACACTACTGAACTTTTCAGTTTTGCCAAGTAATGCAGCAAAGAGATGGAGTGGGATCCAAAACAACACATATCAGAAATGTCTTTGTTTATCCTTATTTGCTGTATGAATAACCCCTCTAAGTAGACAATAGGAAATATATGATGCCTCACCATTGTCTTGTGTATTCTTTTACTCGTATCACAAACAACTATGTGCAGTTGATTTGTTAAGGTTCACAATGTTGCTATGTAATATTTTAATTTCGAGTCACTCATGGCAAACAAAAAGTCTGGTAAGTTAAAAGAACACAGCTCATGCTATGTATTCCCCTTCTGTCAGGATCTACAAACTGTTTTCCTTCGTTTCATCTGTTCTTTGGTTACTTTCATTACCTTCGGGAGCATGTAATGGAAGGCCCCTCCTGGTACAAAAATCAGCTCGACACAAAAGCAAGTGGGAGCTGATTCCAGCTCCTTGCCTGCTTTTTGGCATCCCAGTTTACTCTTTTTTATTAATCCCCCAGCAAACTAAAATAAAACCCCAATTCCCTGAAAACTACTAGCAATTACCTCTCCTCTTCCAGGAAGTCATTGCTCTTCCTTACCTGGAAGTGGGAACCCTCTTTAAAATGCCTTGGAAATAGTGTATGGCTGTTGACATGTGCATGCACCTGGCTGTAGCTGAATACCTCCTCTAAAGTAAGAAACAGCTTTAAGAACTTGCTTGCCTCCTTTAAATGCCTTGGAAAGAGAATGCATGTGACTTGCAGACCTGAGAGAGAAAATGAACACCTACCTGCAGCCAAGTGCCTCTCCTCTAGAGTAGAACAGCTTAAATGCCTAAAATGCCTGGGAAGCCCACTCCCTAGCAAGTCAAGAGAAAACATATCTTTCAGCACGAGAGCGAACACAGATATCTGCCCTACCAATTTCAGGAGGCTGCCAAAAATGGACTGGACCCCCCCACTTAAAGCCGGGACAGTAAATGGCTCAAGGTTTACCCTGAATGCTCATCCGTAATAGCCATACACATTCCAATTTTATGGGATTCCTATTAAATAGAGGGTAGGAGTCAAGATGATCTGAGGAAAGGAAACAACTACAACCCTCAATTCTGAAGTGATTGTCTACATCAGTATCAAATCTTGATTCCATGTCTCTTCTCCTTAAACATATTTAACCTGAAAAAACCACCACAAAAAGTTGTTTTTAAAATAGTTATTGAGCACAGTTACATAGTTACTAGGCATGGATTAGAACCCAAAAATCGCGATTCTAAAATCAAATGGGGAGGGGGGATTTTTTAAATTAGTAATAGAAAGACTTACAAAAAAATTTCCAAAAAGTTCTAAAATGTAACGTAACTACTAACGAAATTCTAAATTGGTTCTAAAGTCTAAAAAGCAGGGAAACAGGACTGACACTGTTTTAAGCACAGGCAAATCAAGGGGCAACATTTCCCTTGGTTTCCTTGCAGGGAGATATAAAGCATTAATATATTATTATTATTAAATAAAATAGTCAAGGCTTGCTTCTCCAGAGCATTTATTAGAATTAAATAATAAATTCTAATAGTAAGAATGTAGTAAGGGTGATAGTGACCTGGAGGGTATGAGGAACGTGCTCTTGGTAAACTAGAACATGCTCTTAGGTTTGTAGTTAGAGCCCTGTCAATTTTACAGTATTTCAATCCATGTCTGTTATCAATTATGTAAGGCCACAAGCACTCTAGTGCCCTCAAGAACAAGCAAACATATTATTATAATTATGTCAGGCCCAAGTTGTTTCTATAATTATTTTGGTATTATTATTACTTCGCTGTGCGTCTCCCATTGATTTTGAGAGCTGTTGTTGCTCTTAGACACTTTAAAATCATATGGCTTGGCATGACTGCATGGATTGCTGTTATTTCCCACCAGAGCAGTACCTATTGATCTACTCACATTTACATTGATCCCAGAGGCATCAATAACAAGTAGAGCCCTTCTTCCAGGAAATTAGAAGGGGTAAATATTATTAATATATTATTATTATTATTAGAATTAAATAATGCCCTGGGCCCTTCTTCCAAGAAATTAGAAGGGGTAAATATTATTAATATATTTATTATTATTATTAGAATTAAATAATGCCCAGGGCCCTTCTTCCAGGAAATTAGAAGGGTAAATATTATTATATTATTTATTATTTTTATTAGAATTAAATAATGCCCAGGGCCCTTCTTCCAGGAAATTAGAAGGGGTAAATATTATTATATTATTTATTATTTTTATTAGAATTAAATAATGCCCTGGGCCCTTCTTCTAGGAAATTAGAAGAGGTAAATATTATTAATATATTTATTATTATTATTAGAATTAAATAATGCCCAGGGCCCTTCTTCCAGGAAATTAGAAGGGAAAATATTATTAATATATTTATTATTATTATTAGAATTAAATAATGCCCAGGGCCCTTCTTCCAGGAAATTAGAAGGGGTAAATATTATTAATATATTTATTATTATTATTAGAATTAAATAATGCCCAGGGCCCTTCTTCCAGGAAATTAGAAGGGGTAAATATTATTATATTATTTATTATTTTTATTAGAATTAAATAATGCCCAGGGCCCTTCTTCCAGGAAATTAGAAGGGGTAAATATTATTATATTATTTATTATTTTTATTAGAATTAAATAATGCCCAGGGCCCTTCTTCCAGGAAATTAGAAGGGGTAAATATTATTATATTATTTATTATTTTTATTAGAATTAAATAATGCCCTGGGCCCTTCTTCCAGGAAATTAGAAGGGGTAAATATTATTATATTATTTATTATTTTTATTAGAATTAAATAATGCCCTGGGCCCTTCTTCCAGGAAATTAGAAGGGGTAAATATTATTATATTATTTATTATTTTTATTAGAATTAAATAATGCCCTGGGCCCTTCTTCCAGGAAATTAGAAGGGGTAAATATTATTATCATAAAATAGTTGCCTACCTTCTCCAGAGCAGCTTTCTCCCCATTCATTTTGCCATAGATCTCTAGGAGGTTTGAACTCTGTGGCTTTTCCTTGAATCTGCACTTTTCCTGCTCCTCTCTGTGCTGTTTTCAACTCCTTCTCCCATTGTTTCAGCCTGCCTCATGTCCTTCTCGCCTGCCCTCCTATCCAGGCTCCTTTCCCTGCAGTTTAAAGTGCTTTTTTCCTGAGTCCTCCAGCCGCTCTAGGACTTCCGGTTTCGATCTCTCTATGGTTCTGGCTGGTTTTTCACTTCCTGGAGGAAGGCCTTTCAGTTAAATTAGGCCTCTAGCATGGAAAGGCCCCATCTGACTGTGAGTAATGTCTGGGATTTTGGATTTTGGAGGGGGTATTAGGGAGCCTTCCGAAATATTTAGAATTCTAACGAAATTTTGGGCCCAGGGGGTTCGAAAAAGAAAGTCCACTTCCGGGATTGGCCTTGCGATCCGTAAAAACTTGAAAGTCCCATTAAATACAAATCACTTACGAATTCTTTTGATTTTCATAACTTTTTTCTCATGCCTAATAGTTACAACTAGCACAATCTATAGATTCTGCTCTATCTCCAGCTTTTGATTCTGTAGGAAAGGTTGACTACTTCTGACTTCTTTTCTGCTTCCCTAGGTGAAGTAACGGCAATCTCATCAGCTTTACGAACTCAGTGTGGAGTTTGTCAGTAAGATGTGTCATTGCTATGCCTTACCTTTGAAAGTGGAAAAAACCCACTGCATAAAATGTGAAGGGTATACATAATTAATACAACTGCCTTTCTGTCTTTTTGCATGAATGAGATTTGGAATATGATCTCTCTCCCTCCCTCTTTCAGTCTCTCTCTCTCTCTCTCTCTCTCTCTCTCTCTCTCTCTCTCGTATTTACTAGGTGCTTCTCCTGCTCTTTCTGTATTTACTTGGCCCTTCCAGAAAGCCATGTAATTATTAAATGTAGTTCTATTCAAAGTAAGCATTTGTGTCTTGTTCAAGGGAATGTGAAATCTACTGATGCATATTATTGTATGTTTCCAAGTTTCTTTTTTCAAATAACTTCTATTAAGTTACAAACACAGTACAAAAATAAACTGTAAAAGTAAAAAACCCAACCCCATATGTGTATACCTGCAAGAATAACATTTTGAATGCTACCATCACCTATGTAAGACATAAATGATAATAAAATGGAGCACAATTGTTGCTGTTAATCATAATGTATATAATTTAAATTTGCACATATAATTTTTTATTCAAAAGTAAAGCAGTCATATAAAGATAGTTGGTTGGGACATCTCTATGGATGTATGAGTTTTCTGAATATACAGAAAATCTGTATAGGAAGGTTAATAAAATTGAGGATAGTTTTTATGGTGTGGTGAGTGAATTAGAAGAAGACATCCTGAGGAGTGAGGCTGAATGAGCCTTAAGAAGCATTGCTAACAACAAGGCAGCAGGAGACAACAGAATCCCAGCTGAACTGTTCAAAATCTTGAAAGATGATGCTGTCAAGGTGATGCATGTCATATGCCAGCAAATGTGGAAAACACAAGAATGGCCATCAGACTGGAAAAAATCAACTTATATCCCCATACCAAAAAAAGGGAAATGCTAAAGCAGGGGTCCTCAAACTAAGGCCTGGGGGCCGAATACAGCCCTCCAAGGTCATTTACCTGGCCCTCGCTCAGGGTCAACCTAAGTCAGAAACAACTTGAAAGCACACAACAACAGCAATCCTATCTCTTCAGCCAAAAGCAGGCTCACATTTCCAATTGAAAGACTAATAAGTTTATATTTGTTTAAAATTGTTCTTCATTGCAATTATTGTATTTTAAGTGATTTTTGCACTACAGATAAGATATGTGCAATGTGCATAGGAATTTATTCATGTTTTTTTCAAATTATAATCTGGCCCTCCAACAGTTTGAGGGACTGTGACCTGGACCTCTGTTTAAAAAGTTTGAGGACCCCTGTGCTAAAGAATGCTCAAACTTTTGTACAGTGGCACTTATTTCTCATGCCAGTAAGATAATGCTCAAGATCCTGCAAGGAAGACTCCAGCAATACATGGAGAGAGAGTTGCCAGATGTACAAGCTGGGTTCAGAAAAGGCAGGGGAACGAGAGACCAAATTGCCAATATCCGCTGGATAATGGAGAAAGGAGAAGATAGATGCTTTTGAACCGTGGTGTTGGAGGAAAGTTCTGAGAGTGCCTTGGACCGTGAAAAGATCCAGCCAGTCCATACTTCAGGAAATAAAGCTCAACTGCTCATTGGAGGGAAGGATAGTAGAGGCAAAGATAAAGTACTTTGGCCACATAATGAGAAGACAGAAAAATTTAGAGATGACAATAATGTTGGGGAAAATGGAAGGAAAAAGGAATAGGGGCCGACCAAGGGCAAGATGAATGGATGGTATACTCAAAGTGACTGGCTTGACCCTGAAGGAGCTGGAGGAGGTGACGGCCAACAGGGAGCTCTGGCATGGGCTGGTCCATGAGTTCACAAAGAGTCGGAAGCGACTGAATGAATCAACAACAAGCAATTGAGGGCTATCCTTCTAAATAGGTTTTTACCTTGAAACAATATTAGGAGGATTTTAATGTTGAACGAATAGCAAATACAAATTTTTCAATTTAAGGAGGATTTAAAATGATATAGTTCCAGTTAAAAAACTGTGCACACACATGCGATTATTTATTACTTGCATCATGAAATAATTTCAAAATACAAATAGCCATAGCACTCCACTATGAAAAAAGATTCAGAATTAAAATATTTTACATAAAGAAGTAGTCAAGGTAACTGGGAAATAAGATGGCACTTTATCCAGTTGTTGATCCTATATTCTATGCTGGATTCTATACAGAGATTTTTCTTCTGTCCAAGGAAACTGAATTGAAAGCTCTTAAACCCATATAATTCATATAAGAATCACTGTAATAAAAGAAAAGTAAAGAAATAAGTTGAAAGAGGGAAAAGAAGATATTGAGGTGGATGATATCCCCATCTCCAAAAACAATACAGCTGTTTATTTTTCTTCTAAGTTGAAGAAGGAACATTCTGATAAGATTTTGAATTAGAATTTGTCCCTCATATGTTGTTGTTTTTTACATTATCAACAGTTAACTAAACATATAAACCCTTTCACTCAAACATCATTTCTGGGAGTCAGACTTCCCTGACACAAAGAAATGCACAGTTACCCTTCTCTCTATTTGTTTGCCATACACTTTGCTCCTTTATTGTGAAATAAACTTCAATTATGGCTTATAGTGGTCAGTTGTCTTCTTCTTTGTTAACTATTTTCCCAGTGGAGAAGTTAGCATTGTGACTGTCATTTCCACAGGGCTTTATTTTGGGCATTATTATTATTATTAACTTTATTTATACCCCGCCACCATCTAACCAAGGGGACTCGGGGCGGCTTACATGAGGCCAAGCCCAATGACACATAATAACACACAACAGCAAATATAAAAAACAATACAATCAATAAAACTCATAAGCAGCAACAGACAATTTAAAACCATTTTGGCCAGGCCAAATGTGAATATTAAAATTTTAAAATAAATAAACACTGGGTGCGGACAGAGGTAGAATGTATATAGCAGAAAGGTTCAAAGGGCAATGTGGGGCAGACCACCCAGCAGGTAATTAAAGTACTTCTGAGGATATTTGCAGAGATTGAACACAGCAAGGCATTATTTACTTTATTCAGGGAAAGCACTTTGGAACAGCCACGTCTTCAGGCTCCTCTTAAAAACTGCCAACGTGGAGACTTGTCTAATATCCCTAGGGAGCATGTTCCACTACAGAGAAGGCCCTCTCCCTCATCCCCAACAAACACGCTTGCGAAGGTGGTGGGAGCGAGAGTAGGGCCTCTCCAGATGATCTCAGAGAACACCTGGGTTCGTAGACAGAAATGCGGTCACATAGGTAGGCAGGTCCCAAACCGTTCAGGGCTTTTTTGTAGGTAAGAAATTGCACCTTGAATTGGGACCGAAGATGAACGGCAGCCAATGGAGCTCCTTAAATAGGGGGGGGGGTGTGTGAAAACTCCCTGTAAGTCACTCTAGTTAGCAATCTGGCTGCCGCCCATTGGACCAATGGAAACTTCTGGCCCATCTTCAAGGGCAGCCCAATGTAGAGTGCATTACATTAATCCAATCTGGAGGTGACTAAGGCGTGGACCACCGTAGCCAGATCCGACTTCCCGAGGTACAGTCACAGCTGGCACACAAGTTTTAATTGTGCAAAGGCCTTCCCAGCCACCGCTGACATCTGAGCTTCAAATGCTAGCAACGAGTCTAGGAGGGCACCCAAGCTGTGAACCTGTGACTTAAGGGGGAGTGCAACCCCATCAAGCACAGGTTGCCACCCTATACCCCGATCCGGCTTGCGATCGACCAGGAGGACCTCTGTCTTGTCAGGATTGATCCAGTCTGTTCATCCTCATCCAGACAGTCAAAGCAGCCAGGCACTCGTCTAATACCTGAGGGGCTTCCTTGGAATTAGGTGGAAAGGAGTGGTAGAGTTGGGTGTCATCTGCATAGAGATGGCACCCAACTCCAAAACCCCGGATGACCTCTCCCAGCGGTTTCATGTAGATGTTAAAAAGCATAGGGGACAGAATGGAACCTTGCGGGACCCCACAGGTGAAAGGCTAGGGGTCGGGGCAGGTGTCCCCCAGCTTCACCATCTGGGAACGACCCACCAAGAAGGAACGGAGACATGACAAAACTGTGTCCCCAAGACCCATCCCGGAGAACCATCCCAGAAGGATACCATGGTCGATGGTATCGAAAGCCGCTGAGATGTCCAAGAGAACCAGCAGGGTCACACTCCCCCTGTCCAACTCTACGGAGACGACCAAAGCCGTCTCGGTACCATGACCAGGCCTGAAACCAGACTGTGAATGATCCAGGTAATCACTTTCCTCTAGGAAACCCGGGAGCTGAGAAGCGACCACGCGCTCCAGCACCTTGCCCAAGAAAAGGAGGTTGGAGACCGGCCTGTAATTGCTCAAAACCCTCGAGTCAAGAGAGGCCTTTTTCAGGAGTGGTCTAACTACTGCCTGTTTCAACCCTGATGGAAATGTCCCTTGCTCCAAGGAAGCATTAATGGTCAACACAAACCAATCAAGCAATCCACTTCTGGCCGATTTAATTAACCAGGAAGGACAAGGGTCCAGAGCCGACATGGTTGCTTTCACAGCCCCAAGAACCTCTCCACGTCTTCAAGATGAACAAGCTTCCTCAGGTTGGCAGCACACACATCTTTGTTGATGGTGCCTATCCATCTTTTATTTGGCCATCCACATGGTTGTTGTCCTGCAATCTCCAAATGTAGTGCTGATTGTGCTACTGATGTTGGTTCTCTTCTCATGACATGGATGTACCACCGTAGTCTTGCTTCCTGCATTTTCTTGCTGATTGCTTTTATTCCTAGTCATCTTTTGGAACATGGTTAAGAAGTGTCAAGCCAAGTATCCATCTCTGCATTTCCATTTCCATTGTGTTAAGGGCTTGTTCATGCTTCTTTGTTGCTAACCAGCACTCTGCTTAGTAGAGGGCTAATGGGTGAACAACTATAGTGTAGATCTTAGTCTTGAGTTGTTCAGGCATTTTTGAGATACACAGAATGTCAATAGTTTTCTGCTATTTCAACCAGGCTGCATTTATTTGTGACCATATGCCTAGCATTGTATTGCCATCTATGGAGACCAGTGACCCTAGGTATTTAAACTGGGTGGCCAGTTAATTTTATTATGCCTTTAAATCTGATCTTTTCACAATAGTGATGGGATGCTAATGGGGTTTCAACTATTTTGTAACCATCTTTATTAAATACACGCTTGTATTATATCATTCATTATAGTGGTAATGATCAAGAAAATTACTGTGTATGACACATAGGACCTCATCACATTAACATGTTGCATGGATAATCAATAGGGTTCATCAGGGAGAACTTGCCATCCCACACTCACATTGCCTGACTTACCTCATCCCTGAGGGTAGAGCACCCCCCACCTGGCTTCCCCCCATAACCTTTTAAGGGTTCCCTTCATAACTGTATTTGTGTGGAATAAAATAGCACAATAAACTTAGACCCCTTTCACACTGCCCCTATATCCTAGGATCTGATCCCAGATTATCTGCTTATCCCAGGTTTTCTGTCATTGGAGACTCATATAATCCAGTTTAAATCAGATAATCTGAGATTAGATCCTGGAATATAGGGGTAGTGTAGCAGGTCCCTTATAAGCAGACTAGCCATGATAAATAATTCTTTCAAATGTTCAGACACAGTCTTTAGTTGTGTGTGTGTGTGTGTGTGTGTGTGTGTGTGTGTGTTTCCCAGCACATTCAGTGGATGTGACCTTACCTCCATTCAGTGGCAGACTCACAAGCCATATCACAAGCCATTTAATGAATATATCTCCATAGTATCTGTCCTAATTTGGAATTTCTGTTTAAGAACTACCCCATAAATTCTCTTTGGTTTCACAATTGTTTGGTCCCAGCTATAGAGAGAGGACAGATAAGATATTATTGCTGATCTTGGGAGTGCCATGAGAAAGAAATCCTAGAGGTTTTTTTTTACATATTTGCATAATTTTATATTATCCAATAAATATAAATATTTGGAACTATCAAAACACTGATTGCATCTCTCCAATTTTAAGCAGAATTTTTTTTTGTTTAATTGATTATTTACCAAAAATCTGCATAGAATTTACTTCATAGTACTGCTGGATATAAATATACAACCTTTCTGTTTTTCAAAAATTGGAGACATTGCTCATGAAAGATCCAAAAAACTTGCTGTTTTATTCAATTAAATGTGATGGTAGCTAAACTTCTTGATGAGATTTAAATAAAACTCAGCCGTCATGTCCTGGGTAACAGTCTATAATGAAGAATGAACTTTCTGGAAGTAAAATTTAATGACTGGATCAAATGTAGCTTCACTGGGTAATGCTTGAAATGCCATACACAAATTTGTTCTTCTACACAAAATTCCCCCAAAAGTATATTGAAATGAGTGACGGAATGTCTCTAAATATCAGATTATACTTTGTGTGTGTGTGTGTGGGAGGGATACATACTTTCTATCTTGAATAGAGAAATATTAAAAATAACCTGAGTTTAAATTCTTCCCCTCATTCTTAATCTTATCCACCCCAATTCCAAAATTATTAAAAATTGTGTGAAGAAGGAAGTTTGTCTTCCAACCCCCCGAAATAACGAGACAGACACAAATATATATGGTTTCAAATTTGGGCAACTTTTATTAAATAGTTACCTATTTAACTTGTAACTCAACTAACTTTTGGTGTCAGTTCAACTTGGTGTGCGTAAGCTGAGGTAGCGTCTCCTAACGTCTACCCCTCAGCTATTCAGGCGTACTGCCTGGGTCCCCTGTAGATTTCAACCCGGGCAACCCGGAAGGGAAACATCAGGAGAAATCTCTCTCAACTTTTGAGACTAGACTCTCCCCGCTCCTGGGACATTCCTCATCACCTCACCCCTAAAATTAACTGTCTAGGTGAGTGTTTGCATAATGCCCCACACCCTTAAGGGGTGTCTTAAGTGTCTACAAACCTTTGAATAACTCAACTATTTACGCTTAGCTAGTTTACTAGCCGACCATTCCATCTAAGCCCCTAATAGACAGTATAGGATAGGCAAAACCCTAGCGGGCGAATTCCTATCCTACCCCCAAATGTTAAACCATTTGAGCGATCATTATTATACTATCCATGGGCGGGAGTGGTGGGCGATGTCTTGATGCAGACTGAGGGAGAAGGGGCTGGCACCACTATGCCAGCCCCTCCTCCTTTCCAGCAAATTCTGTAAAATTAACCAATCTCTTCTCCGAGGGGAGGAGACAAAATGGCTCCACCAGCCAACAAGTTGGATGGTGAAGTGTCTTGTCTTCCAACCCCTCAAATAACAAGACAGACACAAATATATATGGTTTCAAATTTGGGCAACTTTTATTAAATAGTTACCTATTTAACTTGTAACTCAACTAACTTTTGGTGTCAGTTCAACTTGGTGTGCGTAAGCTGAGGTAGCGTCTCCTAACGTCTACCCCTCAGCTATTCAGGCGTACTGCCTGGGTCCCCTGTAGATTTCAACCCGGGCAACCCGGAAGGGAAACATCAGGAGAAATCTCTCTCAACTTTTGAGACTAGACTCTCCCCGCTCCTGGGACATTCCTCATCACCTCACCCCTAAAATTAACCGTCTAGGTGAGTGTTTGCATAATGCCCCACACCCTTAAGGGGTGCCTTAAGTGTCTACACACCGTTGAATAACTCACTATTTACGCCACGGATTGGGAGCAAATGTCCTATTTAGCTCCCATCCCCCACCAAGCCATCCACTATAAACCGAACACCTATCATCATTATGCAGAAACAATAAATTGCCCATAGCCGCCAGATGGATTCCATCTGATCCGTAAAGGAGAGGGCTACCAAACAAGATCTGCCCATGGGATATGTAGGAGCCCCTAACTCTTGCAAGCACCGTGCCGATGGCCCGGTTCGCTCATTTCCTGGCCGATTCCATATATATATACAAATATGTATATATATATTTCACAATTATAGTCATTATTTTTGAACATCCCCACTACTTAACACCGGAAGCGAGGGATGATCGCCATATTTTACAAATATCATTCCAAGCTTGCAAGTACAGGGCCCTACCCTTCAATAGGCCTAGATCATTGCCTCCACGGTGTATAAAGATTGCAACAAAAGCGGGAGCACACCGTCCCAACGCATACCTCTGATCCCATGCCACTTCAACTGCAGCGACGGATCAAGGCCCAAATGCTGACCATAGTGAGACCTCATGGCCTGCCGGGACACCCAGTGTATGAAACTGTGTCCGCAGACGAGGATCCTCCATCTATGGTTCAGCAACGCAGGATCTGAAACGGCAGATCCAACCTTAATTGTGACCACGGAGTACCCAGGCATTTCCTGAAGGCATTTGATTTCCATCTGCCCAGGGTTTTTTTCTTCTTCTTCTTCTTTTTCATTTCTCCGAGTCACATCACATAGCATTGGCCACCGTAGCTTCTCCAATGCAGCAAGAGGGGGTTGCACACTTGTATTGCCCCAGAAGGCTGACCATAATGAGTCCTCATGTCCTGCCTAGCAGCCCAGTAAAATAACTGCCCGCAGAAGGAGGATACTCCATCCATGGTTCAGCAAAATGGAACCCAACGAGATCGCCACAATCAACTTACTACCCGGAGTACCAAGCATTTCCTGAAAGCATTTTGTTTTCATCTGCTTGGGGTTGAACCCCCTCGGAGTCTTATCCGATAGCATTGGCCACCGAAGCTTCTCCAATGCAGCAAGCGTGGGTTGCAAACCTGAATTGCCCCCAAAAATGCTGACCATAATGAGTCCTCAAGTCCTGCCTTGCATCCCAGTGAAAATAACTGTGCTCGCAGCCCGTATACTCAAACCATGGTTCAGCAAAACGGATCTAGTGGAGCGGCACAATCAACTTATGACAACGGCGTACCACGTATTTCCTGAAGGCGTTTGATTTCCATCCGCCCAGGGTTTGGTCACCTTCGAGTCATGTCCCATAGCATTGGCCACGGAGACTTCTCCAATGCAGCAAGAGTGGGTTGCAGAACCTGTATTGCTCCACAACCCATCATCCTTGGCACCTTACTGGTGCCTGCCTACAACTGGTAAGTTGTTAGCTGTATACCATCCGGCTTCCAAACGGTATCCAGGCCCAATCTTGCTAGTCTGTTTGAAGCACCAAAGCCTCTATTGCCGTAAAACGGGGTCCTACACTCCGCCAGTTTAATGACATTGCTTCCAGACCCCAAATAAGATTTGGGTGACTGGACCAGCCACTCTATGCCATTACGCATTATTGTTATGCCGAACTCAACCAGGGCCGCATCAACCTGTCAGCTTTAGATACTAGGACTATTCTCGCTGATCCCTTAGGGTTGCAAAGAATCAGTCCAAGCGTCCGCGTGAATCAATTCGCTCCTGTATGTCCGCGTAAACCCCGAGCTTAGGCTTTTCAAAATTGCAGGAAGCTCGGTTCTCTGTTATCCGTAGTCTGGCCCTGACGGCCAGGTTAACTTTGCATGCCGCCAACCGTTAATGGAATCTGAAATGCCCAGAAGCAACAAGCTGGCACAGCCAATTGCACCCTGGTCGATTGTGGGGACAACCCCGCCTGTTGAAAACACCCAAAACTGTGTTATGCTCATGATGAAAAAAAGGGGGGGGGGTAGCCTGTGGCAGGGTGTATGCCCTACCAAATTCCTCAAAATCATTGACCGCCCCGTACCAGCTCACATGACGTTTGGGGCCATCACTAAATGTAATACCCTTAAAGTTTCGGTTGCGACCGGCATAAATGGTCTGGGTAGCTTGGGCCGGACTAAAGGCTGGGCGTATGCCACTGCTAAAGCCCACAATCGAACGGCACCAGACTGAAGTACAACAAAACCATCAAACACCGGTATAAGATTCACCCAAAGTGCAAGCCCACATAACATGTAGAGCGAGCGAACCGAAACATAAAACAACATATACTTCCAAGCCTCCAGGCCCTGAGGCATAAGAGGCCACCCCTAATGCATTCAAACAGTCAATACCAGTCCTGTGTATTGCCCAAACCCCCTGTTTCGATTCATCAGTATTACTTAATTTAAAGTGCTGATGAGATTTGCCTGCTAAGGGGTGCGTGTGTATAACGTGGCTTAAAATTGAGGCACTTAATGGACCCAGAGCCTTGAACTGAAATCAAAGGAACCCCTTGATGGGATCCCCTTCCAAGTTGAAGGGTTGACCAATAACCCAAGCCCCCATTGTTCACGCCCTTGCACCTGTCTGCCATGAGAAAATTGGTCAACTACTAGGATGAAATATATCCCAGTGAATGGGGTCCCATCTTGGGGTCCCATCTTAATAACAAGGAAGTAACCAATGAATTAAGGAAGAGTATGCGAGGATGGAGGGTGCCTCATGTCAGTGTGTCCCTCCTGGGAACACTGTGAGGAAGATTCAACCCATCCCCATCCTCGGTGAACTCCCAAAGCTCTGTGTGCCGGTGAACTACGAATCCCAGCAGCCACAAATCGCAATGTCAATGTCCACTGTTCGCAACCCCTCCCAATGCTCACGATTGGGCATATCGGGATCTGCGTAACTCTGATCCAATGAATAAAACAACAGCCTACATATCAGTAATCACTTTACCATTCATAACAGTAATAAATTACATTTATGAAGCAAACAATAATTCTATAGGCATCCCTTGCAGCTTTGGAAGTAGGGAATATATATTCCGGTGTCGACCTTACCCCTCGTCAGGCTTTGAACGCATGACTTCTTAGTCAGCAGGGACTTAATGCAGCTGGCACAACCAGCATATGCAACTAACACTAAGGTTGCATAGGTCAACAGTACACTAGAATATTAATAGTCGGAAGCTCACTCTGCCCACGGGCTGGCTTCGAAGGCATGACCAATGGTCAGCAGTGATTTATTGCAGCTAGGTACCACTAGCAGGTGCCACTATCCTGAAGGTTGCCTAGGTCAACAGCAAGCTAGATTATTAACAGCAGGGAGTTCCCCCCGCCCCCCCCCCAGCTTGCTTTAAACCCCATAACTTCTTGAGCAGAAGTGATTTAATGCAGCTGTCTCACCACTAGCAGATGCAACTATCCATTAAGGTTGCATAGGTCAGCAGCAAGCTAGGCTTATTAACAGTCAGGAGCTCACTCTGCCCCCAGACTTGTTTGAACACATGACTTCATGGTCATTAGAGATTTAATGCAGTTGACTACCAACTCGCTGCTCCAACTTTCAATTAAAGCTGCATATGTCAACAGCAAGCTGGGCTATTCACCGTGGGGAGCTCTCACTGCCCCCAAGCTTGCTTTGCACATGTGTCTGCTTGGTCGGCAATGATTTTAACGCAGTTGGCTCCCAACTTGCCATGCAACTATCGTTTAGGTTGCATAGATCAACAGCAAGCTAGGCTATTACTGTCGGGGGCTCACTCTGCCCCCCAGCTTGCTTTGAACACATGGCTTCCTGATCAGTAATTATTCTATTGCAGTTGGCAAACACTTGCGGATGCCACTATTAAGTAAGGCTTCCTAGGTCAAACAGCCAGCTGGACTATCAAAAGTCGGGAGCTCATTCTGCCGCTAGGCTTGCACTGAACACAATGACGACCTGGTCAGTAATGATTTTAATGCATTTGGCTACCCACTCGTGGATGCCACTATCCATTAGGGTTGTCCAGGTCAACAGCAAGCTGGACTATCCACAGTCGGGAGCTACCAAATCGTGGATGCCACTATACATTTTATTTATTTATTTATTTCAGGATTTTACCCCGCTCTTCTCAACCCCCGAGGGGGGACTCAGAGCGGCTTACAGCACGGCACAATTCGATGCCACATCAACAGCGTAAAACCCCAAACCCCACAACACATTAAAATACATTAAGGCATTAAAATACAATCCTCAGCAACAACAGTCATTCCAATTTAAAACAATATTCAACCCTAAAAACATTGACCCTCTTCCTCCCTTCCATTAAATCCCATCTCACATGCTGCTTAGTGCTGGTGTGGGAACGCCTGGTCCCAGAGCCAGGATTTCACCCTTTTCCTGAATGTCAGGAGGGATGAGGTGGACTGTACCTCCATGGGGAGCGCATTCCACAGGCGGGGGGCCACCACCGAGGAGGCCCTGTCCTCGTCCCCACCAACCGCATCTGAGAGGTCGGCGGGAGCGAGAGCAGGGCCTCCCCGGATGATCTTAGGTTACGGGATGGGACGTAGCGGCCGATGCGTTCGGACAAGTAAGCTGGGCCAGAACCGTATAGAGCTTTAAAGGTCAAAACCAGCACTTTGAATTGAGCCCGGAATTGGACAGGCAGCCAGTGGAGCTGACACAGCAGGGGGGTAGTATGCTCCCTGTATGTAGCTCCCGTTAGTAATCTGGCTGCCGCCCGCTGGACTAATTGCAATTTCCGAACTGTCTTCAAAGGCAGCCCCACGTAGAGTGCGTTGCAGTAATCTATTCGGGATGTGACCAGAGCGTGGACGACCGTAGCCAGATCAGACTTCCCAAGGTACGGGCGCAGCTGGCGCACGAGTCTCAACTGTGCATTAGGGTTGTGTAGGTCAACAGCGAGCTGGACTATCCCCAGTCGGGAGCTACACCCTGTCCCCAGTCTTACTTTAAAACATGACTTCTTGGTCAGTAGTGCTTTAATGCAGCTGGCTGCCAACTCGCCCATGCAACTATCCATTAAGGTTGCATAGGTCCACAGCAAGCTAGACTATTAACAGTCAGGAGCTCACTGGCCCCCGGCTTGCTTTGATACATGACTTCTTGGTCAGTATTGATTTAATGCAGGTGGCTAGCATTTGAACACCTGACTTCTTTACGAGCTAGTTGCAATAAATGCCCTTCCGAACATCAAATCGCTACAGCCCATAATCTCATTATATGTCTGACCTCAAGATTAACTCGTATTTAATATTTCATTTACATCATGTTAAATCCAAATTTTAGTAATATAGGTCAGTAGCAAGCTGCACCTCAAGTCGGGAGATTCCTTGCTCCCTTTAATATTTTATTTTATCTTTCCAAAATCTTCATTGTCTTCGATATCACTTAAATGATTACTTGTTAAGGACTGTCAGCAATATTTAAATATTGTCACCTCCTCATCTTCTTTTATTTCTCTTATTTTATTTTCTTTTTCTTTCTTTTTTTTCTTTTTTTTTCTTTTTTATTTATTTATTATTTGTTGTATTTATGTATACACATATACATATGTAACTATTAAGTTGTTTCAATTTATACATATATATATAGTCTTTTTATTCTTTTTAAAAAAATCATTATCTTTTAAATATATATTGTATATAAATCTTTTATATTTATTTCATTTATTTTTATTCTTATAATTTATTTAATATATATATTATATTATTATATAGTATTATTAATTTATATATATATATACACAGTATATATATATATATATATATATATATATATATATTTTTATTATTATTTCGTTTATTTATTTCATTTATTTATTTAATTATTTCGGCCAGCACAAAATGGCTGCCCAATTCAAGATGGCGTCCCCCTGTACGGGCCGCCATGCGGCCAAAATGGCGGCTCCCATCGGGGCCGCCATATGCTCAAATGGCGGCCCCCAGTGCCAGTTTTGCCGTACAGCATGGCGGCGCCCCCCCCCCCATGCTGTTGTACGGCAAACATGGTGACCCCCAAAGGGAGCCGCCATGTTTTCAAGATGGCGGCCACCTCGTCGTGGGCAAGGCGCATGCGCACCCTAAAAGAAGGCCGCCCCAGTCCCCCGAGGCGCATGCGCGCCACAAACATCGCAAAAGTGGCCACGCAGGCCTCCAAAGGCGCATTCGCGCCAGAAAAGGAGCTGCGCCACACCGCGCCACACGCCCGAGCGGTCCGACGGGCTCTTGCCGGCCCAGCTAAGCCGCTCCCACGAGGGAAACAAAGAGCGGGGCCCGCCTGGTGGGAGTGCTCCCACCAAAGCGGGAGCCGGCCAAGCCCAAGAGGCCTCCCTCGACCCGGCACGGACCTGCAACCTGGGAGGGGGCCACGGGCAGCACCTCCCCCGCTCACGCCCATCCCAAAGGGCCAGGGCACCGAGAATGCCCCCAGAAGCCAGCATCTTACTGCGTTTAACTATTTAAACTGTGAGTGGCTGGGGCAGCCGCGCCATGCCGCCCTGCAAAGGGAAGAGCCAGGCCCACTCCCGCTGACTCACCCCATCCAATCCTCCATCCTAAGAAGGGGCCCAAACAAGAGCAGCCCCTCAGGTCCTCCAGTAAGGCAGGGCCGTAAGCGGAAAGGACCACCCAGCCTAGCTTCACCCTCCCTAAAGTCCCAGGACCAATGGACCCCAAGGGCACAAACGTGGGTGCCCTTGCCCTAAAAGCATCTGCAGTCCCCCGGGGGGCAAGGAGGCCACCTCAGGGGGCTATGCCCGCCATGAGTCCGTTCCTCGCCCCCATACCGGCCCCAAACCAACCTTCCATACAATTTGGGGCCTCATTCTGCAGACTGCCTTCCTCCTCGATGTCTTGATGCAGACTGAGGGAGAAGGGGCTGGCACCACTATGCCAGCCCCTCCTCCTTTCCAGCAAATTCTGTAAAATTAACCAATCTCTTCTCCGAGGGGAGGAGACAAAATGGCTCCACCATTCAACAAGTTGGATGGTGAAGTGTATAAATCTGTGTCATTTCAAAACTTTAGCTCTCATTGACTGCTGTAAATTCACCTTTCCTGGTTCAAGTGTGTGAATGGGGAATTGATCTTTCACTCTCAATAATCCCATCAGGTGAAGGAAAATTATATTTTATTTGCAACAAAACCCCAACTTTAGCTTCCAATAAAGTCAGTTTAGGAAGAAGTGTGAGGTTCATATATTTTCTTCACAAAATAGCAAGGACAAGACATGTGCTCTAAGTATTTAACCCTCTTGACTTTCTAACCAGCAGCATTCATCTTTCTGAAGTACAAACGCTTCAACATTTTTCTTTCTTTCCTCCTCCGGTTCAGTTCACTCGATCTAAAACTCCCTTTCTAATTCGGTAACCTTTTATTATCCTTTTATTAAATGAATTTTCAATCTGCCCTTGACTCACTTTTCTTTTTCACATTTTACAAAGGCAAACCAACTCACTCCAGGTCTCCCAGGGCATTCTGCTATATGTAGAAAGCTCAAAATAGGACTGGACTGTCCTAATCTGGACAAAGCCAGAGGTAGGACAAACATATAATATGGATAGAGGTTCAGAATTATTTATTTACAACAACATTTGTATCCCACTCTTCTTTATCCCGAAGGGAATCAGAGCAGTGCCACACATCAGCAGCAAATCAATGCCATAAAAACATACAATTAAATAAAAAATTACATTAAAACACAGAATTCAAATATTAAACAATTACATCAATTAGTAAAATCATGCCATCCAAGACTAGTCCAGAGCCATTCCTGATTATCATTACCCATATTATACATTCATTTATTGCACTGCAGTTACTCTCTGAAAGCTTAGCCTTGTCTGGCTCATTTCCACTCAGGACCCTTTTTGGCCCAAGAAACAATCAAGTCAGCATTTGTAAGGCTTGCTAAACAGACCTTTTCCTTTTCATGTTTACTGTGAAGCATCCTCTGCCAGCTTCACAGTAAACACTGTAAATGTCTAAAACAGCCACTAAGTGGTGTTTAGAAAACTTTTACTGTTGCTCTAATCCATATCACAAACCACTGTAGCCTCCTCAAAATTGGGGTGTGAATCAACCAACTTTCCAGGTGTTGCTGAGCTAAAACTCATGGTGTTTGGTGATCTGATTCTGGAAGACTTGAGTTGCAACTTATTTAGGGTCACATGGATCCCATTGTCAAGGGGAGGGGACATTTCCTTTCTGTAATGTAAGACTTGGGGCACATCTACACACTAATGCAGTTTGACACTAGTTTAACTACCATGGGTCAATGCTATGGAATCCTGGAAGCTGTCGTTTGGGAAGCAACAGTGTTCTTTGACTTTGTAAAACTTCAAATCCCAAGATTCCACTGCTTTCAGCCATGTCAATTAAAGTGGTATCAAGCTGCATTAATTCTTGGTTTGGCCAAATTTCTAAACACAATCTAAGTAACATTATTGTAATATTAATTTAACATTAAATGTAAATATTTATTAAATCACTACAAGTATTAAAATAATTCAGTTAAAACACAATTTAAAAATGAATAAATTGTTAAAAACAATTCACTGGTACAATACAAAACCTCCAGTTCCACTTTTTAAAAACTCGCCATTTAAAAAAGATTTTAGCCTATCATGGAAAGGACAGATAGTTCTTCTGGTGTCTAGTCTTTATACCTGGTAGTAAATGTATAATTTACAGCTGTGGAGACATAAATGTGAACAACACACACAACATTTTAACTCTTGTAAGGGCACACCAGTCAACTATCTAATAAATATTAAATAAATCTTTAATAAATCTAAATATTAAATAAATAAGTTCTACAGGGTTTTTTTAAAACTGAAGACCAGAATGTCAAGCACTACAGGATAAGATCAAATGGCTTGTTTATTATGAAGAAACTGTTTCCCGTATTATAGATGGTTTATTTATAAAATGAAAGCTTTATTGGAAAATAGGCCATTAATTTTCTTCATAATCTGAGAGTTTTATTATTATCTCTTTCAAACTTCCATCCTTATGTTTTTATAGGACTCAATGGTCCAAAATACCATTGCTCTGTCAGCAAGGGAGGGTTTAGGACTTTTCAGTCACAAGCCATGTATTTTATTCACTTTTTTGTTGCTGTTGTTATACTAGGTTTTACAAGCACATCTTGCACCAAGAGCATGTAAAACTGCCTTGGTAAAGCAACCTGCTGTTTAGCAATATTGCAATGCTTGCATCTTCCTACTCATTCAACTGTCAAATATATATTAATAAATTCCTCATTGTTAACCCTTTGGCAATGTTCTTCATTTCAAGCCTTGTTGTTAATTGTGCTTCTTGTTCCAACATTCAGATCTTAAGATGTTTATTGAACTTTGAAAATGCAATCTTGTTTATATTTTATCCCAACAAAAATTAGTTTTGCAGATATTCTTAATTTTTTAAAAAATATTTGCTGAGTTGCAAATTATCACCTGATAGGCTGCATAAGGTTTCGTAGGGAATTACTTGTAATAATTTCTTTTCTTCCTCTCTCTGGAAAATCTGAATAGGAAGGAGTACATTTTTTGAACTTTTGTAAGAATTGAGAAATCCCATTGAACTATGATGGTTAGCTTCTGCACGTTAGTGTGTCAGATCTGAATCACCTAAATGGCCCAGTGATCCCCAGAAAATCATTTGAACATGTAAGAATCTTAGGTCGCTAATGAAATGTACTTAAACATGTAGAAATTCTTGTGATATTTGACTTATCTTATATATTAGATCACTGTTCTTAGAACTTCATATACAATGTTATATATTCCATGAGGATGTAATGTTTATTAAACATTGGATACTAAACTAAGAAATATCAAGACTGGTTTGATGAAAATGGTAATGAGATCCAGTGATAAGAAAAGGAAAGCCTTCCAAATATGATAAATAAACACCAGCTGTGATGTTAAGAAAAAGATCTACGCTAGTGCAAAAACTGAGGTCCAAAGAAGGACCACAGAACTCAAGAACATCTGGTGGACAAAAAAGCCCCAAGAAATCCAACACTTTGCAGATCGTGCATCATGGACACAAGATTCTCTAAAGCCGCAATGGTCATCTATGGCCCAACAAATCATGGCATACGCATGTGAAGGTGGTGATATCAAGAGCAGGGCCTCCCCAGATGATGTTAACTTCCAAGGTGGATCATAGAAAAATAATGCAATTAAGGTAATGTTATGATTCAATAATATCCATTGTTAGCAGAAGATAATAATTAAAAGGAATGGATAAAAAAATTAATATCTCCTGGGAACAAGCAACAGTTAGATAGGTAGGTGGTAGTAGATAGAGAAAAAGAAAGGAAGAAGGAAATATATAGATTTTTCAGTGAATATTTGCAATTTACTGCCTAAAGGATTTTTATAAAACAAGGCACACAAACAAAATACTGACTTTAGTAAAGAATTTTCACGAATGTTACATTTTTCACTCCCACTCTATACTCCTCTTACTATAGTTCCTATTCAAAGAATGTCATGTTGTTATAGACAATAAAAAAGCAATTATATGCTTTATTTTTTAGACTTCAGATGCTGAAGGATGTGTAGAGTCTTATTATTCACACCCCAATGGACCCCTAGTGCTTCAATACCATCAATGGCATCATACCCTGCACTTTATAATAACTTTTTATAAATACTTTGTAACATGAAGAAAATATAACTTTCAGATTAATATTTTAGCTCAAATAAATCATAGCAGCAAATTTAAAATGCACTCCGAGAATGAAATATTACTGTAAAATAGATTCTACGGAGCAACTTTTCTAAATTTTAAAAATGCACACCTTCCCAGTTTTGTACAAACACGAAGTAATCTGAATGTAATATTTTGGAATTTATTTATTTATTTATTTTCGGCAGTTTACCCCGCTCTTCTCAACCCCCGGAGGGGGACTCAGAGCGGCTTCCAAAAGGCACAATTTGATGCCCTCATAACAACACAGTATAAAAACAGTATAAAAGCCCTCAAACATTGACACTAAAATACATTAAAATACAATTACATTCATACAGCCTATGTATTCACCTATGTAAAACAGTGTTCTGTCCGTAAAAGCATTGAACCCTATTCACCAGCTTTCCATTAAAGACTAGTCTAAAGTGCTGTCCTGTGCTACTATGTGAACGCCTGGTCCCACATCCAAGCCTTCACTTTTTTCCTAAATGTCAGGAGGGATGGAATTGATCGTATGTCACTAGGCAGCACATTCCACAGATGAGGAGCAACCACCGAGAAGGCCCTCTCCCTCGTCCCCACCAGCCACACCTGAGAAGCCGACGGGAGTGAGAGCAGGGCCTCCCCGGATGATCTTAAAGTACGAGGTGGGACGTAGCGGCAGATGCGTTTGGACAAATAAGCTGGGCCAGAACCGTATAGAGCTTTAAAGGTCAAAACCAGCACTTTGAATTGAGCCCGGAATTGGACCGGCAGCCAGTGGAGCTGACACAACAGGGGGGTGGTATGCTCCCTGTATGTAGCTCCAGTTAGTAGTCTGGCTGCTGCCCGTTGGACTAGTTGTAACTTCCGAACTGTCTTCAAAGGCAGCCCCACGTAGAGCGCGTTGCAGTAATCTATTCGGGATGTGACCAGAGCGTGGACGACTGTAGCCAGATCAGACTTCCCAAGGTACGGGCGCAACTGGCGCACGAGTCTTAACTGTGCAAAAGCTCCCCCGGCCACCACTGAGACCTGGGGCTCCAGGCTCAGCGATGAATCCAGGATCACTCCCAAGCTGCGAACCTGCGTCTTAAGGGGGAGTGTAAACCCATCCAACACAGGCTGTAACCCTATGCCCTGTTCGGCCTTTCGACTGACTAGGAGGACCTCTGTCTTGTCTGGATTAAGTTTCAATTTGCTAGCCCTCATCCAGTCCGACACAGCAGCCAAGCACCGGTTCAAAGTCTGGACAGCCTCCTTGGTGACAGGTGGGAAGGAGTGACATCATAACTTTTGATGTGGATGTTGGGGGATAAGGTTAGATTATAAGAAAACTTTTTTGTTTTCTAGAGTTTTTCTTCCATAGTCAACTTTTTTCATTGTATGATCTGAGGAACCGGTTTTTGGAAAAGCTTTGATGACATCATATATTAATGATCTGCCATATAACTTTAGTATTGTTCATATATTGTTTTTGCTGATACTTCTGACAATACATCTTGTGTTGTTACAACACTGTGACATAATGTGTATGAATCAGATCCATTATAGTGGAGAATTAGTCTCTACAGAGTTAGTGAAGTTCTATATATTCACTACTCACCTAAGACTGACTCATGTATTGAGCTATTTTTAAATTATCAGAAACATTTTTTAAGCTGGTCCATGAAACACCCATTCATTCAATGCTTTAACTCTCATTCCTCCTATGCAATTTCCCAATAACTTTTAACTGTTACAAAACTTTTCTTATGATACTTTAGCATGACTGAGTCAAAATACTGATTTACCATTACCTGAGTTCTGCAAGTGCAGCATTTTTCTGAGTGAAGCAGAAAGTGTTTGAGGATTGGGACATCCATAGGGAGACCAAGGTGCTTGTTTATAAAGCTACTGTCCTCCTAACCCTGCTATACACTTGCGTGTACACAGGTGTCATACACAACTCCTAGAATGATTCCATCAGTGTTGCCTCAGAAAAATCCTGCAAATCTCTTGGGAAGACAGGTGGACAAATGCCAGTGTGCTGGAAAAAGCAAAGACCACAAGCCACTGAAGCAATGATCCTACACAATCAACTCTTCTGGACTGGCCACATTGTCCAAATGCCTGACCAACATCTCCCAAAGCAGTTACCATACTCCTTGCTAAAAATTTTGTTAGCTACTTATAGATTGGCTGATAAACAATATACCACAAATAACATTAAAGTTCATCCCCTAACTATGGATTTTGAATCTTTGGTTAATACAACTCAAAGAGTATCCAGATTAACTGTCTTGGCAAAGAGAAATCCACAGGATCAAACCTTGCATTAAATAGTATGATTACTGCATTTTCTGGCGTATAAGATGACCCCTACCTTTTTCAGTTAAAATATAAAGTTTGGGATGTACTTGCCGTATAAGACAACCCCTCTTCCAACGCACACCAAATAAAAATGTTAAAAGAACCAGATTTGATTTCAATATTGTAATTTTCCTATTATTGTGCCTCCTTCTCTGCCTCTCACACCTGCCCATCTGCACCGCTGAACTACAGTCTTCAGGAGCGAGATCTGAGAGGCAGAGGAGGAAGTACGGTAATAGGATACAAGAATGTGCCAGACAAGTAAAAGAGGTGGGTTTTTCTGGGCTCAGAGCCACTCTATCTCTTTTTCCCATACCCTGGGCACCCCAGATGCCTGCAGCTTGCTCCATCCTTCATTTACACCTTCCCGGTGAGGCACCCCTTCACCTCACCATCGGGACCACATTAAGTCCACGAATCCTGATGAATTGATTTTCTTTTACCATACTTGTACAGTGTCGCCCTTAATGCTTTCATACAGTTGCTGCATATGGCAGGGACGCGGCCACTGCCATTTTTTAGCTCCTCCCACCATATGCGGCAACCACAGATTCTTCAATCTGGATTGGAAGTTTCAGCACCTGCTTTATCATACGACTCCTGGTATATAAGACAACTGGTGTATAAGACGACTCCCGTGTATAAGACAACTCCTGCATATAAGACGGCTCCCACGTATAAGATGACCCTTGACTTTTGAGAAGATTTTCTTGGGTTAAAAAGTAGTTTTATATGCCAGAAAATACGGTAAGCATGTTGTGAGCTAGCTAGCTAGCAAGCAAGCAAGCAAGCAAGCAAGCAAGCAAGCAAGCAAGCAAGCAAACAAAAGCACATTCACACCTTACTTTTTATAGCTAAATTTACATTAAAACTTACTTTTTAAGCATGGCATTTACAGATATTTCCATTTATTCTCTTATCTCCTCTGTGTGTGTTTCAAACAGTAGTAAAGAGATGGGATTATTTATTTATTTATAATTCAGAAAAGGGATTAATCTCCAACATTTTATATATGAGTTCCAGTACAGTATCTTCATAGTCCCAATCAGATATAACTGCATATCCCTAAAGTCAATCTGTTCATGGAATTCTACATTTCCTATACATGGAAATTGGGGCGGTCGGTACACAAATATTAAGAGAATTTCTAGACCTGGTGTTCTTTCCTAATGGGTTCCATCAACTCCAGCAGCAGAACCATTGATGAGATATTATGGTTAATACATAAATATCCAGAGGGCCGCAGTTGCTGATATTATTCTAAGAAAAATATTATTTAATTTTCTTCTACTGAACATAAGCTATTCATTCCATTAATGACAGAGAGGCCAATTGCCTAGTACACTCTTCTTTACACATTCTATTAGATCAGTCATTGGGCTTTTGTAACAGAAAATTATGCTTATAAAATATGACAGAAATGAAGTGTTTTCAATTATTAAAGAGATTTGAGTTGTTTGTAACAGGTGAGTTATTTTTGACACCAAGATGAAGGAGTATAATGTTAGAGCGAATGGAGTGGGAATGGGGATTATTCAAGAAAGCAGAGCAAAACTCTTACTTGGCCCTATTTGAGTGATAGCTTGTCCAAGACATTTTTCTGCCTTCCCACATTGCCTGACATACCTGAAGCCATATAGGAGTGAGAAGGGAGGGAGGAAGGGAGGGGAAAATATAGGAATATCTGTAAGATAAATGTTAAAGGGGAGTACTAATGTGATTATCTATCTATAATAAAAGTCAGTGTTTGCGGAGGGCGGGAGGTGCAGAGGTGCGGAGGGCGGGAGGTGCGGAGGAATATGTGCCAGCTTTTTGATTGGTTGCCACTGTGGGATTATTTGCATAAAGGACTCTGATTGGCCAGCCTCAGAACTCCAACACTCTAAGGCACCAGATTATTTGCATAAAGGACTCTGATTGGCCAGCCTCAGAACTCCAACACTCTAAGGCACCAGACAGAGGAAATTGGTTGCCACTGAGAGACAATTTGCATAAAGGACTCTGATTGGCCAGCAAAACAGAATGCAACTGAATGCTTGAGTTAGCCAAATGACAGGTTTTTTCCGTTGGAAATGGAATGTTCATTTTCTGGGAGGTGTGGAGGTGCCAAGGAATATGTGACAGCGTTTCGATAGGTTGCCACTATGGGAATATTTGCATAAAGGAATCTGATTGGCCAGCCTCAGAACTCCAACATTCTACGGCCCCAGACAGAGGGAATTGGTTGCCACTGAAATGGTGTTTGCATAAAGGACTCCGATTGGCCATCCACATTCCAACATTCTAAGGTGATGCAGAGGGAAAAGGAAAGGCCTCAGGCAGTCAGACACTGCGGCCCACAGCAGTGACGGATCAGGACCAAACTTGCCACACAGGGGACCAATGTCCCACTTCACAACGTGACCCTCACCCAATGACCACTACAGACCAAAATTAGCACACAGAGCCCCCTTGACCCACTCTACACCCTGGTGCTGTTTCAAGGAGGATGGGCCACAGATGATGGGACTTGACATACCTTCATTCACCTTCCGAGACCACTGCAACCCTCATCCAAAGAATGATCAAGACCAAATGTGACACACAGAGCCCCCATGACCCACTCTCCATCCTGGTGCTGTTTGGAGGGGGATGGACCATGGCTAATGGGGCTTGCAGTACCTTCACTAAGTTCCTGAGACCACTACAAGCCACATACACATCTAATAGGAACCAACCTTGGCAAACAATGCCTTCCTCAAATAACCCCGGCACCACAAGGTCCCCAAGCTAGTTATGATTATAAAATACAATAAAAATAAAAAAGTCTCCCTCTCCATTTTCCCACACTCCTTTGCTAGTCAGCTGCGCCCGTATATTGGGAGGTCTGACTTGGTGACAGTGGTCCACACACTCGTTACATCCCAAATAGATTACTGCAGCACACTCTACTTGGGGTTGCCTTTGACGACTGCTCGGAAACTTCATTTAGTCCAATGACAGGCAGCCATGTTGCTTACCAGAGCAGGATACAGGGAGCGTACAACCGCTTGTTATGCCAGCTCCACTGGCTGTCTATTGGCTTCTGAGCACAATTCAAAGTGCTGGCTTTAGTCTATAAAGCCCTAAACAACACCAGCCCAGTTTACCTGTCCAAACGAATCTCCCTCTATGAACCTCTAAGGATGCTAAGATCATATGGGGAGGCCCTGCTCTCGGTTCCACCACCATCACAGGTGCAACTGGTGGGGATGAGAGACAAGGCCTTCTCCGTGCTTGCTCCTCAGCTGTGGAAATCCCTCCCCAACGACATCAGATTGGCCCCTCCCTCCTGACCTTTCATTAAAAACTTAAAACCTGACTATTGGGTCAAGCTTTTGAGCAATAATTTGGAATAATCTGGGAAGAGAATGTTTTAATGACCTTAATGGTCTGACCCAGATGATGTTTTAAACCGGCAAATGGTTTTAAATGGACTGTTTTAAAGTGATTGTTTTATAATGGTGTTATTGTGTTTAATTGTATTGTGATTTCTAATATATTGTATCGGCACCATGGGTTGCCTGTTGTAAGCTGTCCTGAGTCCCTCCCCAGAGGGGAGAAGGATGGAGCATAAATGCTCTAAATAAATAAATAAATAAATCAAATGGCACAGAAGTAGGAAAAGGGACTGTGGAGTATGTGGTAGGTGGCCCATCACTGTAGCTGACAGAAGAGGGACAGAAGGGATGGGAGGGAATAGTCATCCCATGCCCTTGGGCCACCTGAGCCTGGGCATCACAGGATGGTGTTAGGAGACCTGCAGCCAGTTCTGCCAGAACTCAGAAGAAAACCCAGATCCTGATGCAGGTTTCACTTTCCTCTGGGTTATTTTAATCCAGGGTGCAACTACATTAAATGGCTTTCCTAGGTTCAACTAGATCAATTCATGTGTGTTTTGTGGGCATCCATGGGCTGATTCAAAAACCAACCTAAATGACCAGTGTAAATGAGGTCAAACTGTATAGTGTAGAATGCACTATAATTGGGAAAAATAAGTGTCAAATTCTCTTTAGTGGGTGCGTTTTCTAACCATTGTCTCTTAGCCTAATCTAATGAATGAGATCATTCTGATGTTACATGAAATGCCTCAAGTGAATCATGTTTTCCTCGGAAGAAAGGGGAATTGAAAACTCTTATTTCCTTCCACTTCATATCTATTATTCCATGCTTGATATATGGACAAGATTCATCCTAATACAGGTTTATTTCACAGCTGTACTTAGCCTTTTTCAATGTTGCTTCCTAAAGTGGGCATGAATCAATTTTATTTTGTATTATGGCTACCACCCAAAAAATAAAGTTGAACCAAAAGAAGCTGTTGTCTTGGGGAACATACCATAATTGCTAAGAAAAATGTGGTCCTATTTAACCCTATCAGTTGGAAATGTTGATTGTTCTTTTTACAAAGACACTATCAATGACACCATTGAAGATCTAATTAACACTTAGTAAGGAAAGAGCAAACAAATCATAGCCAAGCTTTGCTCATCGTCATTTTTGAGCTGTTGTCAGCATTCATAATCTTGTCTTCCTTCCATTGTACTTCTTTAAAAGACTAGGAGATGAATAAGTTCTTCTTGATAATATCCCTATCACTCTTAAATTAGAAATAGTAGAGCCAGTCACCCAGCTGAAGATTGTGAAGATAAACTGCAGGTTGAACAATTGTGCAGGGTCTTTTCATTGCGTTGTTGCAGACTCATCAGTATTGTTCCAACTTTTCACTACAGTGGGTCACACACAGAGCTATTTGTTTACAGTACAATTTATTACTTTACTACCAGCTAACAACCTCTTACTTTCAGGTTAATTTTTGAGGAGTCAAGACTGCAAAAGCACTACCGCAAATCCTAGCTTATATTGATGTACAGCTTTCTCCAAAAGCATATGACAAAAGGAGTCAATTTAATACAGATGGCTAAAATAAATGAAGAAATAACCTCATTGCTTTAGAAGAATTTCAGTAGACTCAACAGTCTCTGTTCTTCTCCTTCCCAAGATTTGGTGTGAGAAAATACAAGCATCTCCTGGAGAACAAGCAATTTTTATGAGGCTTGTAGGGTTGACATTTGGTCAACTTTGGTAGATTCTTTGGCAGGAATCATAATAGCATCTCTAATTATCCTAATTATTGTCATAACATTTAAAACAGAATAAAAAACAGGGCTTTCTATTCATTTATTCTCCATTGCCATCAGATTGCATCAGTAGCTCTTTTATCAGAAATTTCAGAAGCCTTTTTTTCTTCAACCCCCTGAAGAGGAATTTAAAATATTAACAGCCTGTAATAAATCAGGTTTATTACTAATACAACAGCACATCGCAGCATCTTCAGACATGTCTCTTACATATATAGTTTCTATTGGATAGTCTGTATTGGATGTGATGCCACAACTTTTCATTCACAGCAAGTATACTACCCACCACAGCAGTTGTTTTCTGGCAAAGTATAGTGACTGTAAAGATCTAAATATTATAAAAAATGAATGTGAAATAACTCTTTATATGATAAAAATTAAAAGCTAGACTAATTATTACTCTAAAGATGCAGCAAGGTACTTCAACATTTCTTCTTGGTGTCTGGGGTTATTTGGGGGTGCTGATTCAGAAAATTGCATTTGATAGACTTTAGTTTCTCAGGTGAGTCCCATAATCATTGTCATGATTTTCTAAGGGTAAGTAGATAGCAATATGACATACGTTCGATATCTCAAAGACTAGAGCTGATAGGGGGAAACTGGTGCCATTTTTTTAAAATCAGCAGGCCAATGATACCCAGAAATAGTTATAACATTTGAGACACCAAATTGTGTGTTGGATAGTGTTATCAAAGTCTGGGACTTTGAGACCTTAGCTCTTAAGATTCTGGCTTGGAATCTCTTTGCATTCCAAAAGTGTTACTGCTGAATTATGGTTGCCATTTCTTTCCCCATGAAAATGGAAATTAAATTTAACAGAATGCAAAGAGAGAGGGAAATTTGTTTTAGTTACTTCTGATGTATTCACATATATTTGTAGTGTGTCTGTGTGTAGGTGATTAAAATGCAAAATTAAGATGCAAACCAGAAGTCCGAAATCCAGGAACTCATCTACATTGGCAGTTTAATCTGTGGCCAGTCCAGAGCAGTAAAGAAACCCCATTTAACTGTGTCATTGTATATAATGGGACTTCTGCATTCACATATTTTAGTATCCATGGGGGCTAATAGAGCCAGCCCCCAGTGCATGCCAAAGGCCCACTGTGTGTGTGTGTGTGTGTGTGTGTGTGTGTGTGTGTGTGCGCGCTAAAAATTGTTTTGTTTTTTTAAATAAAAAACCAACCTTGTTTTGAACAGAAATAATGTAGGAAAAACTGAACCTTACAGATGTTGCTTAAATAAGACTCCTCATATGGTGAATTTAACTGTTTTCTTTTTACATGGACATGATATATCATTTGCGTAAAGGTACATTCTGATAAAATCTCTTTTCTAACAGGTAAGGTAATTTAGACACTACATGACGTGAAACATTTCTCATTTCTGAAAAGATAAGAATGTGGAGCTGGAAGAAAAAGTAATTTCTTTTGTTGTTTTCTGTTTTACAGGTAGCAGGGATTAGGAACATTGCAGTCCTTCTGTCACCCTTTCCTGAGCTAGTCAAGGTCCGTTGCTCTTGGATCACATTTTCAAGGGATTCACAATTCGTTGTAATTTCCACATACAACATGACCTCAAAGGAGATGTTACAGCACAGGGGACAGAATGCTTAATGTTCTGCTGATCACACATAAAAGCAGCACATTTCATGCAACTTATATTTAAAAGCATGATATGAAACCTGTGTCCAAATGCTCTGTTTTGACACCTTTTGCACACAGTATCCAACAGGCTGATGACAACAGGCAACCAAACCTGCTACATTCTGAAGTCTAACAACAATGGAAAAGCTACGCAATTTCCATCCCCTGATGTATATATGAGGGGTGAATGAAAAGTTTTGAGCCTGCCTGTGACAAAAAAAATATTTTCTGGGGAAAAGCAACTCTTCATCATACATCCTACCAAATTTCACCTGCATGTGAGATGCTGCTCTCTGACAACAGGGGTAAATATCAGGAAAAATGTTGATTCCTAGTAGTGAGAACTAGGGGTGGTTAGGTTCGTCGGAATGCTCCAAAAGTCGTATTAAATTCGTATATATATCACTTCCAAATTGTTTAAGCAACCTGGAAGTGAATTTGTAGTTTTGAATCCATCGCTGCTTTTTTTCGGAAAGGCTTCGTGGCCCTTCGGATGTGGAGGAAAAGCATGGGTTTGGAAGCCCACACCTTCCCTCCAGATCTGGACGGCCCCGTATCCAGATCCGGAGGGAAGGCCTGGGCTTCCCAACCCAGTTTGGAAGCCCACGCCTTCCCTCCGGATCTGAATGGGGCCGTTCAGATCTGGAGGGAAACCATGGGTTTCCAAGAGGGATAACATCCCTCTGCAGGAGATCTGAGGAAAACCCATGTTTTCCCCAGATCTGCTGGGGAAGGATGTTATCCCGCATCCAGTCCGGGTGTTACTGTTTGATGTGGGATGGATGAAAGTGGCTTGCAAAGTGGGTTAAGACTCCTCTTCCCCTACCTCCCTCTCACAGGAGAGAAGGAGGTGGAGAAAGAGGCATCTTTACCCACTTGGCAAGCCGCTTTCATCCATCCCGCATCAGGCTGATGCGGGATGGATGAAAACGGCTTGCAAAGTGGGTTAAACCTGTCTGCCATTAACAAAAGACTTCCGAAACTTATGAAAATTCATTAATTTTAAACTGTTTTCCTAGAAAATTTTGGAAATCAGACCAAAATCAAATCACCAGCGCCCCCTACAGCCAAAGCGAGTTTTGATCCATTTTTTTGATCAACCAGTCCTAGTGAGAACTGTATTGTGGATTGTGTGACAACAGATGAGAATGGGGCATGTATGCATAACACAATCATCCAGACCCATCGAGTGGCATTGTAATTTATAGCAGAATAGGTGAGAATTCCGTACAAACGTGTGCATGCATTATCCATAACAAAAAGCCTGGAGTGAAAGCATTTCCTATCTGATGGCATTGTCATGGATGCTATCAATGACTGATGCAACTCCCAGGACCCAAAGAGTAATTTATGGTAAGTTATACAACTTTGTTCTGATTTAGAATTAATTGTAGAACATTTATGGGAGATTGCATTTTGAATGTATTCAGTGGAACGTTCCACTCATGGCAAAGGTCCCTTTAAAAATGTGTTTATGAAGCTCCTAATTATTTAGTAGTATTGCTTTACTGAGAGTTTTTCATGAATAAGAATGACTGGGTCAAACAACATTACAGAGAGTTTCTGAACAGAATTTATGCAGGTGCATTAATGGATGCACTTTATAAGCTACATCACAGACTTCTAAAATTGATGATTTTGCCAGGATTAAGAAATCCTTTCAGATACACACTCTTCAGTTGATGACTATGTAATATGTATATTGTTGTTTTTCCTCTTCTCATTTTCCATTTTTTACCCACTTTATCTGAAGCGGTAAGCACAAATGAAGTGCACTTCATACAGGGAAAACTTATTTCAACTTTGATCCCAACTGTTCAACGAGTTGCAAGAGATGTGGATTGTTTCCCCTGTTTTGAACCATTGAGTACAAAAGATTGCTATATAAAAGAGTACAAATAAAAATGAAGAAAACCTTCTGCTCTTTTTGGTCAGCTTTGGGCATTTGGACTGCTGGTTTCTTTGAGGTGTTAGAGCACTACAGCTGCACATCGTTCAATCTTCCCTTATCCCTCTGTCATTATGAAAATATATCTCACACCCCATATACAATACAAATCATTAATAATTAATCTTCACTGATTATAGAGAAGCAGAATTAAGATTTAGCATTTGTGAGTTTATTGAAGAAAATACCACATCCCTTCTTGGTTTATTCCTCTCTGCTTACCTTCTTTTCTTTTCCTCATGTTAGGTGTTATAGGCCCATTCCACATAGCTGAATACAATCGCACATTATCTGCATTGAACTGGAATATATGGCAGTGTGGACTCAGATAACCCAGTTCAAAACAGATATTGTGGGATTTTCTGCCTTGATATTCTATGGCTGTGTGGAAGGGCCCATAGTTTGACCTCCTTCTGCACAAAGACCTGCTATTTCAGATACGATAAACTGATTACACACTATAAATATTCTATCTTAACTGATTTGTCATTGAGCCAGTCTTTTGAGCTTCATGCAAATCTACCATTTGCCAAAATATATGATCCTGTGCCCCCCCATTTCTGGCCAAATAGCTTAACCATTGACTTGTTCCAAAAAGTATGAGGTCTAC
>JARBWK010000003.1:98544948-98562325 GCA_030556195.1 Anolis apletophallus
TTTAAAAGTCTCTTTTAAAGTCTCTTGAAGTCGTCTGGATTAACATTAACATATTTGCGAGATCCCTCTTCATATAATTAAGTCTTGTAGTTTGTAACTTACAGTTCCTAGTTGAATTAAAGAGGGAATCTGGGGCGGTGAGGTGCTGTGGCGTCTCAACCATCCGATATGCGATCGCCTCAGGCCGTGCTTGATCCTTGGCTTCCAGGGGGGGAGCGCCGGCCTCACCCGCTTCCCGGGGGCCCCGCAATCCCAACCCCCAAGCTTGAGTTGTCCTCCTTCCTTCAAGGATAACCGGGGTTGCCAATTTTTTACCCCAATCTCTTCGCACTGGCCTCTGCTCCACGGAGCTTCGCTTTCACGCGTCCACCCGCACCGCTTCCCAAACCGGAAGTCTGCTTGTGGTCTCTTTGTATCCAATTCATTAACTGACATGTTCATTGGTTGTCTTTTGTTCATGCCCCACCCATCTTCTTTTTGCCTCATAGATTTCATTGACTACATCATGTATCCCAGTTCTTTGATGCAGCTCTTTATTGCTGACTTTATCTCTTATTGTGACACCACTCATCCTTCTTTCCATTGGTCTCTGAGTCATTGTCGGTTTTCTCCTCTAACTTTATTGTTGCCCATGTTTCAGATGCCTCCATCACTGTACCTAGACTACTCCTATGCTGTTTTGCAGAACTGTTGGATATGGGATTTTAACTGGGGGTTTTAATCGGGTTTTACTATGTTTTATGTGTTTTCATCTGTCTTTTTAACCTTGTGAACCGCTCTGGGCTCCAGAGCGAAGCTAATAAATAAATAAATAAATATAACATTGCCAGTAAGGCTGTAATGTTGAAGATATCTGCTCTGACCTTCATTGGCAGTTTATCATCTGTTAGCATTGTCCAGTTTCGATTAAAAGCCATCCAAGCAGGCATGTGTTTACTTGCCCATTTGCCAGCTACCAAATTATTTGACTGTGTAAACATAACATAATTTACAGAAACAGCAACCCTTGTAAAATAAAAAAAGACATTATTAGGAAAGTCTCAAATTACAAATGTTGAAGAAAAACATGAATAATAAGAATCTTAAAATAATCTCACATTTCAGGATAATCAATAACATATGTGATTTGCAGTCCATTTTGCATAGGATTGTGCTGTTAACTAAAAAGGTGAGAAATGTAAGCAAATCATCTTAAAAATCCACTCACTTCAGTTTTTTGCAAGTATCCATAGGACTGTGTTGTTATTATTACAAGTTATTCATAATAATATAAACTACTTGATGACATGATCGCTATGGTTTGGGGGCAAGGTTTTTGGAAATTCTGGGCAATAATTGGATGTAATTAAGCGAGAGAAAAGGTTTTAACCAGAGTGAATGGATGTCTTCCCTTTGCCCCCCCCCCTTTTTCTGGAGTAAAACAACTACTTTCAAAGTAAAGACCACCCATTGAAACAGGAACTAACAGTTTGAAACCATTAACAAAGGATTCGGAATCCGAACCACCATAGCCCCCTACATCCAAAATGAGTTTTGAATCATTTTTTGGATCAAACAAGCCTAAGAATGGCCCATTTTGCCTTCTAATTGAAGCTTCCTTCTAATGGTTTTCAAAGGTGATTGTGTGAATACTTCTGAATTGCACTTTCTAATAATAGATCGATCAAAAAGGAAATCTTTCCAAATTTATTCCAAATTATGAAAATTCAGACCGAACCTAACAATGCCTAGCCGTTCTCTTGTGCCTTAGTGTGTAGACTAATAATTATTAGGCCAAATAAACAAAGCACAAAAGCTGTGCAAGCTTTCAAGACATACAGGTTGTTTCATCAGACAAGGATATTACAAAAATACAGTCAAGAGAAAATGGGGAGTAGGCAATATGATCTAAAACCCTATAGTATTGTGATATGATGTGATTTTTTGCTAATGTGATTTCCCACCTAATAATGTGATTTTCTCATTGGAACAATCAATAAACAATTTTAACAGTTTTCTTCCTGTTGCCAGAAAATCTTTGGAAACTACAGTTTTGAAAGGTAATTTGATGCAACACTTCATTGTACCTCGTGATGTGATGTATGTTTTATGTTTTTAAATTGTATGGCTGCATGATTGATACATGCCACCTATTTTATTTGCTGTTACCCGCCCCAAGCCTGCAGGGAGGAGCGGAATACAAGACCAAACAATAAATACATAAAAATAAATAAATTGAAAAAATTGCACATGCTGTTTTTGTACAGAACAAACACATTTCTTTTTAGATTTGTGTGTGTGTGTCAGGAGTGACTTGAGAAACTAAAAGTCGCTTCTGGTGTGAGAGAATCAGCTATCTGCAAGGATGATGCCCAGGGGATGCCAGATGTTTTGATGTTTTACCATCCTTGTGGGAGGCTTCTCTCATATTCCCACATGGGGGAGCTGGCGCTGACAGGGGGAGCTCATCCACGCTCTCCCCAAAATCAAACCTCTGACCTATTGGTCTTCAGTCCTGCTGACATAAGGGTTTAACCCAATGCACCACCAAGGATCCCTTCTTTTTAGATGATAGCATTGTCTTCTTTGACAATATTTTATATATCCTTAACAAATGCTGTTTTCTACAGGTCAGTATTGGTCACTCAGATGGGACAAGTTCCTCATTGATCACAAAGGAAAAGATGTCTTTCTCATCTTATATCATTTTCCTTCAATAAAGACTTCAATAGTTATATGATAAATATAATTCTTCTTTCATATGCCCCATTACATTAACCATGTAATGCAGTTTCAAACTGGCATTGAAGAAAGTGGTTTTGCTGTGCACATGATTACATATGAAATCCTGGAACCAGTTTAGGGCCTGGATAGTGATGACACAAATCACAAAGTAATGATGTGAATTGAGGGCTTTCTTTTACACACTTTTGTGGGAGTTTGTTGCCTGGCCACCCCAGTTTGAAGCTAGCTTTGCACTGCATTAAATAGTTAGTGTAGATGAAGTAAGATGAACAAGTAAGAAGAAGTGCTGCATTACTTCTCTTAGGGCAGGTATATGAGAATGTCTGTGGGATCCCAGATCAGTGAATTAATGCAGCTGTACAAATGCAGAAAGATGCAATATAAGAGTTGTGTGTGTGTGTCAGAAGTTACTTGAGAAACTGCAAGTTGCTTCTGATGTGAGAGAACTGGCCATTTGCAAAGACATTGCCCAGAGGACACCCGGATGTTTGATGTTTTACCATCGTTGTGGGAGGCTTTTTTCATGCGCCTGCATGGGGAGCTGAAGCTGACAGAGGGAGCTCAACTTGCTCTCCCTGACAGGGCCATAGCCGGGGTAGTGGGGGTAAAGGGTTATAATACCCAAAAATGGTTCTAACCCCCCTCCCCCCCCTGGTTTGCTCAATAATTTTAACTGGTTAACCAAGTTATGAGTAAACCAGGTTTATTTTTAACCTGAAACATATCAGGGCAGGGTTAAACTTTTAACTCCCCCCCCCCCGTGGCTACAGCTCTGCTCCCCAATTCGAACCGCTGACCTGTCAGTCAGCAGTCCTACTGCCACAAGGGTTTAACCCATTGCATCACCCGGTACTCCTGGTATGTTGCCACTACCAATGATCATTTGACTGCTGAAGGATTGGGGCTTCATGCAGTAAAGTCCTGTTCAATTTTGAGATGTTGCATGGTGGGAGGAAGGCTTCCACACAATGAAAAAATCCCTGTTGGAAATGCATAGGTTTTTGGTCACCTTCTCTTAACAATTGTCTCTTTACATAATTTAATTTTTAAGGCATTGTTTCTTTTGCTTGGTTTCTGGAAGTGCCTTTTATACTGAATGGAAATGTTCTCTCCACTACCCTTTGTCATGGCCACAGGATAAATGAGAACAATTCTCTCTCGTTTATATTTCTCCCCTATTTATGTTTAGGAGAGGTGAGGGTAAATTGTCAGTCACTTCAGTACAAAAGAGTTATAACGTTTTCCCCGGCACATTATTGAATTTAAGAATGGAGGCTTATGCTTTATTTAAACATTTAAAAAGACATTACTGAAATGAATAAAGGTCAGATTATACAATTTAACCTTTATGTACTGCAGTTTGTAAGAGTCTTAAGTATTTTGCAAAACTAGCTTGCCAAACATAGGTATTGGAATATGTCACAAGATGTGATGTTTTAAATTTTTAAAAAATGCAACTTGACTATTTAATGTAATCTAGGCTGACAAAAATACCTATTACAATTTGCCCATTGCATGAATGAATAAACCCTGTAATAAGTTTGCCCTAGGGACACTATATGTCAGAAATGACTTCAGGGTACACAGCAAGAAGCAGGACATGATTGGCTATATAAGAAGACTGAGCAAAAAAGGTGTGTTTGATTTCACAGAAATTGTCTTTAATTGTGTGTGATCCTAAATGCACCTTTTCCTCCCAAGCTATTTATTTTCCTAGTAATTTGATAGTATTAATACAGGGCTGTCCAACTGGTGGCCCCGGGGCCGGATCCGGCCTCGTAGCCTGTTGGACACGGCCCCACCTATGCCCTCAGCCGCCATTTTTAATTTTTTAAAAAAAAATCGATTTTTTTAAAAAAAAAAATGGCGGCCGGGGGGGGAGGGGGAGGCGGGGCAGGGAGGAGGAAGACAGCTGGCTCCTCCTCCCTGCCTGTATCGCCCCCTCCGTCCCCCTCTCGGCGCCGCCGATGCGATGCAGTTTGCATTGGCGCCGCCGAGAGAGGGAGAAAGGGGCGGTACAGGGAGGAGGAGCCAGCTCTCTTCCTCCTCCCTACACCGCCCTCTTGTCTCTCTCTCGGCGGCGCCGCTGCACACTGCCTCGCAACGGCGCCACCGCGAACGGGACGGGGGGGGCGTGCAGGCAGGGAGGAGGAGCCAGCTGTCTTCCTCCTGCCTGGATCGCCCCCTCCGTCCTCTCTCGGCAGCGCCAATGCGAGGCAGTATGCAGCGGCGCCAAGAGAGGGAGAAGGGGGCGATTCAGGCAGGAGGAAGAGAGCTGGCCCCTCCTCCCTGCCTGCATCGCCCCCTCCGTCCCTCTCTCAGCGGCGCCGCTGCAAACTGCCTCGCAACGGCGCCGCCAAGAGAGGGAGAAGGGGGCGATTCAGGCAGGAGGAAGAGAGCTGGCCCCTCCTCCTTGCCTGGATCGCCCCTCCGGGACGGACTCTCTCAGCGGCGCCGATGCGAGGCAGTTTGCAGCGGCGCCGCCGAGAAAGGGACAAGGCGGCGGTACAGGGAGGAGGGGCCAGCTATCTTCCTCCTGCCTGGATCGCCCCTCCGTCCCTTTCTCGGCGGCGCCGCTGCAAACTGCCTCGCACCGGCACCGCCAAGAGAGGGAGAAGGGGGCGATTCAGGCAGGAGGAAGAGAGCTGGCCCCTCCTCCCTGCCTGCATCGCCCCTCCGTCCCTCTCTCGGCAGCGCCAATGCGAGGCAGTATGCAGCGGCGCCGCTGAGAAAGGGACGGAGGGCGATCCAGGCAGGAGGGGACAGCTGTCTTTCTTCCTGCCTGTATCGCCCCCCGTCTCCCTTTCTCGGCGGCGCCGCTGCAAACTGCCTCGCAACGGCGGCGCCGAGAGAGGGAGAAGGGGGCGATTCAGGCAGGAGGAAGACAGCTGGCTCCTCCTCCTTCGCCCCTCCTCCTTCCCCGCACCGCGGCTCGCGATCGGAGCCGCGGCTCGTCCGCGGGGGAGGAGGAGGGGTGAAGGAGGAGGAAGTCAGCTGGCCCCGGCCCCCGCGCCCCCCGCCCCGCCCCGCCCCGCCCCGCTATCGGCCCTGCCCCCGCTCACTGATCACCTGCGGCCCCCCAGGTGATCAGTGACACTTCTTCCGGCCCTTGGGCCGGAAGAAGTTGGACAGCACTGTATTAATACATAGTTTGATTATAATAAGCTCATTGCTAGTATTATAGAATCATAGAATCTTAGAGTTGGAAGAGACCTTGTGGGCCATCTAGTCCAAACCCCTGCCAAGAAACAGGAGAATCACATTCAAAGCACCCCAAACAGATGGCCATCCGGCCTTTGTTTAAAAGCCTCCAAAGAAGGAGCCTCCACCACACTCCAGGGCAGAGAGCTCCACTGCTGAACAGCTCTAGAAAGTTCTTCCTAATGTTCAGGTGGAGTCTCCTTTCCTGTAGTTTGAAGCCATTGTTCCGCATCCTAGTCACCATGGCAGCAGAAAACAAGCTTGCTCCCTCCTCCCAATGACTTCCCTTCACATATTTATACATGGCCATCATGTCTCTTCTCAGCCTTTGCTTTTGCAGGCTAAACATGCCTAGCTCTTTAAGCTGCTCCACATAGGGCTTGTTGTCCAGACCCTTGATAATTTTAATCACCCTCCTCTAGACACATCCCAGCTTGTCAATACCTCATTTAAATTGCAGTGCCAAGAACTGGACACAGTATTCCAGATGTAGTCTGACCAAGGCTTAATAGAGGGGCAGCATAATTTCCCTGGATCTAGACCCATGATGGTGAACCTATGACACGCGTGTCAGCATTGACACACTTAGCCATTTTTATGACACGTGGCTGCATGTGGCTGCATGCAGAGAAGTATGATGTCACATTCCAAGAAGGATGTTTCATTCTCGGCTCCTGCATGGCCAGGTGCAGTAGCCGAGGATGAAACATTTGGTGTGGTGTAGTGTAGGCACTCTGTGCTGGAGGTCTGTAGGCCAAAACAACAGAACTCCAGCACAGAGCATCTCATTCTGGGACTTCTGGTTAGGCTAGAGTTGCCATATGAATAAGGGACAGGTACCTAAAAATAGGGAATTTTTTCACAAAAATAAGGGACACTTCCTAAAAACTTGAAAATCAATCGATGATTTCCAAGTTTTTAGGAAGTGTCCCTTATTTTTGTGAAAAATTCCCTATATTTAGGTACCTGTCCCTTATTCATATGGCAACCCTAGGTTAGGCTGTTAGGGGATCTTTGACCTCACTTCCAGCTGGCAGAGCAAGGAGCAGAAGAATGCTCAAGGGACACATCTCTGGGGCCCTGTGATCACCACATAACCACAGCAACCATCATCCAATGTACTGTTCTGGGGTGCCGTGGATTTGTAATTGACCATCATTACTGACATAAGTAAGGGGGAGGCTGGGAGAGGCAAGGACTTGGTTCCCATTTCCCGCCATAAGAAATAGCGGCAGCCAACTTAATTTACATAAGGAATGCCATCTTGCAGCATAGTGCAGACTCGATTTCACCACTATTACTGTTGTGCATCCTTATTAACAGCTATTTCTGCTTATTAACCCTGCACTTTCCTAAAAGACAGTTTCATGTGCCATCTTGTTACATATTACAATTATACAATTTTGTTATTTAAACTATAAATATCACAAAATTATGGGGGGGGGGTTTCTCTCGAAGTGACACCCCACCTGAGTTATGCTCAGTTTTTCAGTAAATTTTGATACACCAAGTTCAAAAAGTTGCTCATCACTGATCTAGACACTGGACTCCTATTTAAGCAGGTCAAAATCCCATTTCTGCATTGTAACAAAAGACATTCAGCTTAGAAGAAGCAAACCTTATTGTGTATCTTCATATATGGTTGTGGATCCAAATAGATCTAAAAGTAATTTATCAGCATTGTGCCAGCGAACCATTGCAGATGTGATACGAAATGCATGCCAAGTCCTTTGTCCTGTTAATGAGACATACGGCAGTTCAGAGGCCACATCATCATAATGGAAATTTGTCTCCACTGCAAAAATCTCATAGCAGACGTGTAGTAGGTATTCAGCAGTTAGAAATGAAGAAAAACCCTTTAAAGTTTTGAGGGGGGAAATAGAAAATATAATGACATTTTATAGATAGGCTATGATAATTTAACAGCAGGGCAACATATAGTGCCCAGTTCTCTTAATAAATGTTTACAAACAAAAACTTCAGGGGGCTTGACTTTTCTAAAATAGAAATGCTGATCACTCCAATTGAATGTTAAGGCCTCATAATGTGTTGGGGGCCCAGGGTTGCTGACTGATCACATTATAGTAACTGAATTCTGGTATTTTCTGGGCTTTTTTATATTTCCTAACACCCTATCTGATTTTTTTCTCCCTTCATTTCTTCACTGTGCCACTTTTCCTGCGCCAATACACCTGAGTTCTTTTAAGACTATTTTTAGCTATTTAAAAATGAATGGATGCAGAATTAATTCTTCATTCGAAACATGTACATTTTGGTCACAGTTTGCATGTTTTTCCCTTTATTTTTTAATTTATAGAAAAACAGATGGAATGCAAACATAGAAATTATCATTCACCGGTTAGTGCAATGTTTATGAGGGGCATACATTTGCTGCTGTATGTTATGTGCCCAGAAGATCACTGCGTTCAGAGGGGCTCAACTTACTTGAGGTTCCAGGGTTGAAGTTCTGCAGACTCTCTACCACCCGGCAGAGAGCGTTCTCAGTGGCCGCGCCAGTTTTATGGAACTCGCTGCTGCCAGAGACACGAGCCTTGTGGGACATGCTGGCATTCTGCAGGTCCTGCAAGACCTGGCTATTTAGGCAGGCGTTTGATGTGTGATGTCCGACTGTGCATGATCAACATGGCCACTCTGTTGTACTACTATTTTCTGTATGAACCAACCATGTCTGGCTACAATTCTGTGTGACTGCTTTTAAGATGTAATCTCATGTGTTTTAACCCTATGTGTTTATATGCTGTTTTATATGCTGTTTTATATACTGTTTTTATATGTTATCGTATGTACTGTTTTATATGCTGTTAACCGCCCTGAGCCTCGGGAAGGGTGGTTTATCAAATCGAAATAAATAATAATAATAAAAAAACATTACACAATATTAATCTTGGTACAACCGTACATGTGTGCCCTTCAGCATCAGCAACATGGGAATAATCAAACTTTTTCAACCGCAGAGTGCTTTTTGGAGAAAAAGTTATTTTGGGTATCACCAATAAATGTTAATATGTTACATTATATGTCTGTGTGTGTGTACACACACACACACAGACACACAAGGCATGGACAAACTTTTTTGCTGTGCTGTGCTTTACATTTGACAGATGGGCCGGTCCAGTGGCAGATGGATAGAAAGTGTTTGTGTAAACTAATGGGGGGCATGAACAAATTCCTATGTACACTGCACAAATCTTGTTTGTAATGGAAAGGAAGAAAAACAGAAAGAAAGACAGAAAAAAAACCATTTTAACCAACATAAAATTTATGGTATTTCAGGGGAAGACCCCAGGGACCATCCAGAGCAATCCCCTTCTGCTATGCAGGAAATTCACAATTGAAACACCCCCAACAGAGGGCTACCCAGGTTTTGTAATAATAATAACAACAGCAGCAGCAGAAATCCCAGGGGCCATTCAGTTGAACTCCCTTCCGCCATGCAAGAAAAGCACAATCAAAGCACCCCCAATAGATGGCCACACAGCCTTTGTAATTGTGGTGGTGGTGTGGTGATGGTGATAATTGCAGAAACCTCAGGAACATTCAACTCCCTTCTGTCATGCAGGAAATGCATAATCAAAGCACATCCTGAGCAGTGGGAGGGAAATAGAGTTTTGAAAGCAAGGCTAGGTGGAAAAGATCTGGGAGGTGACGGAAGTGTTTGTGTGTGTGTGTGTGGGGGGGCTTTTATAGCAAAGAGCCAGGGAGAGGAGGAGGAGCAGGAAAGAAGAGAAAAACTTAGAGGAGAAGGAAGAGTAACTGTGGTACCCTTCGGTATGTTTTGTGGAGCCCCTAGGGCTCTGCAGAGCACACTTTGAGAACCAAGGGTGTAGGGCAACCTGGACTGGACTAATTTAGCAAAAATCTGGGAAGGTGACAAAGTTCTGGCAAAACCTGGGAGCAGCTCCACGCTTTGGGCAAAACTGGGTCTGCAGTACTATCATGATCATCCCCCTTTCTCTGCACGCGGTAGCAGGGATATCCTATGAACTCCTGGCCATCACTAAGTGCCTTTGCTGACATCAGTAAATCTGCTTCTATGACCAGAGAGAAAGAGGGAGGCATCTGCCCCACTAAAAGGGTGTCAGGATTGGGAGACCTGAGCTTAGGAGAAGTTCAGGCTGCCATCCTGCCATGAAATTGCACCGACCTTTGCCCCAGTTATTTGATGACCTTGGCTCCAGCTGCATAGAGCCAGTGCTGAGTCAAGTGGGAGTGACGTAACTTCCAGATGTGTGTGTGGCTCCGGAGGGAAGTGAGGTAACTCCTCCGAGCCTGGACATTGGACAATTGGACTCACAACGCTGACTCATGGGGCCATGAGGTCACATCCCTTCGGACTATGGGATATGCTGAATCACCCGGATATGGTGCAACCCTGCTTGGACATTGCATGGGCAATGGGGAGGGGCTCAGGGTATATAAGGTGTGTTTGGGTGGCGGGGCGGTGCTTTTGCTTCACATGTGTCGTACCTACAATAAAATCGTGTTGGACCGTGCTACAACCTACGCGTGATCCTTAACGAGTATTGAAGAGTCGTTACAGAAGCAAAAGCCCTTTTTTCAACTATCCCAGCAATGGAGAGGTTGGCTTGGAGAGAGGAGGAGTATATCGATGGATGGGATTCAGCCCCTGAGGAACTCCGGCGTACCATGGAGTGGGATTGGACCACCCTTGACCAGGTGGGGTGCCCGGATGAGTGCCGTGAGATGATGGAAGGAGCGGTTGCCCAGGAGGATGAGTTTGGAGAAGCGGAGCGACTGTGGAAGCTCAGGTGAGCTTGGAAGTGGCCCGCCGAAGGAGAGAGCGCTATGGCTCCAGACAGGCAGAGGTCTGGAGGGCTGGAAGGATCGGAGGAACTGTTCCGAAGGACTGGTCAGTTCGAGGGGATCCGGATGTGTGCGGGACCAGGGGTGAAACCACGGAACCTGCATCACCTTCAGAACTGGAAGTGATGAAGTGTAAGATGGAAGCTATGGAGCAGACCATGAGAAGAATGTCTCGGGCCATGTCCCGGAGAGAGCCGATGGAGTCCATGTGGAGTGCCCCGGGAGGAGGAGACTTCACTTACTATTCCTGGATGGATGGTGGAGTATCGGTTGAGCATCCTAGATCTCCCTTGGGAGTGTGGACTGTTGGCGGCCATCCAGGAGGAAATCCGGCTCAGATGAGGTGCCCGGCGCAACCGGCTGGCATGGGAAGAGGTGTTACCAGGCCAGAGATCCCTCAAGGGAGGGAAGTGTTGTCTCAGGAATTTGGGGCCCGCATGAAGAAAGAGCCATTACGGGTTGAATTTGAAGGTGAAGCCTGTAAAGTGGCCTTTTTTGCTGCTGCGGTGCAAGATCATATGGAGGACTATGGTCACCTTTATCCCAGCGATAGCAGCCGAGTGCGGGCCATCGGAGCGGTGTTCAAAGGAAGGGCAGCTGAATGGTATGTCCAATGCCATGACCGCCGGGACCCGTGTCTAAGATCTGTGAAAGATTTTTTGCAGGCGATTCGGAATAGGTTTCGAGATCCATTGGAGAGAATTAAAGCCAAGGAAGCGCTGCGCTGCCTGACCCAGGGATCCCGGTCCGTCACCGAATATGCGGAAGAGTTTATGGGGTTGGCTGGGAAAATCGCTGAGTGGTCCCCTGCTACCCTACTTGAGTTATTTAAGGACGGATTGCGGAAGGAGATTCTTGAGTGGTGTCTGCATCGGGATGATCCTGGCGACGTTGATGGGTGGATCCAGTTGGCCGGCAGTGTGGAGGGAATCCTTGCCCAGGTGCAGCGGCGTCGTTTCCAGCCTGCGAGATCCAGGGGGTCCAGTCGTGGTGCGGTGGAAGGGCGATTCCGAGGAGGAGAGCCTAGACGCGGTGGTGACAACCGATCCAGTGTTACGAGGAGGCCAACAATGGGACGGGGCCTTTGTTTTATTTGTTCTCAACCCGGTCATTTTGCGTCCCAATGCCGGCAGAGGCAGGTGCTGGAGCCAGTGAAGGTGGCCTTTGCTAAAGCAGCAAGTGGGGACAATGATGATAAAAAAAAGTGTTGGGATGAGCTCTAATATACAATGTACCTTGGGATTGTATAAAGGGGATAAGATTGTGGAAAGGAAAGCTTTAGTAGACTGCAGATGTTCAGAGAACATTATGTCCCCAAAGTTGATAGGAGAGTTGGGTGGGGGGACAAAACCCTTAGAAACGCCCATAACTTTTGCTCAATTGGATGGGTCTTTTATTGAGGGTGGGCCGTTCTCTGTGGGGACTAAAGATTTGAAGGGTCGGGTGGGACCCTGGGAGGGGGACATTGATTTTGTGGTAGCCCCCATTAAAGGGCATGAGGTGGTGTTGGGGATGCCATGGCTTGAGCAGGCGAACCCCAAGATTGATTGGAAGACAGGAATTGTACAATGTGCCCTTAATAAAGAGAAGGAGGATAAAAGTGAAGTGCAAGGGGTGCCTGTTGAGTATTGGGATTATGCGGATGTATTTAATCCGGTCTTGGCTCAGGGTCTTCCCCCCCTTCGCAATGTACAGTGTAGTATAGAGGTCAAGGAGGGAGCTGTTTTACCTAAGCCCAAGATATATGCTATGACAGTGAAGGAGAAGGAGGCTTTGAGGGAGCAAATAGATGGGTATTTGAGTAAGGGGTTTATTCGAAGGTCCGAGTCTCCCATTGCGGCCCCAGTTTTGTTTCATGAGAAGAAGGATGGCAGGTTGCGGTTGTGTATTGATTATAGAGGTTTGAATGCTGTCAGTACTACCAATTGTTATCCTTTACCGTTGATCAAGGATTTGTTAGGTCAGTTGGGAGGTGGTAAGGTTTTTACCAAGCTGGATTTGATTGACGCGTTTCATATGGTGAGAGTGAAGAGGAGTGATCAATGGAAGACTGCTTTCTTGCCCCCTCGGGCTGTACGAATGGGTCGTAATGCCAATTGGCGGGGGCTCCCAGTATTTTCATGCAATTAATAAATGAGGTGTTGCACCCCCTTTTGTATAAGGGGGTGTTTGTGTATTTGGATGATATTGTGATTGTGACGCGTACCAGAGATGAGCATGTTAGTTTAGTGAGAGAGGTGTTGGAGAGGTTGCGACAAGCGAGTCTGTATGTGAAATTGAGTAAGTGTGAGTTTGGCAAGGCTCAGATTGATTTCCTGGGATATAGGATTAGTGGGGATGGAGTTGCAATGGATCCGGCTAAGGTGGAGGATGTGTTGAATTGGGAAGCTCCGCAGACTCGTAGGCAGTTACAGGCTTTCTTGGGGTTGGCCAATTTTTATCGCACTTTTATATCGGAGTTTTCAGCGATAACCCTCCCACTTACGGAGTTGTTGAGAACCAAGGGTAAGGGTGAGTCAAAGAGGACTAAGTCTCCAGGTGCTAAGCTGGATTGGATGAAGGAATGTCAGGAGGCGTTTGTGGCATTAAAGAAAGCTTTTACTGATGGACCTTTATTAATGCATCCTGATGTGGAAAAGCCCTTCGTGGTGCAGTGCGACGCGTCTGCTTGGGCTTATGGTGGAGTGTTATTGCAGGAGGATGAGCGAGGCAGATTGAAGCCGGGTGCTTATTTTTCTAAAAAGTTTGGAGAGCATGAGCGGAAGTGGCCCGTCTGGGAAAAGGAGGCGTTTGCTGTGCGGAATGCTTTACAAACGTGGCGGCAGTTTTGGAAGGCGCTGCTTTCCCTTTGTGGTGATGACTGATCATCAGAATCTCCAGTATCTGAGAAACCCTCAGAAGTTGTCTCCCAAATTGGTGAGGTGGGCTCAGTTTTTTGCTAGGTTTGATTTTCGGCTGCAGCATATAAGAGGCAAGGAGAATGTGGTGGCTGATGCTTTGTCCCGGTATCCGAGTGTAGGAGAGAATGAGTTGCATAAGTCCGGAGAGGTGTTTGCCAGGGAGCATTGGGGTCTGGCTGTGCAGACGAGGTCCCAAACGGCGTGTGAGATTAAGAAGGAAGAGGGAGTGATAGATGAATGGAGTTTAGAGCTGCAGAAGGGTTATGTAGGTGATGTATGGTTGCAGAGTCATGAGAAAGAGTGTAAGTCATTGAATGGTTTATGGATTATGGGAGGCAAGGTGTATGTCCCTCAGAGTATGAGAGAAAAGGTGCTGAGGTTGAATCACGACCATAGATCTGCTGGTCATTGGGGGGTCACGAAGACTCTTTTAACTCTGAAGAAAAGGTATTGGTGGCCAGCCATGAGGGTTGAGGTGAAGAAGTATGTAGAGTGTTGTGAAACATGTGCTAGGAATAAGGTTCCCTCTGCGAAGCCGCAGGGGTTGATTCAAGTGGTAGTTACTCCTGTGAGGCCGTGGACACATGTCAGTACGGATTTTGTGGGGGAGTTGCCCTCAAGCCGGGGTTACAAGTACATTTGGACTGTACTAGATATGTTCTCTAAGCAAGCCCATTTTATTCCGTTGAAGGGGTTGCCTAGTGCGGAAAGGTTGGCTGAATTATATGTACAGCATGTGTACCGTTTGCATGGGTGCCCAGAGCAGGTTTTGAGTGATTGTGGAGTCAGTTTACCGCCCAATTTTGGGAGCGGTTCTTGGAAGTGTTGGGGGCTCAGAGGCGTCTGACGACTTCTTATCATCCTTGTTGCAATGGCGGCGTAGAGAGGGCTCAGAAATCGTTGGGGTCTTATTTGCGTATTTTTAGCAACAGGGAACAGAATAATTGGTCCGATCTGTTGCCCTATGCTGAGGTGGCCTATAACAGTTCAGTACACTCTTCCACTGGGAGGTCCCTTTCGAGGTGGTATATGGTCAGGAGGTGGCTCCTTGCCCCAGCTGTTGGAGTTGGGGGGGAGAGAAAGTGGGATGGAGGATGCGAGCCCAAGAGGATTGGAAAGAGGTGGCGGCCTTTGGGCAAAGCACAGCGTTCCTACAAGTTGTTTGGAGACCGGAAGAGACAGGAAGGGGAGGAGTATAGTGAGGGGGACCTGGTGTGGCTGTCTACGCAGAATCTGAAATTAGGCTATCCATCGAAGAAATTGGGTCCGAAGTACATTGGGCCTTTTAGGATTAAGAATGCAGTAAATAAGGTTTCATATACCCTCCTGTTGCCCAAGAGTTTAGGGAAGGTTCATCCCACATTTCACTGTAGTCTTTTAAAGAAATATGTGGGCCCTTTTCCTCCTCCAGATTGAATGTATTTTATCTTCTAGGGGGAGGACGTGGTGGAGGAGACCGTTATGTCAGGATTGGGAGACCTGAGCTTAGGAGAAGTTCAGGCTGCCATCCTGCCATGAAATTGCACCGACCTTTGCCCCAGTTATTTGATGACCTTGGCTCCAGCTGCATAGAGCCAGTGCTGAGTCAAGTGGGAGTGACGTAACTTCCAGATGTGTGTGTGGCTCCGGAGGGAAGTGAGGTAACTCCTCCGAGCCTGGACATTGGACAATTGGACTCACAACGCTGACTCATGGGGCCATGAAGTCACATCCCTTCGGACTATGGGATATGCTGAATCACCCGGATATGGTGCAACCCTGCTTGGACATTGCATGGGCAATGGGGAGGGGCTCAGGGTATATAAGGTGTGTTTGGGTGGCAGCCGGTGCTTTTGCTTCACGTGTGTCGTACCTACAATAAAATCGTGTTGGACCGTGCTACAACCTACGCGTGATCCTTAACGAGTATTGAAGAGTCGTTACAAAGGGGTAAAAGGGAAAGGTAAATTAAATCAGGCTGAATCCATTGGGTACAGATCATCTGAACCATTTTACAGACTCCAGGGTCAGTCCAGAGCATTTTGGCTCCAGGCTGACCCCAGATTTTGGCAGGTGTAGATGAGCCCATGAACACTATTTGTCCCATCTCCCCTCAACTGGAATAACCTTCATAAACTTCCAGATTGGTTGGGAACACATAAACTCCTCTTCCCCCTTCTCCATTTCCACCAATATTTTTTTTTAAAAAACAGCCATTATCAACTTACACTACTTGGGGAAGCAAGGAAGGACACCTGAAATACACAGTTAATGCAAAAAGAACAGCAGGCCAGGAATGGTAAAATGAAACCCCTATGAAAAAATCTTGCAAATATAGGGTCACCATAATGTTGAAGTTACGCAAAAATGATCTACCAGAGACTATAATGACTGGTTACACCAGTGAATATAATTTGGGGGATACCAAGAATCTCCTTATATCATCTCCCATGCCATGCATGGTAGTTTCATAAATCTATGACCATCTAATGACTAGGGCCACACCCATAGTCCCAGACGTGAGTGTTGGGCCAAACTCTAAATCTCTATATATTGAACTGAACAGGCATGGAATCCCTATACATATACATCAAGAAGAGTGTAGACACAATTTTACACATAAATGTCTTTGGATTGAGAGGCATGCTAACATTGGTATGGGAAGCTAGTAGAAGTGTGCAAAATGGCAGGCATTTCTGAAGTTTTGTTATCATCTCTTTAGTTTTATTCCATTGTTTCTCCATCATTTGTATGGCTATTAGGATGAAACCTGGCACAATTGAATGCCATATATATGACTGCTAGCCTGCCAAGTTTCAGAACATTTCATCCATCCACCAATTTTAAGAATTTTTTTCAGGTTTTTACAATTTTTCAAAAGGTATAATTTTGAATTTCTCTAAAACATTAGTAGGGCATCATTCCTGCAATGTTTCAGAAAAAATCCAGTCATCCACTGATTTTAAGGAGTTTTTAAAAAGGTCTTTACAAATAATTTTTAAAAACAAAAAACAAAAGAGGTATCCCTTGAATTTCTCCACAGTAATGGAACATGTGCAGGGCATCATTCCTGCAATGTTTCAGAAATATCTGATCATCCACTTATTTTTAGGAATAGTTTCCTTTAAAGCACTTTGGGTGAACCACACTTTCTCAGTCGCAAAGGATTCAAATCTTTTAAAAATGCCATCAGGATGAAACTTGCTATATTTGTAGGCCCTATTAATAACTGTAAGCCTGCCAAATTTCAGACCATTTAGATAATCAACTCTTTAATGATTTTTTTACAAACAACACTTTTCAAAAGAACTACAGGAGGTATCCCCTTGAATTTCTCCACAATGACACAACATATGCAGAACATTATTTCTCCCAAATTTTAGAAAGATTTTACTATCCACTGATTTTTAAATTTCTTTCAATTTAAGCAATTTAAGCACCTGGGAAAGTCACACTATCTCAGCTTCAGAGAACATTAGACTTTCAAAAAACTTTAATGCTTTCAAGATGAAACTTGCCATTCTCCAGGATGTTCTTCCTACTCTTTCAAGTCGAATCTCTTTCTCTGCCATTTGAACTCATTCCTCCCTTGTGTCCAAGTCTCTAGAGGAGCAGAAAGTCCATCTCCTCCTTCCTCAATGGGACACCCTTTGAATTTTGAAACATGGGAAAAGAAGGAAAAGAAAGATGGAAGTAAGAGTGGAAGGGAATGAAGAGAAGGGGGAAAA
>JARBWK010000003.1:98562425-98587712 GCA_030556195.1 Anolis apletophallus
CTCTGAAGAAAAGGTATTGGTGGCCAGCCATGAGGTTGAGTGAAGAAGTATGTAGAGTGTTGTGAAACATGTGCTAGGAATAAGGTTCCCTCTGCGAAGCCGCAGGGGTTGATTCAAGTGGTAGTTACTCCTGTGAGGCCGTGGACACATGTCAGTACGGATTTTGTGGGGAGTTGCCCTCAAGCCGGGGTTACAAGTACATTTGGACTGTACTAGATATGTTCTCTAAGCAAGCCCATTTTATTCCGTTGAAGGGGTTGCCTAGTGCGGAAAGGTTGGCTGAATTATATGTACAGCATGTGTACCGTTTGCATGGGTGCCCAGAGCAGGTTTTGAGTGATTGTGGAGTCCAGTTTACCGCCCAATTTTGGGAGCGGTTCTTGGAAGTGTTGGGGGCTCAGAGGCGTCTGACGACTTCTTATCATCCTTGTTGCAATGGCGGCGTAGAGAGGGCTCAGAAATCGTTGGGGTCTTATTTGCGTATTTTTAGCAACAGGGAACAGAATAATTGGTCCGATCTGTTGCCCTATGCTGAGGTGGCCTATAACAGTTCAGTACACTCTTCCACTGGGAGGTCCCCTTTCGAGGTGGTATATGGTCAGGAGGTGGCTCCTTTGCCCCAGCTGTTGGAGTTGGGGGGGGGGAGGAGAAAGTGGGATGGAGGATGCGAGCCCAAGAGGATTGGAAAGAGGTGGCGGCCGCTTTGGGCAAAGCACAGCGTTCCTACAAGTTGTTTGGAGACCGGAAGAGACAGGAAGGGGAGGAGTATAGTGAGGGGGACCTGGTGTGGCGTCTACGCAGAATCTGAAATTAGGCTATCCATCGAAGAAATTGGGTCCGAGTACATTGGGCCTTTTAGGATTAAGAATGCAGTAAATAAGGTTTCATATACCCTCCTGTTGCCCAAGAGTTTAGGGAAGGTTCATCCCACATTTCACTGTAGTCTTTTAAAGAAATATGTGGGCCCTTTTCCTCCTCCAGATTGAATGTATTTTATCTTCTAGGGGGAGGACGTGGTGGAGGAGACCGTTATGTCAGGATTGGGAGACCTGAGCTTAGGAGAAGTTCAGGCTGCCATCCTGCCATGAAATTGCACCGACCTTTGCCCCAGTTATTTGATGACCTTGGCTCCAGCTGCATAGAGCCAGTGCTGAGTCAAGTGGGAGTGACGTAACTTCCAGATGTGTGTGTGGCTCCGGAGGGAAGTGAGGTAACTCCTCCGAGCCTGGACATTGGACAATTGGACTCACAACGCTGACTCATGGGGCCATGAGGTCACATCCCTTCGGACTATGGGATATGCTGAATCACCCGGATATGGTGCAACCCTGCTTGGACATTGCATGGGCAATGGGGAGGGGCTCAGGGTATATAAGGTGTGTTTGGGTGGCGGGGCGGTGCTTTTGCTTCACATGTGTCGTACCTACAATAAAATCGTGTTGGACCGTGCTACAACCTACGCGTGATCCTTAACGAGTATTGAAGAGTCGTTACAAAGGGGTAAAAGGAAAGGTAAATTAAATCAGGCTGAATCCATTGGGTACAGATCATCTGAACCATTTTACAGACTCCAGGGTCAGTCCAGAGCATTTTGGCTCCAGGCTGACCCCAGATTTTTGGCAGGTGTAGATGAGCCCATGAACACTATTTTGTCCCATCTCCCCACAACTGGAATAACCTTCATAAACTTCCAGATTGGTTGGGAACACATAAACTCCTCTTCCCCCTTCTCCATTTCCACCAATATTTTTTTTTAAAAAAAAAAAACAGCCATTATCAACTTACACTACTTGGGGAAGCAAGGAAGGACACCTGAAATACACAGTTAATGCAAAAAGAACAGCAGGCCAGGAATGGTAAAATGAAACCCCTATGAAAAAATCTTGCAAATATAGGGTCACCATAATGTTGAAGTTACGCAAAAATGATCTACCAGAGACTATAATGACTGGTTACACCAGTGAATATAATTTGGGGGATACCAAGAATCTCCTTGCATATCATCTCCCCATGCCATGCATGGTAGTTTCATAAATCTATGACCATCTAATGACTAGGGCCACACCCATAGTCCCAGACGTGAGTGTTGGGCCAAACCTCTAATCTCTATATATTGAACTGAACAGGCATGGAATCCCTATACATATACATCAAGAAGAGTGTAGACACAATTTTACACATAAATGTCTTTGGATTGAGAGGCATGCTAACATTGGTATGGGAAGCTAGTAGAAGTGTGCAAAATGGCAGGCATTTCTGAAGTTTTGTTATCATCTCTTTAGTTTTATTCCATTGTTTCTCCATCATTTGTATGGCTATTAGGATGAAACCTGGCACAATTGAATGCCATATATATGACTGCTAGCCTGCCAAGTTTCAGAACATTTCATCCATCCACCAATTTTAAGAATTTTTTTCAGGTTTTTACAATTTTTTCAAAAAAGGTATAATTTTGAATTTCTCTACAAAACATTAGTAGGGCATCATTCCTGCAATGTTTCAGAAAAATCCAGTCATCCACTGATTTTAAGGAGTTTTTAAAAGGTCTTTACAAATAATTTTTAAAAACAAAAAAACAAAAGAGGTATCCCTTTGAATTTCTCCACAGTAATGGAACATGTGCAGGGCATCATTCCTGCAATGTTTCAGAAATATCTGATCATCCACTTATTTTTAGGAATAGTTTCCCTTTAAGCACTTTGGGTGAACCACACTTTCTCAGTCGCAAAGGATTCAAATCTTTTTAAAAATGCCATCAGGATGAAACTTGCTATATTTGTAGGCCCTATTAATAACTGTAAGCCTGCCAAATTTCAGACCATTTAGATAATCAACTTTTTAATGATTTTTTTTACAAACAACACTTTTTCAAAAGAACTACAGGAGGTATCCCCTTGAATTTCTCCACAATGACACAACATATGCAGAACATTATTTCTCCCAAATTTTAGAAAGATTTTACTATCCACTGATTTTTAAATTTCTTTCAATTTAAGCAATTTAAGCACCTTGGGAAAGTCACACTATCTCAGCTTCAGAGAACATTAGACTTTCAAAAAACTTTAATGCTTTCAAGATGAAACTTGCCATTCTCCAGGATGTTCTTCCTACTCTTTCAAGTCGAATCTCTTTCTCTGCCATTTGAACTCATTCCTCCCTTGTGTCCAAGTCTCTAGAGGAGCAGAAAGTCCATCTCCTCCTTCTCAATGGGACACCCTTTTGAATTTTGAAACATGGGAAAAGAAGGAAAAGAAAGATGGAAGTAAGCGTGGAAGGGAATGAAGAGCATGGGGGGGGGGAAAGAAGGAAAGACAAAAAGGAAGGAAGGAAAATGAGAGAGGGAGAGAGGGAAGGAAGGAAGAAGGAAGAAAGAGGGAGGTATGGAAGGGAGGGAAAGAAGAAGAAATGAGAGAAGGAAGGAAGGATAGGATGGTGTAAGAGAGGAGGGCTTGAAGAAAGAGCCCAAGGGGCCACATCCAGCCTCCAGGCCTGGGTTTGACCGTACCTGCTCTAGAGCCATTTCTGTTACTAAAAGGAAACACCTTATTTCAGGCTAACTCAAGTAAGTTTTTGGAGCATGTTTGTTTTTGAGCCATGGCACCCCTCCCCCAAAGTTTATGGACAATTAAATGACTACAAGCAAGAGGTATGATTTTCTTTATTTTTTGAACATTGCCTGCTGCTCCGAAGTTGCGCAATGTCAAAGCCACTAGACCGGTGGTTCTCAGCCTGTGGGTCCCCGGATGTTTTGGCTTTAAACTCTCAGAAATCCCAACAGTTGGTAAACTGTCTGGTATTTTTGGGAGTTGTAGGCCAAAATACCTGTGGACTCACAGGTTGAGAACCACTGTGCTAGATGTTCCAAAAGGACCTAGCAGTTGCTGTACCCTAAAAACTTGATTAAATCTAACCCTTTAGTAAATGTATCAACTATTATGTATAACTTGTATTCATTGTATATTGTGTCAATTTTTATATATAAAATGTATCAAATGTATCTTGAGGGACCTTCCTGTGTCCTTATTTTGCATAATCCCTTGGGATCATGGCCAGGGTCCCTTCAACTATTTTCCAAGTCAGATATTCTCAGGACTTTTGTGTATGAATGAAAGACATATGATCCACTTTGTCACTAAGATGAGCTCAGGTTGTTTGCCCATGTAACCGAGGCTGAGATTATGCTGCAACCTGGAGTGCTTGTTTTCAATCTGGGTTGATCCAGTTTAGAGGAAGCTCACTGGGCACGGACCTCCTATTCATGGCCCTAACTGAAATCTATATATAGAGATCCAACAGCTTCATGTGGAGCAGACTTTCTCATTTCCATGATTATACAAACTAACGTATGTATAACTAAGTTATGTTATGTACAGCCAACAAGTATAAATGCCAGTCTTCCCAAACAGTACCTTCAGATATACATTGCAAGATCGAAACCGAACAGCAGCCCCATATGTATCTGTGCTGAGAGTGCTGTTGGTCTGAGTCTGCCACTGTTCTTGTTTCTGATGAAGCACAGTGCAGTGTAAATAACATGTAAGGAATATAACAGTGTTTTTCACTTCCACTGACACTACAGTGCTGTGCACAGTATGGTATTTAAGGTAGCTGTGACTTTTATGTAACAGGATTGATTACAATCTATTAAGCCTGTCAGGCAAGCCTACCTCCCTGGCTAATGTTGTGATATCAGCACGTCTTCTGACTACTATTTCTGCCAACTTTCCTTTCTAAAGATGACAAGAACCTTCAGCTGGGCATCATGTTCATTTTTCAGCATGGCTGATGCAGTTCCAAATTTGCTGTTCAGCTAAATGTCAAATCCTGGTTATCAGAGTCCAGCCCAGTGTTCCACTGACAGCATCAGCCACTTACAGGGCAATTTGCTGCATTTGGAATTGCATGGTGAATTTGTATTCATTAGCAGAGGAGGGAAAATGCTCCACAAAGCCGCCAAAACAAATCCAACTAGTTGGCCAGCCACACAATTAAATCACACAAGTATGGCAGTCGCTTGCTGTTACCTTTCTCTTCTGACCACTACTTGTGCATGGAATTGCATATTTACTATCTAATTGATTGGAAGCATCATAGTTTTGAACCATTATCAGAGCATGTCATGTCACTCCATGTTATTGCCTGTGCCAAATTAATGGAATATAGCAAAAGGCAATAATATATGTCAGTCACTTCCATAAAACACCATTTGGAGATGTTATATTGCTATGAACAGCCAGTTTCTGGTCCAAAACCTTTGGCAGGTGAATGAGTGTGAATTATTCATGATAGATTTTAAATTTATAATCATTTATTATCTGCATTGTACAACTTTTAAGGTTTTTATCTCTCCAAGGGTATGTAATATATTCTTCTGAACAAGGTTTCAAATAACACTATGGTCCCTTAAAAATTGAGGTTTCTCTGTAGCTGAATAGCAAGGCCACAAATCCTCTTTTCTCAGCAACCCATTAAGCAGAATGTTTAGTTAAGGTGAAGAGCTCACCGTTCTATTCCTGTTTTGTGTTCACTTTGTTGAAAAAGAAAAGTCACAAAAGGTAAGCCAAAAATCATTACTGCACCAATTAAACAAGTGCACATAGAGTGGGTGGAGAGGGAATCTGGATAGGAACAGTGTTGTTATGCCCTTTATTGTTTAGCTAGCTTACAAGAAAATTGGATAGGATTTTTGCTAACAGTGCTAGGGGTAGATAATTACCTGGATTGGTTCAAATAAGTAATTATCTACGCATTCATCTATCTAATGATATGGGTGGAAGACAAAGGAACGTGAATGGAATTGGGCTACTTCTAGCATATTTAACTGAAATGTGTGCTTGGAACCCAATAAACACGATGAACATCCAGACCAGAGCCTCAACTGCATTCATGAGTAGTCTAGGGAAATGTTTAGTTTAGATTTGTTAGGCGTTATGTTTCCCTTCTAACACCTGAGCTGAATATGACTTTTCCAATAATGCCTAAAGCATATATCTTCATGTAAGAGATATATTTTTCCAATGCAGATTCCTTGCTTTGAATAAAAGACTATGTAATTTTCAAAGATCTCCTGATTTGTGTTTATTTTTGTTTGGTGTGTGTGTGTGTGTGTGTCTGAAAAGTCAGGAATACATAGGCAAAAATCCAATCCCCACTAACTTTCCCTGTCATAATTTAGTCAAGGTTGGTTGCTGTGTGGTTTTTCAGGCTATATGACTATGTTCCAGCAGCATTCACCCATGGTGTTTCATCTGCATCTATAGCAGGCATTATTATTTATTTATTTACAGTATTTATACTCCGCCCTTCTCACCCCGCAGGGGACTCAGGGCAGATTACAATGTACATATACATGGCAAACATTCAATGCCATAGACACACAACATATATAGACAGACACTCAGAGGCCATTTAACATTCCAGCTTCTGGCCACCAGGAAAGCTGTCGCTTCTTCATTCTTTGCATACTTCCTAGAGATTTTTATGGTATCATAAATCAGTTAAATTAGCCTCCCCACAAAGTGGTACCTAAATTTCCTACTTGAGAGATGCAATTGTCTTTTGGGCTGCAAAGGTCTACAACAAGCGACACAATTTTGGTCAAGAGCTCACTCTGACCCGGGCTGGTTTCGAACTCATGACCTTTCGGTCAGTAGTTATCTTAATGCAGCTGACTCCCAGGCATCGTCAGAGGTTTGTTCAAAGATTGTTGGAAATAAGACAAGGTGAGTTAAAAATCAGTGTGTGGTGGCATGAGGTCCCACTTCTGCTCTGGACCCAAAACCCAACATGGTGTATTGGTTTGAGTATTGGACTACAATTCTGGAGACAAGGGTCCAAATCTCCACTTGGCCATGAAACTCACTGGGTGATCTTGAGCAGGTCAGACTCTCTCAGGCTTAGAGGAAGGCAATCACAAACTACTTCTGAAGCAATTTTCCCCAGAAAATCCTATGATAGGGTTGACTTACGATTGTCATGAGCCATAAATGTCTTGAAAGCACATAGCAACAATGTTTTGGATTGGCTTAAACAACCTGTGAATTCCGCCTGCCAACCTTGTGTTGCATTAAACTGATGCCTGAAAGGCAGCTTGATCTTTAAGATACAACCAGCTATCAAAAACAGAATTTTTACTGAACCACAACACACAGCCAAAAACTTTACTTGAGGGATGTTTTGTTTGGTTTGGTATATTATATATATAGGTGTTTATGGCTGTGAAAGAAAGCCAATAGTAATATAACCTATTTAAAATAGCTCAAACATGGGTCCACTTGGTATAATAATATATTTTGATAAAATGAAGACTTATGTAATCATAGTGAGATAGTGTTGCTCTTTCTAATGACATTTTGATAAGAAACAATAGCTTTTTATTTTTAAAAAATCTTGTTATAAATATTTGAATTTGAACTTTCAGGATAGTGGGCGTGTGTGTCTTTGCTGCTTTGAGTATGACATTTCATTATCAACGGCTAATGATAATCCCGAGTCAGATTTCAGAGAAAACTAAAAACTGAGGAGATAGGGCGGCAGGTGTTCCTAGCCTCCCAATATTGCTTCTTTGGAGGTCTGCTTGACATACGTATTCATCAAATTGTCTATTACATAGCTACATAGTGTTGTATTAAGGCAAGAAGAAGGAAGAAGAAGGAAATAGATGAGTTGTGATTTTATTGTATCCTATATATCTTGATCAGGCTCTGTACTGGCTGTAGATGTAACAGAAATGATTGAATGTAAATTGTGTTTTAGTGTCTGTGCTTCTTCCTGAAATAAGAGCTTGAGCTCACCAATTTATTGTCATATATTCCAATGTCCTGGGCATCTTAATATGACCATTAAAAGGGCTTCCCAAGGCCTGTTTGTAAGACATTTCATCTTCTGCAATCAGCAATTTGTAAATGGCATTCAAGAATGGTAGTCAACAATTAGAAGAAATGCTTTCCTTTTTAAAATTTGCTGCTTTGATTGAAACTGGTTTTAGATACAGCCCGTTAATTTTTTTTCCAGCAGCTCAGAAAATTGAAAAAATCCCTTAAAAATACATTTGATTTTCCCCAACTATAGAAGACTTTTTCAGAATGAACATTTTACTCTTCAAAGAAAAGAATGACAATTCATGGCCTACAGAATTATTTTATGACTTGCTCCACTATATGATAGTTTTCTAGATTTACTTCCCTTGTACTCAGTATTGGTATTGTTCTACCCCCACACTGTCTTAACTACTTGGAAGGTGAACTGGCTGTACAGGGAACAGATTGGAGACTATATAGTTAAATCAAACAAGAATTTATTAACTGACAGGAATTTTGGACTTTTACTCCTCCTGAATCTCATTACTAAGTCTTAATGAGGAGAGGTAAAGTCTTTGAGAGATAAACACAATTCTGGCCAAACTGAGGCTCTTGAATCTATTTCTTCTTATTGTCCCTTTCAATGGTCTCTAAGATGGTCTCAATATTTAACTCTGACTGGACTTGAATACAGTTCTGACTGGACATGCTATTTTGTCAACCTTCTGGCCTTCCTCTCTCTTCACCTTCCAGTCATGGAAAGGGCAAACTCTTCTAAGAACCAGAAGTGCCTTGCCTGAGGCATCACCTCTGGGGGAGTTCTTAAAAGGGGCAGGGCGATGGAGGCTTCAAATGCAAAGAGGCTGTTTAGACCAACCCCCCAGAAACTGTACATAAAATGTTAATCCCTCTAATGAAAAAGAGCTTAATTAGGAGTAAACAGTGAGGTCTTAATGGGGTATTGCTAGTTTAGGCTTTGAAGTATGCCAACTCCTTTTGAGAAGTCGAGCTCATTGAAGATGACTTTCTGAATTGGTGTTAAATGTAATGTCTATTGTCCAACTGAAGCTTTCTTTCTGGTAAGTAAAAACAGAGTTTCACTATGATAAGACAAAGCAAGATCCCCTACTGCTAAGAAATACTCTGGAGAGAACTAAAGATGCCTGTATCTTGTCAATAGTATTAACACAGCTCATACAAGAGAAGAGTGTTTGCAGTACACATGATTAAGCAGCAGAATCTGAGGCTAATTTGATTTCCAGGGTAGTCTGCAACCCATCTGTCCTCTTGTGTTTTCTACTTTTACAAGTCAAAATATTCCAAACATAAAATAGTTCTAACAGAGCAACCCTATGAATTTTGACACAGAGGTCCCATTGTATTCAATAGGACGTCTTCACAGTCAAGTCTGCGTAAGGATGCAGCATTCTAAATTAGGAGGCAATAATTTGACTTTATTTTGGCTGCAATTCAATTTTATTCACCATTTTTCCTTCCATCCCTTTTTCAAGAGGGTGTATAATAATGATATGTATTAGAGCAGAAATGATACAAAAGGGAGAAATAATCTGTAGAGTAAAAGAAAATCTGCAAATCCAAATCACATGGCTCTTTCTGGGAAGGGGAGAAAATAAAATTAACTGTTTTTTAGGCAGACCAATAGAAGAAAAGATGTGTCACCATGCTTTTTGATGAAACCAGGTAGAAAGAGTTATGGCATGACATGAACACGTGGAATTCAGGGAATCTATGCTGTAAGAATGTGATAAATGTATTCATTTTTTGCATTTTTTAAAGACCTCAAATGCTTTGACAACAAAATTTGTGAATTGCACAAATTCATCAAAAATGAACTGAAAGAAATGGATGTTCCACTGTGCCTTTGAGTAAATAATTCCTTAGATAGCTGGCCCCAGCTAGGACCCTAAGTTTTGTCCTTTCACTTTACCATTGCTCCTATCTGTACTGTTGCTTTATGACCCATGCACCTTACCTATTAGCTCTATCCTTTAAGTTATTGTTTCACCAGTCTGCACACCCATGACGATAAACTGAATTTTGTTATTGGTTCTCCCCTTATGAACCATCTAGGACATTAAGATCGTCTGGAGAGGCCTTGCTCTTGACCCCGTCTACGTCACAAATACGTTTGGTGGGGACGAGAAATAGGGCCTTCTCAGCGGTGGCCCCTTGGCTATGGAACGCCCATCCCAGGGACATTAGATCAGCCCCTTCCCTTTTGACCTTCCAAAAAAAGTCAAAACCTGGCTATCTGAATAGGCATTTGAAAAGGCAGTGTAATCAGACATAGGATTATGGAACAATTGGACTACGAGATTGGACTATGTTTTTATCTAGGAGACGTAATTATATGTTTTTACTACTGTCATGGTTTTAATTGATATGTTAATGTTTATAATTGTTTAAAATGTTTGTTATGATGTTGTTGGCATTGAATTGTTGCCTTGTTAATCGCCCCGAGTCGCATTCAGGCTGAGAAATACAAATGTACCCAATTAAAAATTTGATGCTTGTTTTATATTGTTTCAATACTGTTGTTTTATATTGTTGTTATGTATTTTAATGTGTAAGCTCCCCTGAGTCCTTCAGGGAGATGGAGGCGGGGTACATAAATAAAGTTATTATATTATTATAAATTCAATAGGTACAGCTGTTCTCAGTAAGGATGGATCACATTATAAGTGCCCACAGGTATTAAAGATTAGGAGTTACTGAGAAAAAAGAGAGGAAGAAGGGGAGAGAAGAGAATAGAAGAGGAGTCAACCTAATTTGGCAGGAACAATGTTGAATATCCAAGAACTCAAGCACACATATAAGAATTATGTATTTAAAGCTCCAGATATAGACAGTCAAAAAAAGTTGCTTTTGGTTTCCTCTGCATTGCATTTGAAACATAGCTCTTTCATTCCCAGTTATGAAGCAATTTGTGGTAAATATGTAACTGGGAAAAAAAACCTGAAACGAAATTGTCAACCATTTCTAATGTCTTATTCTTTTCAACAAAAAGAGTGTATTTTGATTGATTTTTTTTGGTCATGCCCGCATTACAACCACTTCAACAACCCAAGGGAAGGCATCATTAGTGCTGACTGTTGGTAACCGTCTACACACTGTGAAACAGTCCATAGATTTTTAAAAAGCCCACATATAGCTAAAAAGAGAATTATATAGATATTACTATTCCTGCTCATTTTATTAATTGTAAAGTTCTGAATGCAGAAATGTTATACAATATTTAAAATATTTTAAAAATATCATTGCTAGAAGGCAATGGGCAATCACGTCTCTCCCCCGCTTCCCACCTCAATCTTTTTGCTGAAACCATCTCCTCTGTGTCCTTAAGGCCAGGTTCCTCTTTGGTCCATATGGTCAATTCCTTCTTTTTTACTTTTGATTTGTTTCATCTCATGTTGAGGATGAAAGAAAGCTGCCAAGCCATCTGCTTAGGCTTTACCCTTCACTGCATTACAGAGGCTTTTTAAAAGTTCCCTTTTGAAAAGCTTAGAGCTCCTTGCTGTGACAAAGTTTTGAGAAGTCCTCGTTTAATTAAACAAAGCTGTTTCCTGAAATACTTATTTTCTATTATAGAACAGAACTAACCCAGCAAGTGCAGGGATTCATTTTTGTGTTCTCCACTTCAAATATTCAAGTGTTGCAGTTGTGCTTCTCTTTGAATGTATTGTAATGGTGAAAAGATTCAACATGTGAACACTCCACATTGAGTAGAGTTAGATTTTTCCATTGCTTGGGTACATAAGCCAAATGTTCTGTTGACTTACACTCCATGTCACTTCTCTGTAGTCAGTGGGAAGCCATTATTAGACAGATTTCACGAACAATCTGAATCACATCACCACAGGAATTTCTCTTTCAACAAAAGGGAGCTGTCTTTTTTGTAAAGCATTTTAATGACAGCACCTAGGGTACTCCGACATTGTGTTAATATCACTCAAAGGCAAACAGCTGAGACGCATATGTTCAGAACTATCCTTGTGAAAAAAATATGCTATGATATTAGGTATTTCTTTTAGGAATATCTGCACATTAAGGGTTGAGTAGATGTTTTGTTCTTCACTGCCTGCTTTCTACTACTACAGTTATGCAGCATTGTGTAGTACCAATGGTGTCCAAGCTTCATAATGTGAAATACAAATGTTTTCATTTACAATAAAAGTAAAAGACATAAATGAATCAAAACCGATAGGCCAATGGTGAAAATATTTTACACTGGAATGGAGAAACACAAAATCACAGTAGTTATGGTCTGTGCAGGTTTACCATTCACACCTCAACTGGAAAAAATGTTATCACTTTTGGAACATTACAAAAAGAAGAAAACATTGAATTTCTTGAATACACACAGGCACAAATACACACTGATATCCATTTAAGGAATTTGGTCTGAAAACTACTTAAAGGTACAACATTTTCCTCTTCATTACTCTGTAGATCTAAAGGTGATGAAGAAGCTTATGGGCATATATCAGGTATGTGATGACTGTGCTGCTGATGAAAACATGATTTGGAAAAGCTAAAAGAGATAGATGTCAAGATTAGAAAATTGTGTGCTACAGGAGACTGGACCACCATCTTTGTACTCCCATTCTGACTTTTATTGACTTCCAACAAGTTTGTCCTTTCATGCTACTATTGATGCACAAAGAGCTTTCAGACAGAACACTTCTCTCTGTGTGTTGTAATGACATCCTCTATGCCTTCATGCTTAACAGAAAAAGACAAAAAAGTCCAGCAGACATATTGTATTTGTAACCTAACCACAGAGAGTTGTAATTAAAGGGATTTTATTCTGATGGAGGTTTACTGCTCTATCCATGACACTGGGGTTGGATTTTTAAAAATATCTATTTGGTGCTTCCTTTCTTTTTTCTTCTAAAAGGGAAGTAGCATGGAAATCTGGAGGATGGTCAGATTGTGTATAAGGAGGCATATCTCAGTCTGCCTGATTCTGCTTTTTCTTTTTATTAATTGAGGCAGTGGTGGTGACTTTTAGGAGTTGAAAATTCTTGGGATTCACGAAAGGATAATTCACTCCTGATGAAAGTATCAGATGGGAGATCATGAGATGCAATATCATAGTAGAGATGAAAGATAGATGCTGAACTGAGTAGAGCAACAGAAGGAAAATGGATCAAACTTGGTAGAGAAGTGTGTATGTGAAAGGAAGGGGAAGAAGAGAAGACAATTTAAAATAATTGCTGAGATATCAGGAAGTGAGATTGATGAGAAAGAATGAAGAACATCACAGCAACTGACGGGTGAGATGAATGGGCTGATAATAGATGAATGAAACTAATACACGTGTGCAACTGTGTGAGAGTGAGAACAAAGACAGAATGACACAAAGAAAGATAGAAAAAATATTCCTATTCTTTGTTCTATTTGGCTTATCCCACTTTTTAATTTGGTTCTTGCCATTACCAATGTACTCCCCTCAAACACTTCCTCACAAAGGGAACTGAAAATGTTATCCACACTTGTACTGGGACTTCTTCACATGGTCCAAAATTTGACAATGACAACATGGTTTTTGCCCTTTTGCCATGGAGGCTGTTGGCTTCCATCACACTTGGTATAATTTCTTTCGGGGTGGCTCTATGGTGGAACTGCCACAAAACCTCTGCCACCACCAAAAATATAGCCAGCAGCGGACAATCTTTCCATTGGAAAAGATTGATTGAGCCAGTTTAAACAGGCTTCCCCCATGTCTGACTTGGCCATGGTAGTCCACACTCTGGTTACATCCCGTATAGATTACTGCAACGCACTCTATGAGGGACTGCCTTTGAAGACTGTCCGGAAGCTTCAACTGGTCCAATGGACAGCAGCCAGATTGATAACAGGAGCGGCACTCAGGGAGCATACAACACCTCTGTTGCACCAGCTCCACTGGCTACCAGTTTGCTACCGGGCACAATTCAAAGTGCTGGCTTTAGCCTTTAAAGCTCTTAACGGTTCTGGTCCAACTTACATGTCCGAACGCATCTCTTTTTATGAACCTTCAAGATGCTTAAGATCATCCGGAGAGGCCCTGCTCTCGGTCCCGCCTGCTTCCCAGGTGTGATTGGTGGGGACGAGAGACAGAGCCTTTTCAGTGGTGGCTCCTCGGCTTTGGAACGCCCTTCCAAATGACATCGACTTAATAATGAGACGCTGATATTGTGTTTTTAACGTTAAATGTTAAATTGTATATGTTGAAATTGTATTGATAACTGTTGATTTGTTTGTCTTGAGCAGTTCCTGCTATTTGTACACCGCATCGAGTTGCCTTCGGGCTGAGAGAGGCGGTCTAGAAGCAAAGTAAATAAAATAAATAAATAAATAAATGAGGAAAGAGGGAGTTTGGACCCTGTGGGACACAGAGTGCAGACCCCACAGCCCCTGGGCAGGCACCACTAGCATCGCCACATGGCTCAAGAGCAGTACGTGTGAAAAAGATCTTGGGATCTTCGTGGACAACAAGTTAAAAATGAGCCTACAATGTGATCTGGCAGCAAAAAAGGCCAATGGGATTTTGGCCTGCATCAATAGGAGTATAGTGTCTAGGTCCAGGGAAGTCATGCTACCCCTCTATTCTGCCTTGGTTAGACCACACCTGGGCACCACAATTGAAGAGAGATGATTGTTTTGAGATGATTGGGATTTTTTTTGTTTTTCTCAGTTGTTTCTGGATATCAGCTGAATAAAAAGGGGAGGAGGGGGGTGCTTATCAACAACAGGTAAGCAAGGAATGTATCACCAAAGATAGACAAGCTCGCATGAGTAAATTACACAAAGTATAAACAGAGAACCCCACAATATCAATCAATTGAAATGGCTGTATTAGTACACATAAAGTCGCACTATATACGTAGAATAATTCTCAAAACATACAATAAAGGCGGAAGCGCTCCCTCGTCTCTCATATACAGTAAACAAAGACATATGGCATGGTAACAGCAATCAGTAACACAGTAGTGGCATATGCTTATAATACAGTAGGCAAACCTCCGTAAATCACTGGAGGCAGTCCTGGAGAGGCAATCGTACAAGGAGGGGTCCGCCGCAATGCCGGGCGGCTCGAAAAAAAGCCGCGGCGAGGAACTGAGGCGAGGTTTGCAGCCGCGTTCCAAATGGGGGGGCGAGCTGGTCGGCGTTCACCGAAAAGGAAGCCAGAAAACGAAATGAGGTTTTGCGACAGCGACTGTCGTGCTACGGGGCGCTGGAAGTGACAGCGCGAGCCCCACAATCAAGGGAGAGCTAGGACAGTGCCAAACGGCCAGAATTTCTCCAAGGTGCCAAGGCTTTTTACCGTTTTCACGTCTTAAAGACGCTTCATCAGGGCGCGTCGCTGTGTATCTTCATCTAGATATGTGAAACAAGGAGCATCACAGGTAGATCAGTCTTATGGCTGAAAGCAGCAGCTTACCTGTTTCTGGATATCACACATAGAGAACCAGAGTGAAAGAAGATAAGACTTGTTTATGGGGAATATGACTATTGACAGAAGAGCCATTTATTTCCGGTAGCCTGGGAAATTAAGAAGCCACTTGCAATTGAGTATGTTGTGGTTGTTATTAAATATTTTCTTTCTAAATATAAAATCATGAATGCTGGCATCACCACTTCTCATCATTTTAAATTACCACCAGATGCACTGCCTGGGATCTCTGAAAGAAAATAGAAACCATGAAATTCAAAACATTTATACTAAATAATATATATCCTTCCTGCTGATATTGGCCAGGTGTTCTGATGACACCTAAATATTTAGGGTAGTTAGAGTAAAAACAGATTGCTAGGAGCTCCGGAAAGATTTTTCCAAATTGGATGGGGATGGTAGAAGAAAAAGCCCTGAGAATGGCAAATGAAATTCAATGTAAGCAAGTGTAAAATAATAATGCATAGTGACAAAAAACAACCTCAGCCTCATATACACTAATAGAATCTGAGTTGGCTGATAAAGAAAGGGAATTTGGGATCCAACTTGATGAAAATGTTGATCTATTGCATGGCTTCTGTGGAAAAAAAGTCTTATTAGAAAAGAAACCTAAAATAAAACTACAAATAACATATTGCCCCAATACAAATCTCTTTTGAGCATACTGGGATGAAGGTACTTTTTTGGTCATTGCACCTAAAAAGGATACTATAGAACTGGAAAAGTTATAGAAAGGGACAGCTAAAGCAATAAAAAAATGGAGCATGCCACTCTGCTACGAGGAAAGTTTGCATCATTTCGAGCTACATAGCAAGAAAAAAGGGAGGTAAGGGTTGATATGATAAAAGTCTAAAACTGAGCATGGCATAAATGCATGATAAAACATGGAGAAGGCATACAGAATTATGCTTAGGAAAAACAGATGAGAAGCCTTTTCACCTTTCATCACACTAGCTTCTGGCATGGTGTGCAAATGGTATGAAGCTGAGAAAATATGAAAATAAATGTTTTTTTTCAGGCAATGCACCATTATTCCAGCCCACATACGACAAAGGCTCCAGATCCTGTCTGATTTTTGAAACTAAGCAGGGTCACGTCTGGCTAGTGCCTGGATGGGAGAAGATCAAGGTCATTTCCTTCATTTTAAATATGAGCTACCAGGTTCTGTAGGCTCATTTTAAGAGGAAGGGAACTGAAAAAGCACCTCTGAGTATTGCCCAAGAAAACACTTAATGAGGCTATTGCAAGTTGATAAGCAACTTGAATTTATCAAAACAAAAAAGAGTGATGACTGATAACTTTAATATCTTTAAAAGATCATTGGAAATATTTATTAAGAACAGGGTATCACTACTACTGGTTACATTTCACCTGCAATACCAAAGATAATACGTTTTGGTAGGGACCTGTTATACTCATGACTTACTTGTGCAAACAGAATAACATGTTGTCTGCTGTGTGAACAGAATGCTGGACTAGATTGGACTTTTGTATTATCCAACATTGTTTGCTTATATATTTGTTTGCTTCACCTGCTAAGATAGTATCTTCAGCCTGGCTAGCTGTGTGCGGCAGAAGACTGGACAGACTGAACTACATGGTCTGTGAATTATGCTTGATAGATTAACCTGCTTGTAGATGAAAAACAGTGTTTCTGCTCATTGGCTGAAAAATAATGTCTTGCCAATGTTAATCATTTTAGCACTTCTGAACTTTTTCTATGGAAAAATATATTCAGATAGCACCTTCTGATAATGTATATGATTAACCCAAATTGTAAAAAGAGCACTAGTTATTCTTGACTTTTGGAAGTACTTTCATGTTATTTATTTATCACTGCTTCTTGGACCACTTTTATCTATCCCTTGTGAGTTTTGAAGCCAACACTGCTGGATTGTCTAATCCAATTGTACATTCATTCAGTATCTAGACTGCAGTCATATACATTCATAGATGAGAATTGGCAAATCAAGGTGGACACCACCCATAGTGCTAACTGTCCAACAAACAAGCTGACATTATTAGCAAGGAAGAAAATATCACTAGCACTGTATGACTACTGGACTTGCTCTTCACTGAGGACTGGAACCACAGATATGCAAAGGATGTTTATGGAAGGGATGATACCTAGTTACTATTTTTTGTATAGACACTTAACCTCTGGAAGAGTATAGACCTCTCTGTCAGAGAAAGACAAACTCTTTCAAATTGGTGACTGAGGAAAGATGTATTTAACAACACTCACAGAGGAAAGTCAGTTGTCCTGTCCTCTCCTCTGCAGACTGTCTTACATAGTAGAATTTGGGAGGAAAACCTAATAATTCTTATACCCTGCCGCCATCTTCCCGAAGTGACTCGGGGCAGGTTACACATGGAACAGAGTGTCCACAAGACATAAAACAAAACAATCCATTAAAACAAAAAAAATTATTAAACTGAGGACATCATAAAATACAACAAACCAGATAAAAACACAATTAAATATAAGAGTATAAAACAGCAGTATTGAAGCTCCCTCAGACAAGCACTGGTTGTTGTCACCCTATACCCCGATTGGCCTCGCTACTGACTAGAAGGGCCTCTGTCTTGTCTGGAATAAGTCTCAGACTTCTAGAAAGCTTTTTGAAGGGAACACTATGCTATTGGAGAAGAAGGACTTACATATTTTTCACCAAATGTGTTATTCTTAAAACATTGAAATGCTGCAGTTTTAAAACAAGGAGTAATAATATTATAACAATATTATACTTGTTATTTCATACTATAAATTAAAAGCAATGAGGAACATTTGAAAAATTTGTTTTCATTCTTGTGTTGAAAATTAAAGAAAGTGATCTTAATATCTTTTATCAGTTTACATGAATACAGTTTTACTTAAAACATATTGCAAGCTTCAGTGTCTTTTGTTTTAAAAAAGTATGCTGACCTTATTCATTTATAGATTAATTATTTCTAGAATTTCTAATTCCCCAACCCAGTCTGTGAATTTTTCTTTCTTTCTGTAAAGTTGCTGTGCGCGGGGCTTCCCAACGGAAACTTTTCCAGTTTGAAACTTTTTGGCGGTAGCTCCGCCCAGCCAACCCGGAGGGCATAAAGCGCCTCCAGCGCCCACGCCATTCCTTTGTTTTCCGCCACTTGGGCAACATCGGAAATTCGGCTGGTTGTGTGAGCATAGCATGTCCACAACCAGTTTCAAAAGGTGTTTGTCCTGCGGTAGCAAGATCCCGGACTGTGACGGTCACTCGAAGTGCCTTCGGTGTCTCGGGGAGGGACACGTCGTTCCTGCCTGCCGGCACTGCCAGGCCTTCTCGACCGCCACTCGAAGAGCGAGAGCCGCAGGCTTCAGGCCTACCTCACGGAGCGTGCTCTCTGCCCTCCACAGATGGCGACGGCAGTCCCATCTGCCTCCTTGGGATCCGAGGCGGCTGCTTCGGTCCCGCTGCGTCGACCGCTCGCCCGGCTGGGAAGCGTCCGCTGGGAGAAGAATTCCACCAAGTCTGTCTCCTCGAAGACTTCGAAGACTTCGGTGTCGAAGAGGCCCTGCACCGTAACCACCGAAACGGTCCAGCTGCCTCCTCCTCGAAGAGCATCGACAAGCTCAATGGCGTCGGGCCTCTCCCAGAGGTCGGCCATCTCGAGGACTCCCTCCGATCGGGCTATGGAGATAGCTTTCCGGAGGTCGAGTGAAGAAGCCCGTAGAGCCCAGACCAGAGGCCTGGTTCCTGTGACTCCGGGCAAGTCTCTGGAGGCCGCTGCCTCGAGACCTCCCTCACCGAAAAGGCGCAGGACGCTGACGTCATCGTCTTCAGTCTCCTGCCCCGACTCTTCGCCTGCCCCTGTTCTCGCTGTGGAGACAGGGGTAGAGCACCACGTGTCGCCAGAGAACTCTGTCCAGACCGTCGTCCTCGCTCCTCCGGGACAGACCTCGGTTCGACAACTCTTCATGACTTCGCCAGACAAAGGCAGGCAGACCACGAGGCTCGCCCTGGCCCCGGCCAAGCGAACACCTCCTCCTGTGTCGTCAGAGATGCCAAACATCCCTTCGACGTCCAGGTCGCCTCCACAATCACAACCGCCGGTGATCCCAGACACGGTCCAACCTTGGTCGGGAGACGAGATGGAAGATGGCGAGGTCCCTCGATCGATAAGATCAGGATCCATCCTGTCCCTCAACATGGACAGAACGCCCTCCCATGCGGGCTGTGACGCCGAACCCTCCTCTTCGCCGACGGACAACGCGAAGGCCTTCGGTGAGCAGATGGGCCGGATGGCGAGATCTCTGGGGATGCAAACCTATGTCCCCACGAGGTCCAGCGCTTGCCCAGTGTTCAGACGGGTGCAGATCGAAGACGCGGCCCAACCGCACCTTCCTATGCTAGAACCGCTGGAGGAGGCGGTTAAGGCATCATGGGCAACTCCGTCTACCATCCCTCCTACGTCAAGTCGTATCGAGGCATGGTATAAGATAGACGAGAGGGAAAAGAGCTGGCTCCACGATCATCCAGCGCCGAACTCGATGATCGTCACTTCCGCCCAAACCTCGGGCCGAGAATCTGCGGCACCCTCAGATCAAGAGGGAAGGAGATTCGACACAACGGGTCGAAAGATCTACAAGGCCGGGCTCCTGTTGACCAAGATGGCCAACTACGGCGCTTGTATGGCAGCGTATCACCAGATCCTCTGGGAAAGGGCTCAACCCTTTTTCCAGGATCTTTCTCGGGAGCAGCAGACGGCGCTTCTCCATTTCCCAGGAGGCAGAGTCGCTAGCACACCATCAGATCCTCATGGCCCGCCACACAGCGGACACTTCGGGAAGCTGCTGGCCCACGGTGTCGCCATCCGAAGACACGCGTGGCTGAAATCCTCTGGCCTTTCCGAACTCGAGGAAGACGATCGAGGATCTGCCGTTCGATGCCCAGGGACTTTTCGTTGCGGGCCCGGACGACAGACTCAAGGCCACTCACGACTTTAGAGTCTTGACGGCAAAATGGACCGGCCTCAACCCCAACCCAGGCCGAAGTACTACCAACGGGCCAAGTTTCAGCCCAGACAGCAGTACCGCCAAGCCCCGAGGTACTCGGCGCCTCAGCAGCAACAACAGCAGCAGCCGAGGCAGCAGCAACAGCAGTCCAACAGACCCCGACAGGGAAACAAGTCGCGACCTCGCCATGGCAATGGCAATGGACAATCCAACCGTCGCGTTTGACGGGGCTGGACGACACCGCCTTGTCGCAAAGTACCGCTGCCACCACCATGCCTCCTCCCATCCTTCGACCTCCACCACCACACCCGCCATTCGGAGATCGCCTGGCCCGCTACATCGATGCCTGGCGACGCATCACCTCAGATGCATGGGTTCTCCGGATTGTCGAAGACGGCTATGCCTTGGAATTCGACGAACTTCCACCCACGGGGTTCATCGTCGAGACACAGCCGTCCAGGGTGATCTTGGAGGAGGTCGACGCGTTGCTTCAAAAGGGAGCGATCTCACAGCTCCCCAAGAGCAAGGAAAGAGGGGCATTCTTCTCACGGTATTTCACCGTGCCGAAGCCAGACGGTTCCCTGCGACCCATCCTGGACCTCAGAGACTTAAACGCGTACGTTTCGCCGAGGAAATTCAGGATGGTGTCAGTGTCGTCCATTCTCCCACTTCTCCGGTCCAACGACCACTTTGCGTCGATCGACCTTCGGGACGCATATTTCCACGTCTCGATTCGACCTGCTCATCGACGCTTCTTGAGCTTCAAGGTGGCGGGAAGGGCGTACCAGTTCAACGTCCTCCCGTTCGGCCTCGGGACAGCACCTCGAACATTCTCAAAGTGCATGTCGGTCGTGGCTGCGCACTTGAGGAGGCAGAAAATCCGGATTTTTCCTTATCTGGACGACTGGCTGCTGGCGGCCCAGTCTCCAGAACTCCTGCATCAACAGGTCTCTACGACCCTACAACTACTCTCCTCATTGGGTCTGCGCCTCAACGAGGAAAAGTCCCAGCTGGTCCCAACGATGACCATCAAGTTCATCGGCACGATATTCAACTCCGTCGATCAGCTCGCCTATCTGCCAGACGTCAGATTCCAGGCTCTTCGACGCGAGATACACAGCTGCAACAGGCCCGCCATCACGGCGAAACAAATCCAAGTGACCTTAGGCCACATGGCCTCGACAGTAGCTGTGACCCCATTGGCGAGACTGCGCTTCAGACCACTGCAGCGCTGGTTCCTCGACCATTTCGACCCGGTCAGGGAGCACCACTCAAAAAGGTTATCCCTGCCAAAGGCGGTCAAGGACTCCCTCCGGTGGTGGGCGTCCAAGAGCAACGTGTGCAGGGGAGTACCCTTCCACACCGTAGACCCAGCCATCACAGTGACGACCGACCAGCGTCATTACAGGCATGGGGAGGCCACACGGGCACCCTGTCTGTCAACGGGCAGTGGTCGGCGGTGGAGAAGCTTCATCACATCAACTATCTGGAGCTTCTGGCCATCACCAAGACTCTCCGGGCCTTCGCCCCCCTCGTCACTGGGAAAGTAGTACTGGTCAGGACAGACAACATCGTGGCCATGTACTACGTGAACAAGCAGGGCGGGACGGGCTCGAGGAAACTCCTGGCCCTAGCCCAGAACCTGTGGGAGTGGTGCGTCCACCATCAAGTAACTCCCAGGGCGGTCCATCTCCCGGGTGTCGAGAACGAGGAAGCGGATTGCCTCAGCAGAACCAGCTGGTCGTCCCACGAATGGATGCTGCATCCGGACGAGCTCCACCGTGTATTTCAGCGGTGGGGGTTCCCGGACGCAGATCTCTTCGCATCGCCGGAAAACAACCAACTGCCAGTTTTCGGTGCAAGGCTTGCCCCGGATGCACACCGGGGATGCCTCGGGACGCCCTTCTGCTCGACTGGACGACGGGGTTCTTCTATCTATTCCCCCCGTTCCGCTCCTCCTTCGGATCGTCGAGAGGATCAGCTCTCAGGGACCGATTGCATCCTCATCGCTCCCTACTGGCCGAGACAAGTCTGGTTCCCGACCCTGCTACACCTAGCGGGTCAGGACTACATGCCGCTCCCTCACCGACCAGATCTACTGACTCGGGAGAACGGGATGCTCCTCCACCCGGACCTTCAGTCCTTGCACTTGACTGCGTGGAGGATTCGCCGGCACCAGAGGTCTCTCCAGCTGTAGCAGCGATCCTGGCAGCAGCCCACAAGCCGGCCACGTCGAAGGCGTACTCGGCTTGCATCGCCCTTCTACGAGAGGTTCCAGGCTTCCCGATCTACCACCGTCTTCCCGCTGGTAGTCCCATCGGTCTTGGAGTTCCTGGCACAACTGGTCGACAGGGGTCTATCCATGTCCTCGGTGAAGACCCATTTGGCGGCCCTCACCTGGCAGAACCAGCAGAGGGGCGGTCCCTCGCTGTTCCAGTACCCGATGGTCAAGAGGTTCCTGAGGGGTGTTAACAACACTCGTCCCCCGGTGCATCCACCTACACCGGGTTGGAACTTGGACCTGGTGCTGTCCTGCCTGACATCCCCACCGTTTGAGCCGCTGTCATCCATCGACCTGCGGCTCCTATCCTGGAAGGTGGCCTTCTTAGTCGCCATTGCGTCGGCGCGTCGCCCTTCCGAGCTGGCGGCGCTCCGTGTCGACGAACCCTACCTGCTGTTTTTAGCAGATAGGGCCATCCTGCGGACGGACATCACCTTTCTGCCGAAGGTGGTGTCTCCGTTCCACCTGAACACGGACATTGTGCTCCCGGACTTGGGACTGGCCCGAACCGGGGACACGGACTCGAGGGCAAACGGCCTCGACGTCAGAAGGGCCCTTCTGACCTACAAGAACCGGTCGGCGGACTACCGCCGATCGACCCGACTGTTTGTGTCGTACGCCACCGACAAGCTGGGCTTGCCGGTGTCGGCACAGAGACTTTCTAATTGGGTAGCATCCCTGGTTGAACTGTGCTATCAGATAGCCCGTCAACCGTGCCCATCTAAGGTCAAGGGACGCTCGACTAGGGCAGTGGCCACGTCAACTGCGTTCCTCCAAGGGGTTCCCCTGGACCAAATTTGTAGGGCGGCCATCTGGGCCAACCCCTCTACCTTTATATCTCATTACCGGGTAGACACCCTGTTTGGGAGGGAGGCGGCCTTTGGTCGATCGATTCTTAACCCAAAGACCCCACTAGGTGCTGCAGAGTAGTCAGCCCCAGATCTCCCTTGTTTTTTTGCACTAGTCGATCGACAGTTGCGTCGATCAAACCCCTCTTATTCATTGCACTGTCAATGTTAAGTATGTGCCGTGCCCCAGGTAGGGGCACAGTCTACCAGTTAAAGCGCGCTTTACCCATTTACGGGTAGGTTGCACCAGTTGTGCACCCTTTGTTCTCAGGTTGTGCTTGTTGCACTCACTGTTATGAGGCCTGTGTGCCTGACATGAATGGTGCTTGTTGCACTTCTGCTATGATTGCACTTATGTTTGAGGCCTGCGTGCCTGACATGAATGGTGCTTGTTGCACTGTGTTTACAAGTGGGAGCCTGCCTCCCACTCATATATTATGTGTTTAACATGTTATTTATTCAGGTTGCTGGTTGCAATAAACCTGTTCATTTTTCTACAATCTGGCTGGTTTGTTCCCACCTCCTTTACCTTAGCTCGGTAAATCTTCATAAGTGTGCATTCACAGAGCTCTCGAAGAAGAATGGTAGGTTACATACCTGTGACCATCTTTCTTCGAGTGAAGCTCTGTGAATCCACACGACCCGCCCGGCCATCCCCTCTTTCTCAAACCACCCTTTCCTTGTTGCTATGTGGCGTAAGGAATGGCGTGGGCGCTGGAGGCGCTTTTATGCCCTCCGGGTTGGCTGGGCGGAGCTACCGCCAAAAAGTTTCAAACTGGAAAAGTTTCCGTTGGGAAGCCCGCTGGCGGCGCGCAAACTTCATAAGTGTGGATTCACAGAGCTTCACTCGAAGAAAGATGGTCACAGGTATGTAACCTACCATTACTTGTTATCACAACAGTGAGATTTATATTAACTTCTTAGTAAAGCATACGTGATACTTGTGCACATTCTTGAGATATCATACAAAAATATATTCCAGTGAATCTTTTCCCCCTAAGCTTCCTACTGAATTCCCATTATGAAATAAAGAAACCAGACACAAGAAAACAAATCTAAAGGGCCATTTCCTGACTTACTTATTTACTCCTATTTTATTTACTTCTGGAATAACCTGGAATAACTGAAAAAACACAGTTAAAAGGATTTAATCTGTAAGTCTTAGCACATGGTGTGTTAGACACCTAGTGAGAATTGTCCTTGGGCTAGATGTCACTCCTTCTGACCCGAAGGCTATCCAAAATTCTTTGGATGTATCTCTTGGCTGATCATAACTACTGCAGGTCCCAGGCCCTAATGATGCCCATTTGACATCAACCCGACGTAGAGCTTTTTCAGTGATTGCCCCGTCACTTTGGAATGCCCTCCCTCCTTACATCAGAGCCACCCGTAATCTAAAAGACTTTCGCGCGGCTTGTAAAATGTGGCTGTTTGAGAGGACGTTCAGCTGAGAACCATTAGACAGTTAAATGTTTTTAGGTGTTTTTAGATGCTAATTGCTTTTAGATGTTTTTAGATGTTAGATACTTTTAGATGTTTTAGATGTTTAGGTATTACCTGTGTGTTTTTACTGTAAATCGCCCAGAGCCATCTGGGATGGGTGATTAATAACTAACCTGAGAGCACTCCTCCAAGACCTCAAAGCTTTAAAAGAGTGAGAACCCTCATAGGAGCCTCATGGGTAGCTTCTTTTGAGGTCCCCAATCCGCAGAACATATACGAACTGTTATGGGAGTCCATCTTTCACCCCTAAAGGTGGGGGAGGGGGAGGCCACTGTGCTTAAAGAAATACATTGCCCGACTTACTGGACAAGGACTGTTGTGCTGGGAAACGCCCACCCATCGGCCATGCTGTGGGCAGGGGGGTTTCTTCCTCCCAGAAGCCCTCTGCATGGCGGAAGTTTCCCGCCACCTGGCCA
>JARBWK010000003.1:98587812-98701155 GCA_030556195.1 Anolis apletophallus
CAAAAAGTTTCAAACTGGAAAAGTTTCCGTTGGGAAGCCCGCTGCGCCTTCATAAACTTCATAAGTGTGGATTCACAGAGCTTCACTCGAAGAAAGATGGTCACAGGTATGTAACCTACCATTACTTGTTATTAAAGACGCATTAGATACATCCTATTCATGCAGTGTAGGAGTAGACACTAATGCATGAAGAACCATTTCATTGACTTTCTGTGATATAAATGTATTCTTACTTACTGAACACTGAATGAGGAACATAAAATATGAAGTATGGCATTGGCCATCATGTAATGTCAATTTGACCAACATCAGGAACAGCAGTTATAGTTGTATTTATCCATTTCCTATCTAGGATTTGTTTTACATCCAGCAATGCAACTCTGTAGTATTGAAATCCTTTCAATAGGGTTCACAATTATCTGTAGTTTTACATATCCACATCAAGTTTGTGAATGTACCTTCTGTGGATATGGGAACTGTACTGTATTAATACATACCCACAGTTCTCTCTCTTACAAAGCATGAAATCTATGCTAGGAGAGAGATAATGGAACAAGAAAACACACAGCAGTTTTCTTTTTTTTCTTTTTCAAGACCATTATTAGACCACAACAGTGAGATTTATATTAACTTCTTAGTAAAGCATACGTGATACTTGTGCACATTCTTGAGATATCATACAAAAAAATATATTCCAGTGAATCTTTTCCCCCCTAAGCTTCCTACTGAATTCCCATTATGAAATAAAGAAACCAGACACAAGAAAACAAATCTAAAGGGCCATTTCCTGACTTACTTATTTACTCCTATTTTATTTACTTCTGGAATAACCTGGAATAACTGAAAAAACACAGTTAAAAGGATTTAATCTGTAAGTCTTAGCACATGGTGTGTTAGACACCTAGTGAGAATTGTCCTTGGGCTAGATGTCACTCCTTCTGACCCGAAGGCTATCCAAAATTCTTTGGATGTATCTCTTGGCTGATCATAACTACTGCAGGTCCCAGGCCCTAATGATGCCCATTTGACATCAACCCGACGTAGAGCTTTTTCAGTGATTGCCTGATCTTTGGAATGCCCTCCCTCCTTACATCAGAGCCACCCGTAATCTAAAAGACTTTCGCGCGGCTTGTAAAATGTGGCTGTTTGAGAGGACGTTCGGCTGAGAACCATTAGACAGTTAATTGTTTTTAGATGTTTTTAGATGCTAATTGCTTTTAGATGTTTTTAGATGTTAGATACTTTTAGATGTTTTAGATGTTTAGGTATTACCTGTGTGTTTTTACTGTAAATCGCCCAGAGCCATCTGGGATGGGTGATTAATAACTAACCTGAGAGCACTCCCTCCAAGACCTCAAAGCTTTAAAAGAGTGAGAACCCTCATAGGAGCCTCATGGGTAGCTTCTTTTTGAGGTCCCCAATCCGCAGAACATATACGAACTGTTATGGGAGTCCATCTTTCACCCCCTAAAGGTGGGGGGAGGGGGAGGCCACTGTGCTTAAAGAAATACATTGCCCGACTTACTGGACAAGGACTGTTGTGCTGGGAAACGCCCACCCATCGGCCATGCTGTGGGCAGGGGGTTTCTTCCTCCCAGAAGCCCTCTGCATGGCGGGAAGTTTCCCGCCACCTGGCCAGCTGGACTATCAGCAACCAACCCCACCCGGTGCCTTGGATTGGCCTGGGGCCAGCCGCTCCCTCAACCCAGCAGTCTTAAATAGGCTGCAAGGGACCTCGCAGACACCAGGCCTGCTTTAGGTTGTGACCTTCCCCTACTGGCCAGGGAGGGAACATCCGGTGGTTCCCAGGGGTGCCATGTTTCATTGCCTGGTATTGTGCCGGTGGGCCCCCTGTTGGGCCCTTGAGGTTTTGGTCAGCAGTGAGCTGATCGATCTTGATCCAGAACCCATGCCTGGCTGCCAACCCTTTGTTCCTGTAATCAATAAATAAGTTGTGGCAAATTTTTACTCCATCTATGTGTCCATGTCATCTCTGATTCTGGCAGCAGGAGGAGGGTCGACCATCCACACACAACTATTTCACCTTTATCATGCCACCAAAAGGGACAGGCATTCACCTAGTCCCTTATTCCTACTAGGCCAGCCATCATTTAGTTTATCCCCTCTTTTAATCATCCACAAACAGAACATTCCCCTCCCTCATGAGGTGTACTCCATCCGCCCTATACAGGACCCCAGTTTGCCGCATGGCAATTCTTAGCTCCTGGTTGACCTTCCGTCTGGTCAAATGGAGCTTTTTGGGATAACAATCCTCCAGCCACCTTTGTGCCAAACCATGCTTTTTGGGATAACAATCCTCCGGCCATGTTCGGGCTAAATCCAGTTTGTTTGTTTTTGTTAAAGGATAGCAATCCCCCAGCCACCTTCAGGCCAAATAAAGCTTTTTGGAAATCTAATCTCTCAGCCATCTCAGATGTGGCAACAGTGCTGACTCGATAATCTGAACTCCAAGCCAACTGTGTCTTCAGGGCTGACACGAGCAATGACTTCCCCTTTAACAGGCCCATCTGCTTTTAGTCCCCTTCAGGGGAGATAACATGGGGTATAAATCAATATAATAAAAATTATACGAATAATTATAATAATAATGACATTGCCACCTTTAATTATGACCAGGCACTCAAACCTATTTGTGTCCCAAGGTGACATCCACAGGCCTACCTCTCTGCCAAAAAGATTAAACTGTATGCACAGATGAGGGCTTGACATGAAACCATGTCATATCTGTAATTTAAACGAACAAATACTATAATATTGCCTACAGGCAATTATAAAACCAACTTCAGACTGCAGGCACCGCCCCCCATGTTCTCTCTGGGTTTGGTGGAGGCCCTCAATTATTGCTTATGGCAAATGGCAAAACACTCCCCACACTCTATTCTCTTGGAATTGCCATCACTGCACCACACTGTAAATAAGGTAATATTGCTAATTAGGAACTTGTAACTCCAATGTAAATGGGGTAATGTTGCCAACCAGGCACTTATACCTCCAGGCCAATGCTGGAAGGACTCCTGATGTTCTTTCCTGGGTTTGGAGGAGGCTCACAACAATTGCTTATGACAGGTGGCAAACCATTTCCCATGCTCTATCCTTTTGGACTTGCTATCAATGCACCACTGTAAATGGGTAATATTGCCAACCAAGCACCTATCTTCCAGCCAAATGCAGAAGCAGGCCACATGGGATTTATGGGGGATTTATGGAGTCTCACATTGATTGCTTATGACAGATGACAAAGCATTCCATATGTTATGGCCTCTTAGTATTGCTATCACTGCACCACTGTAAATGGGATAATATTGCCAACCAGGTAGCTAAAACTCCAGCCCAATGCTGGAAGCACTCCCCACATTCTCTCTGTGGTTGATTGAGGTTTGCAATGATTACTTAAGGCAGGTGTCAATGTATTACCCATGCTTTGTACACATGGGATTGCCATCACTGCACCACTGCAAATGGGATAATATTGCCAATCAGGTATTTATAACTCCAGCCCAATTCTGGAAGCACTCCCCACATTCTCTCTGGGTTTTGGCAGAGGCTCACAACAATTGCTTATGTCAGATGGCAAACATTCCCCATGCTCTATCTTCTTGGTATAGCCATCACCACTGTAAATGGAGGGATATTGCCAACCAGGCACTTATAACTCCAGCCCAGTGCTGGAAGGACTCCCCCCACAATCCCTCTAAGGTTGATGGAAGCTTATAATGATTGCTTATGGCAAATGGCAAAGCATTCCTCATGTTCTATCGTTTTAGGATTGCCATTACCACACCACTGCAAATAGGATATTGCCAACCATGCATTTATAACTCCAGCCAATGTGGTAGCACTCCTTACCTTCTCTCTCTGGAGTTGGTGGAGACTTGCAATGATTGCTTGTGGCAGATGGCAAAACATTCCCCATGCTCTATCATCTTGGGATTGCAATCTTTGCACTATTGTAAATGGGATAAGATTGCCAACCAGACACTTATAACTCCATATGATGAGGAGTGCTTAACATGCTTGCAAGAGTGTTGAAGGTCCCCTGCCCACCCTGTTTATTTATTTATTTATTTAATTTGTTGGTCGCCCCTTCTGATAGGCTCGGGGCAACTTACATGTGTTAAAACTTCAAAAACAGAATAAAAACAACAGACCAGTGTTCACACATAAAAATTACACAAGTTAAAATTATACAACATACATATCAGGATAACTCTTCCAGTCTGCCTAGCCTAGTGGACAGCCTGGAGTTATTACCGGCCGAACACCTGGACAAATAAGTGGGTCTTACAGGCCTTGTGGAAGGCTAACAGATTGGACTGTGCTCGAATTGTAGGGGGAAGGGCATTCCACAGAGCTGGCGCGATGTTTGGGTTTAGTTGGTATAATGAGTCACAACTATGGCAGCCACAAGGAAAGCTAGATATAACTTGGAAGAAGTCATGCTTGCCAGTGTTATAGCTGACTTGCGCTAAAAAAATTAAAATGGTGTTTTGCTAGTGGCTACACATTTTATTCCATGTAACCTGTCACTTAGATACAGACATAAAACTGGTTGCTGAGTTTGGGAGAATATGTCTAAGAACATAGAATATGACTGTTGAGGAAAATTAGGATGTATCTGATTTTCTAATGGAGAAAAAAAGACCAACACATCAGTTGGAGAGTTGGCCCACATGTTGCCAGTAAGCCTAAGGTGCAGGATGTTGGTGGTGGTGATAGTGGTAGTGGTAGTAGAGGGGGTTTAAAGGACCCCATGAAGGATTGGTGGTTCCAGTTGGCTTCACCAGGCCCAATCACATGACAGGGTGGAGCTATTGGCTTTTAAGGCTGCTCTGTCCCAGTGATGGCACTTTCAAGATGATCCAACTTGGGGAATACTTTGCTGGCTGCTGTAAACCATTCTATGCTTTTAATGCATTTTAGTTGTTTAGATTTTATTATGTTGCAACTGTGATTGATGAGATTTATTGCATCTATCTAAGTACTTATTTTTGGCTAATTATTATAAGTTTATATTGATGTCACCAGCCAATCCATCTCCGATGCCAGAAATACAGCTTAATGGTGTAACATTAGAAAATGTTGACAATTTCCACTATCTTGGCAGCCACCTCTCCACAAAAGTCAACATTGACACTGAAATACAACACCGCCTGAGATCTGTGAATGCAGCATTTTCTGAATGAAGCAGAGAGTGTTTGAGGAACGGGACATCCATAAGGAGACCAGGATGCTTGTTTATAAAGCCATTGTCCTCTCAACCCTGCTATATGTCTGCAAACCATGTGTTGTCTATTGTCATCATATGCAACTCCTGGAATGATTTTATCAGTGCTGACTCCAAAAAATCCAGACAGACGGACAAATGTCAATGTGCTGGAAGAAGCAAAGACCACCAGTATTGAAGCAATGCTCCTCCGCCATCACCTCCGCTGGACTGGCCAAGTTGTCAGAATGCTCGATCACTGTCTCCCAAGGCAGCTACCCTACTCCAAACTGAAGAATGGGAAGCAGAATGTTGTTGGACAGGAAAAGAGATTTAAAGATGGGATTAAAGCCATCCTTAAAAGCTGTAGCATAGACACCAAGAACTAGGAAGGCCTCGCCCTTGAGCGCTCTAACTAGAGATCAGCTGTGACCAACAATTCTGCAGAATTCAAAGAGGCACGAACAGAGGGCAAAAGAGAGAAACATGCCCAGAGGAAGGCACGTCAAGCCAACCCTTTCCGGGACTGCCTTCCACTTGGAAACCAATGTCTTCACTGCAGAAGAAGATGCGGACTAAGAATAGGGCTCCACAGCTACCTATGGATCACCACCAAGACACCACATCTGGAAGACAATCATCCTTGAGCTACAAGTAAGTAAGTAATGTTGATGTTATTGTACTTATTGTTTTGATTTGGTTTGTTTGTTTGTTTGTTTTATTATGGCATTGAATGTTTGCCACTTTTTGTTTGGAAACTGCCCCAAGTCCCTCCCAGGAGATAGAGTGGGTTATAAATAACATTGTTTGTTGTTGTTGTTGTTGTTGTTGGCCATCTGCCATAAGCAATACTGCAATCCTCTATCAATCCTAGAGAAAATGGGCAGGGGGTAGTACTTCCAGCTGGCTCCATTCTATGAACACGCCAGCAAATGTTCATAGAATATTCAAACAAAACCATTTATTATTTATTATCTGTCAGTCAAACTCTTTTTAACAAAGGCTGCACAGCAGCCCTACTCCTATTTTCCTCTTTGTGTCACAACTGAAGAGTTTGCAAGAAGCTATAAATCTAGGAACGAAGGAATGGGTATTGCCATGCTCATCCAGTCAAGAGGCATATTGAGACTATATAAATTATTTATCTTTGAATGTGAAGATAATGTACTTAAAGTTACATGACTGAAAGGAGTTGTAACTAATTGCATTCATTTTAGTGAGAATATGCAAGGCCAAACCCAATGTCCAAGTTTTGGTATAGCAACCAGACTTTTCCACCCAAGAGTTCTGTTCAACTGCATGGCACACATCGTTATTAGAGAAGGGTACTTTCAGTTATGTTCTAAAGCATCAAAACAAAAATGTTAGTGATATCTACAGTGCATCCAGAATTCATGTTAGGAAGAGACTGAAAAAATCATATTCTATGGTCCAAAGTGATCCAGCTGTCAATGCTTTAAAGCCAAACAGAAGACATCTGAAGGCACTTATAAGGAAATGATATATATTTAATTTTATTATACCTTATGTTTACAGCAGGGAAAGTGGAAGGCACAGGAATTCATTTGCATGACTAAGTAACTTACAGGAAAGCATGTTTAAATATTTTATAAACAAGATATAAGAATTCCAGTTCATAAAATATAAGATTTTCAAGCTGTAACAGACTTGTAGGTAATGACTATCCCAAATTCTATCCCAACAGCATATACAGTTATCTTGTTTTATGTAAATAATTTAGCACATGCATAAAGGCTTAAAGTTTACTAAAATGTTTTAGAGTATAAGTTTTATAACTCAATATTCCCATTGCTTTGATTAGTGTGCGAAACCTGTAGAGGGCTTGCAGGTGAAGAACTTTTTTCAGCCTCCATGCTTATAATATTCATATAAACTAATGAATAAAATAGGAACTCTATGACTGTATAAACTGAAATAGTATAGCTACTTGGAAGTTCCATAACATATTCCAAGTGTTCAGAGCACTTTCAAACAAGTTGCAGCAGTAACCAATAAAAAAACCTCTATGCAGGCAGCCAATACAGTATTCTAATAACTCCCAAATGACTAAGAGCGGGAAGACTGAGTGAACAGTGCTTTGCCTGTGTCTGCAACAGAAAACTCTACATATTTCTTCAATAAGAAATCCTAATGACTTAAAGGGGAATTCAGAATTAGTTAGCATCTAAAGACATGGCTTTGGGACCAGGCATTTGGTTAGATAACTGGGTAGCAGGCGGACAATAGAATGATGACAGTGTTATGAAAATGGACTGTGGACTGGCTTCGGATTGCAGAACTCGGATTATTTGTATAGTTGTATTTTTAATTGTATTTTAATTAGTTTTAATCTGTTTAATCTGTGTTATTTATTGTGTAATTGTTGTTTTTATTGATTGTATATGTCGGCATCGAATTGCTGCCAGTTGTGAGATGCCCTGAGTTCCCCTCCAGGGGTAGAGAAGGGCGGGGTATAAATATTTGAAATAAATAATAAAATAATCTCCTAAATAGGCCTCTTAGGGCCCTTCCATACAGTCATATAACTCAGAATATCAAGGCAGAAAATCCCACAATATTTGCTTTGAGCTGGATTATCTGTGTCCACACTGTCATACACTCTAGTTCAAAGCAGATAATGTGGGATTTTATTCAGCTATGTGGAAGGGGCCTTAGTCTTAGCCATAACCTGGGAACGATGACTTCCAAGACCAAAGTGCTTGAAACCCTTTGCTTCTTTGAGAGCTTCCACATCACAGTGAAAGGTCATTTGACTCATTATTCATGCCATTCTATATAAAACTAATTAACATAGGTAGGAAGATCTGACATCATGGATAAAAATAAAGGGCTTATTTCATGACAAATTAATGTGGGGGGAGGGGATGTTTACACTAAGAAGCAATTTTTTTCCATTTGATTTTGTAGATCTGAGCTCATATAAATCTTCCATCTCCTCTTTAAGTCTTGCAGCTCTTTAGAAGTAAAGTGGGCGGCATTGGAGACATATGGAAATGAACTATGATATTATGGTAGTTAATATCAAGCCTGAACAACTTGTGGATGAGTAAGAAACTCAAAAATTCTGTGGTCTTACAGTCCCCCAAATAAGTGGGGGGAAACCAAAATATGTATTCTGCCCTATATAAATTGGTAGATTACATTCATTTGGGTCACAAGTTGAAATGTCAAGAGAAAGATGGCAATTTATACAAAACTGAAGAGCAAGGAACTAGAAATAGATATCCCAACATGGTGGAAAAGACTATGGCTAGAAAACCTGTTTACCAGATCAATCTGCTAAGTATTGATTTTTTAAAAATTGAAAACTTAAAGCTCTCCCTTCCTATGTTTTTTATTATTATGTTGAAACAAGACTTGCACTGGGTGAACTTTCAAATAACACTGTTGTTTTTGCTGCTGCTGCTAATTGCTGTCAATTAAGCTTATAGTGACTCTATGAATGAGTGACCTTCAAGTCACATTGCCATCAACAGCCCTACTTGGCTCTTGCAGACTTGAAGTCATGGCTTCCTTAATCGATCGATCGATCGATCTATCGATCTATCTATCTATCTATCTATCTATCTATCTATCATCTATCTATCATTCTGGAAAGGGGTCTTCCTCTTTTTTTCTACTGCCTTCTACTTTACCAAGCATTGTTTACTTTTCTAGTGCTTTGTCTAAAATGTAACAGTCTTAGTTTAGCCTTATTGATTTCTAGAGAAAGTTGAGGCTTGATTTTCCCTAGGATCCATTTATTTACTTATTTTTGGCAATTTATGATATCTGTATAATTTACCTCCAGCACCACATTTCAAATGAGTTGATTCTGCCTTTGGCAGATTTATTCACTGTCCTACTTTTATGACAACACAGAAATATCATGAAATATATGAAAAGTCCTGACTGTAATCTTTAATCATATTTCTTTACACCTGAGGTTATTACATAGTTCTTACATAGTTCCCCTTCCATGTCCTAGGACATATTTATACTGATCAGTTTACACCATTGTAAATGTTCACACCAAATCTTGGTTATTGTTTATATGACCAGAAAATGCATCCAATCTGCTGAGCTGCAAGTACCTTTATTTCTAAGACTCATCACTACCATTCATAGATGGCCAAGAAGCTCCTTGTGAACACCTGGGCATTGTGGGCTCCTCTGCTGGCATCAGAAAGAGCTTGCACAGAGCTCCATGACCAGGGGTAGTGACAATGGTGATATGGGCATGATCCATCATATTTCCTTTTATTGATGACCGCAAGGAAAATGTGATAGCACTGGTGTAACATCTGGATAGTGGATCAGGATTATTTGGACCCAACCCAGCTGTCCATACTACCCCAAAGCTGTGGGATACTCTGGAATTTCAAGAAAACTCTGGAGTATCCCCCAACTTTGACTAAAGCAGAACAAAGTCGTTTTAAGCAAATGGCCTTCCACATAGCCATATTAAGGCAGAAAATCCCACAATATCTGCTTTGAACTGGGTTATTTGAGTCCACACTCAGATAATGTGGGATTTCCTGCCTTGATACTCTGGGATATAGGATTGTGTGGAAGGGTCCCTAGTTCAAAGCAGACATTGTGGGATTTCCTGCCTGGGATATAGGGCTGTGTGGAAGAACCCTGAGCCAATGCATGGGATATCTTGAACTATTTCAATATCTTCATTGTCTACTTTAAAGTTATGTAAGTCATGTTTGGCCATTATTTTAGTTCTCCTAGAGCCCTTCCACATAGCCCTATATCCCTGAATATCAAGGCAGGAAATCCCATATTATCTGAGTGTGGACAGTGGGCAATGTGGAAGGGCCCTTACTGTTGCCTTTGCATGTTGTTCCTTGACTTTTTTTCAGTAGCCAAGGTGCCACTTCTGTTGTCTTTGAGAGATTCTCCACCAGTGTCACCCTGCTCTCATTACTGCTGCTGTTCAATAGTTGTTTGACACATTTAGTCTGGTTTCTCAGCAGAAGGCTATCTCACACTGGAGAGCCTATCAGCAGAAGTGCTACTGTCAGCCTAACCTCTTGCTTCACAAGGCCATGCAATCCCACCACTATGGAAGGGTAGTACCTTGGTGGGGCTGCTTTTTGAACATTAGGGCAAATATTTCCTAAAATAACAGAAAGAAAAGTCTCTTTTACTCTTCTGCTTCCAATCAGTAGGCTTTCAGAAAATTTTAAAGACGCATTAACAATGGAAAAGTGGATTGTTAAAGCTGCTGAGCTAAACTAATGTGACTTTTAAAGGACAAACCAATTGAAGTTATTTTTAACTTTGGTGGATACTGTTTATGGACTTTTTTGAGCAACAACAGTCAATTTTGTAACAATATGTGACCATGTGATCATATTTTTGGTAGGATTATTTAGCTAAATGTATCATTACAGTTTGGATTGGATGTAGTGAGAGATCCTTTGTGTCTTAAGGTACATTTACACTGTAGAATTAATACAGTTTAATATCGCTCATAGGGGTGTGCATGATTCCGTTTGGTGATTCTGGATTCAGGGGAATTTGTCGATCTGGCACTGGGACCACCACAAACAGACCAGGGTTAGCCGAAGGCTCAGTTGGAAACAGATCATGACAGCGGGATGTTTTGGCTAATGGGGGTGATGCGGCTGAGTGGCACTCTACCTGAGGTAGTGGCCACAGGATGTGGGCACCCTTGCATATCAGGCAAGAGTGGGTGCATGGTGGTGGCTGCTTCTCCTCCTCTTTCTTCCCTAGCAGCTTTTTCCATCCCTCCATGACCCCGAGCGACCAACTGCTTGAGGTGAATAAGGTGGGAAAGACTTCCTCCAGAGGGTGTCTCCTCCAGAGAGCGCCCTGCCAGGAAACTGCTTTCTCAGCAGCACTTTGCATGGCACAGGCATCAAAGGAGTCACTCTGCTCCTTTCTGGGGCATCAGGAGAGTTGAGGGTTTCTCTCTCTATTTCTCATGTTTCTTTCTCAGACAATCAGAGACCCAGTTGACTCTGTCCATTTTCCTTCCCAGAATCTCTACTTGTGGGATTTTAAAAAATGTTGTGGTAAAAACTTTTTAAAAAATTCCCAAAAATCAGTGGATTTGTGAAATGTTCTGAAATTTGGCAGGCTTGTAGCCATAAATGTGTCCTACAACTAAAGCAGCCAGAAACTGGACTGGAAAAGACATTTTTTCCCAAGTTAAACATCCCTAATCACTAACTGCCATGGCTTATTACTATGGAATTCTGGGATTTGTAGTTTTTTGAAGTACAAGAACTATTAGGCAGGGAAGGTGAACAGCATTCTAAATCTACAATTCCCATTACTGCATAGCATTGAGTTATGGCACTTCTTTCCTGATCCTTGTGGATGCTGAAAGCATTCTCTGAGATGTGTGATAGCAAAGAATGTAACACATACTGAAAAGATAACATGTTTGCATAGGAATATTCTGACTAAAACACAAGCTGTCAGGTGAAAATGAATCTTCATTGTGGTTTCTTTAAATGCGAACGCACACATACTCCAGATTTTGCTTTCCTATCCCTGCCACCTTATTTCTATTTAAGCACATAAAGTGCTTCATATAATAATTGAATTTTCCATCTGCTGGAACCTAAAAGCTGCTAGGTAAATACAAACAGAGAAAACCATGATGAATCCATTATGGAAGTTGGCCTTTTCCCAACTACTTCTGTATTAGGCAAGTGAAATCACAGACTCCCTGCTGTCCATTGTTAGGTCAGGTGAGCCCAGTTCCCTGCTGTGCTTCATATGCATTCAAGGAAAGGCTTCATGATGCTACATTGAATGCCTTTCCAAACAAGCATTGGTTCGCACCAGTTAAATGACATTTTATGAAATTGCAAAATGTGCCTTAAACAGTATAATAGCTTTAAAGCATTTTAATTACCTATTTGGCAAATCAACAGATGTAGACTATCATTGAGCATGCATAATTTATCTACTAACAATAGTGTCAGTTCTTTATAAGAGCTCATAACATGCCTCTGTACTGGTACTTTAACATACACATTGATTGTGTTCCTAACTCAATTAGCAATCACTTGCAAAGTGCCAAACTTTCAAAACCCATGAAAATTGTAAGCAAACAACTTTTTCCAGTTGCTTCTTCACTTCAGTTAGGTCTTTATTTCCATTCCTACTTCACTAAAGTGAAACAACAGCTCCACAGGCAATCAAAACTAGAGTGCAATAGGTTTTTGTTTTCACATTGAATCATTTGTGCTGTGTTTCAACTATATATTTTAACTGTAAAAATTAAAAATGGGAAAAAGCAGTCTCTTCATTATTCAAACACTGAAATGAGCAATTGGAAAGATCTTCCAAGGGTAATTATTCTCATGTTAAAGGCCCAAGTTATGAGTTCATTGCACTGACACATAGTTTCTTAAAGTGTGGGTCCCAACCTAAAATGTAGCTTAGCTCAATGTTGGGATCATGTGAAATTTGACAACAGTAAAAGATTTCTGAACATGCAGAATTTACAGTCAATTCTTCAGAGAATGCTTCAGCTGCACTTCATATAAAGAAAAATCATTCTAATTTTTATCAATAACTTTAATTTCATACAGTACCTATTTTCTATACCGATATATATATCCAATGTCTTGTAAAAAATTATTGAACAGATAGGGGATGCAAAAAACAAAATTGAATGGAAAGGGGTTGCAGGAGGGAAAAGTTTAAGAAGTCCTGCTTTAACAGATAGTAGTAGATGATGTTAAAAATGTGTAGGATCGAAGAAGTGGTTCCCAGCCTGTGGTCCATGAACCACCAGTGGTACACAATAATGACAATATGTTATGTGGCGTCACCATTACTACACCGTTTCCTTGAAACCATGCAGCAATTAGAGCAATTGGTCTTGCGAAACCCTCTTATACAGCTGAGGCAATGGGTATGTTGGGAGGAGGGGGGCTGACTACCCATGAAATATTACTACTAACTTTTAAATTGATGTTTTAATTCACTATTTTAATTAATGTTTTAACTGTGATTTTACTATTACTGTACATTTGGCATCTAATGATTGCCTGTTGAAAGCTGCCCTGAGAAGGATGAGATATAAAATAAATACTAGGGGAGTGAAAACACTGGGTACCTTACTCGATAGCAAGAGGTAACGTTGAGACAATATGTTTGTCACCTTATGTGGTGAAAATATAAACTAAGGATGTGCTTGGCGTAGCTAATTATATAAATCAATAATCATGCTAAATATAAATGTAAGTGCAACATGAGCATCAAAGTCTTTAGTATAAATGGGAAATCCACCCTGGTAACATCCCAAACTAATGAAAATAAACCTCCAATTCAATAGACATTACATGGAATATCTTGTGTAATTATTGTCCGCCTCTCCAGGCGTGGTGCACCCACCTCTGTTGCTGGGAAAGAGTTCCAAAATAGGAAGAAAGTAATGCCCTAGCAGACATGTAGCCTGATATGTCTAGCTCTAGGGACGACGGGTGCAGGACCGTAGCCCATCAAATCCCACACCGAGATCATCATTGGATAGCTCTTTGGCCTGGGTCGTAAGTGCATGGTGATGTAGAAGGCCCGAGTTGTAGTCCTGGCGATCAATGGCCCAGCAGATCGATGAAAAAATGCTGACCATATGAGTTGAAGCTTGTATATAGCACAAAATATAATAATAAGGATATGGTGGGGGAAATCAAGGCCCAGTCAAAAAGGCAGCGAGTTTTGAACCATGCAGGAAAGGAGGGGGGGGGGATTCTGAATTTGACCCACTTGCCTTTTTTTGTTGAAATATTTAATAATGTTTGGATGTTTTCCAAGGTTATTATGGTTTTCACAGCCATTAAGCAACTTTGGTAAAGCCAAAAAAGCATAGAGTAAAGCAAAGGAACATTAAAAATCTTATTCTTTCCACCAGCACTGCCAGAAGAAATGCAGTGTGACTAATCACAGTCATTTCAACTGTAGTTTGGGAAGGCCAGGCCCGCAATGGTAGAAATTGCAAAATTTATTTATTTATTTATTTATTTACAGTATTTATATTCCACCCTGCTGTTAAACTTCATTTCCCACAATGCACGCCTGCTTAAGTCAAATTGGCTGAAGGACCCAAAAATAGCTGTCTGTAGCAGTCTTCATCTAAGTATAAAATAAACTGATTGAATCTACAAAGCTGTTTAAAAAAGGCAGCAAATCAATAAGCAACTTTTGCAAAGCCAAGACAACATAAACTGCTTTAAAAACCTAATCATTTTACTTTGGCCTGATTGCCATGAACAAGGCACTGGGGTAGCCAGACACAGCCAGCCCTTTACTGTCCGTATGTAATGATAAAACAAAATGATGATTGCATCTGCAAAAAGGAATAAATGGATGGATGTGTCTTGAGGGTCCCCTCCAATTCAGTATATGAAGCAAATAGATGTCATGAGAGTTTGGATGGTGCCTTTCTGCCCAGAAGAAGGGGGTCAGTCTAGATGTCCCTTGATGATGTCTGTACTATGATCTCTGTTCTCCACCAATTTAACACAGTTTGTGCCACACAAACAAAGTTTCTGTGTAGAACTACTTTCAAAGTAATGACCACCCAATGAAACACGAAATAACACTTTCAAACCAGGAACAGATTTTCTTTATTATTAAACAAATGTTTTCTATAAAAATTCTCCAAAAATCCATGGATAAGTCAAGGGTTATCAAATTTGGTGATTAAACAGTGGTCCGTGTGTTCTACCATGGGGACAAGTTAAATCAGGATTGGTCTAAAAATGAGGGAGGGAGAATCCCTTGAATTTTCCCCAGTGCTAGGGGTCCCCCCCTACTGCATATGCATGTCTGCATTAACAAATCAATTCGGAAGTTTAGAAAAGTTCCAACCATTTTATTGTGGAAAAATTCAGAAGTGACTTTAGAATCGAACCACCAGTGCCCCCTACACCCAAAATGAGTTTTGAACCAATTTTTGGGGTCAATTAAATATTACCACAACAGCTCTAGATGATTAAATATGGTTTTCTGTAGGCAAGCAGATGGTGATTATTGGATGGCATATATTTTGTATTAGAAACTAGAGCTGATGTGTTCTATCCATGTAATTTTCTGAATCAGGACCCTAAATAACCAAATCAAATCTAAAGTTGACCAAAAACTGAATCCTAACCCTTTCTGGTACTAATGTTGAAGAGTGATCCCTGGTCAAAGTGGTCCCTGTTGGAAACCACTAATGTATTCAAAAGTACTTCATGCTTCATAAGAAAAGCAGTGGATAGATATAATTCATAGTAAGTTTTAAAATGTCAGTTTGTCTACCTATCTGCCTATTTAGACATACAAATTGCCATGCTTGTTTGTAGAGTCCAGTCATTCTTGTTTACAGTCAGCAAACTTCAGTAAGACCAAAACAATAATTGTCATTTCCAAACCATATGTTAAGTACTTCAGATATCAGCCAAAAACACTTTAGATATTATTATTGTTATTGTTGTTATTGGCTGGAATCTTGTATGAGATTTAGGTATGCATAAATCACAGCTGATGCCACCAATCCCCACTTACTGGAAAGCAGCTGCTATAATCAATATGGGTCTATTAGGAAACAACTGGCAAATGTTTCTACACCCTCTTGTGAGTGATCTCTTTGGTAAACAAGTAGAAACAAGGTCCATGTTGCAATGGAGGTTGCTAGTCTGATAGAGAGTCAGCTGTTTCTTGAGCAACAGGGGGATAGGCTTCCATTGATCACACTGGTGACTTCCTGGTGTGGAGATTGGGAGACTTTCATGGTCCCCACACAGTCCTTCAACTAGAGCAGGAGTTCTCAAAAATTTAAAGCAGATGGCCAGTTCATGGTCCCCCAGACTGTTGGGGGCTGGACTATAGTTTGAAAAAAAGAACCATGAATGAATTCCTTTGCATATTGCACATATTTTATTTTAGTGCAGAAAGAAATAAAGAACAATGCAATATTTTAAATGGGGGAAAAAACCTACATAGACTTACCAGTATTTCAATGGGAAGTGTGAGCATGTTTTTGGTTGATGAAATACTCATAGAATCATAGAATAATAGAGTTTGAAGAGACCTCATGGGCCATCCAGTCCAACCCGCTGCCAAAAAGTAGGAAAATCGCACTCAAAACACCCCCGACAGATGGCTATCCAGCCTCTGTTTAAAAGCCTCCAAAGAAGGAACCCCCACCACACTCCAGGGCAGAGTGTTCCACTGCTGAACAGCTCTCACAGTCAGGAAGTTCTTTCTAATGTTCAGATGAAATCTCCTTTCTTGTAGTTTGAAGCCATTGTTCCAAATCTTAGTCTCCAGAGCAGCAGAAAACAAGTTTGCTCCCTCCTCCCTATGCATGGCTATCATGTCTCCTCTCAGCCTTCTCTTCTGCAGGCTAAACATACCCAGGTCTTTAAGCCGTACCTCATGGGGCTTTTTCTCCAGATCCTTGATCATTTTAGTCACCCTCCTCTGGAAACATTCCAGTTTGTCAACATCTCTCTTCAATTGTGGTGCCCAGAATTGGACACAATAATCCAGGTGTGGTCTAACCAAGGCAAAATAGAAGGGTAGCATGACTTCACTGGACCTAGACACTATACTCCTATTGATGCAGGCCAAAATCCCATTGGCTTTTTTGCTGCTGCATCAGATTGGTGGCTCATGTTTAACTTTTTGTCCATGAGGACTCCAAGATCTTTTTCACACATACTGCTCTCGAGCCATGCATTCCCCATTAGTCAAGTTAATTCAGATTATTGTTGCTGTGTGGCTTCAGATTTAGGGTGACCTTAAGTCTAATGATTAGGGCGGCGGCCAGGTAAATGACCATGGAGGTCTGCATTTGGTCTGCGGACCTTAATCTGGGGACTCCTGGACTAGAACCTGTGTAAGAGTCATGAATGCATAAAATCACAAGTAAATAACTCTACGTTATGCATTTATAATGGCCCTAGAAGATTCCAGTTTTGGTTGATGCTGTTATTATTAGAACTACTTTGAAATGCCCTTGATATTTTAACTCATTATAACACCCTGAACATTTTCCAGCCAACTTTGGCTCCCTTTCCCCCCAAAAGTTACTGGTTTGTGTCCAATTTGCATGGAGCATGGTGTGAATACATTTTAAGGTAGATAATATTTGTTTAATTCAAATAATAGTAAAAATTTGAGAAAATTACAAGATTTTTGTGCATTTTGTTCTTTGTCTCTTGGTCACTCCCAATGTGGGAACACACAGGGAACTTCCCAAGTCCCTGACCAACAATATTCTATCTTTATTCTATCAGTAACTGTCTGTGTTACTGGAAAAGATAGCTAAAGAAAGTGATAGAGGAATGCATCATTTGCTGGATACTTATGATACAACACAGGAGATGGTAAAGGAGAGAACATACTATATCACAAATATTTATCTCTATTTTTTTTATAAATAGTGCTGGGCAACTGACTTTTGATAAGCAGATTTATTGCTTTAACAGATCAACACTAACTGACCACTGTAAATATCTGAAATACCTGTATCACATTATGCAGTCCTTGGAAAATTAGGACAAGACTCATGATTTTCAGTTTTCTAGATCTTGTTATTGTCAGTTATCCCTCCACATTCATCAGAGACACCTTTGGACACCACATTCATCAGAGACACCTTCCCACCCACATGGGAAGACCTCTGGAAACAGCTGCAATCCTGCGTAGTTTCCAAAATCAGATCATTTTGGGTATGTTCCTGATTTGTATGACTGGAGCACACATTGATATTTAGGAGAGGCACAACTACTAGAAAGTTGGCACGGAGCAATCATTTGCATGATGGACTGTGAATCTACACTATAGTTTTAATGCAGTTTGACACCACTTTAACTACCATGGTTCAATGTAATGGAATCATAGAAGTTGTGTTTACAAGGTTTCAAGCCCTCTTTGCCAGAATATGGTGGTGCATCATCTGTTTAAAACTCTTAGGATTCCAGTTTTTATTTTGCAAACTTTCATTAGAACGGGTTCTGTGGCAAAGTTGTTTCAAACTCTCCCCTGCCTGAAATAGAAATGGCATTAAGGTTTGGTTCATTCCTTTAAACTCTAATGGCACAAAATTCCCATCTGTTTCATTTGAGAAAAGAGCACTTCAAATGTGCTTTCACCTCAATCCAATATGTCAGACATCCTACTGAAAATTATAAACATCAGAAAAAAATAATTATATTGAACAGATGTGGATTTTTAAAATGAGGCTAAAGTGTCAGTTGTCATGAATTGATTTCTTAGTTATTATTTTCATGAGTACATTTAAAAACAGACCAGATACATTAAAAATATTTCAGAAATTATTTAAAACTAATGATGGAGTATTTTTGCTAGGAAATATAACGATCATGGATAGGCCCGTAGCCAGAATTTTGATTGGGGGGCTGAGACTGAGTGAGAGAGGATCTACCCTAGCAAACCTTTTGTATCATTATCTCAATACCCTCATGCATATGGGATGTATTGAGCATGGTGAGCATGGTGATCAGATCATGAAAGGAATAAATGTAACAGTTTAAATAATAAATATTATTTATTTACGTTCATTAACAAAATGTTTAGAATACTTTTTGACTTATTTTTTACTTTATAGCAACAGTCTTCTTTTCTTCTCCCCAATCATTTTATGAATTACTTTTTCTGGTTTGATAGTGATGTCCCGATAGATAGAAATCATAGCTAGTCCACTAAGTCTCTGGTCTGTCATTAAACTTCTAGATACACTTTTCACTCTTTTCATGGTTGAAAACTATTTTTCCACGGTGCATGTCATTACTGGTAGAGTAGCTAACGCAGTCAAAAGGAAATTTATTGACTGATAGTAGGTTTTGTCACACAGTTCCAACACTTTATGTACCTCAGTATCTTTCTTAATTGATGGTGTAATATTATACCACATTATGTACTCAGCCTTGACGGAAGCAAATACTGTGTCATTTTCAAAGTATTCTGACAGTTGTTCCATATGGTGAACTTTGTCTAGACCTGAAAACACAGGGAGGAGAACATAGAAACTGGTTAAAATGTCTTCATTTGACATGAACCTTGCAGTAATGTTCTGTATGAATGAATGGACACTTGGTATGAACACCGCCACCCTGAAATAATCTTCTACAGAATTAGTCCCTGGATTTGCCCAATGCACCTGTCTTGAACTTTGCCTTGGAATAGTCAAGTTGCTTTGAAATATTTTTTTCAGAAGTTGTTTCTTGCTAAGTCAAAAAGTTTTACAAAATGATCTTTTGCATCTGCTCTCAAAATTTCTAAAGATTTTAACAGTGACTTAGCGTGGTTTATGGCAGATGACATATCAACACTTTTTTCCTGAGAAAAAGTTGATGGGGGCGAAGTAAAGCTGAAGAGTTGTTCACAAACAAACAAGCTAACAATAAAATCATTTTTTTTCAATTGCAGTCAAAAAAGTTTGAAGCTGAAGAAGAGATGTTCCATGATGTCTCTGAGATTTCTTCTAAGGCAGGGCTGTCCAACTTCTACCGGCCCAAGGGCCGGAATTCCAGTCACTGATCACCTGGGGGGCACTCCGCCATGCCCCCGGCCACGCCCCCGGCCACAGGTGGCTTCCCTTGGCTCTGCCCTCCTCCCCAAAGCGTCACGCCAGCCTCGGAAGCGGGCGAAACCGCCGCTTCTGAGGCTGGCGTGATGCTTTTGGAGAGAGGGCAGAGCCACGGGTGGCTCCCCATGGCTCCGCCCTCCCCCCCAAAGCATCACGCCAGCCTCGGAAGCGGGCGAAACCGCCGCTTCCAAGGCTGGTGTGATGCTTTGGTAGAGAGGATGGAGCCACAAGCGGCTCCCCATGGCTCCGCCCTCCCTCCCAAAGCATCACGCCAGCCTCGGAAGTGGGCAAAACCACGTGCATGCGCACTTTTTTGGAATTTTGTTTTCGGAATTTTTTTTAAAAACTAAATAATATTTTTGTGGGAGGGCCGCATCCAAGGGGCTGGCGGGCCGTGTGTGGCCCGCGGCCCGCCTGTTGGGCAGGCCCGTTCTAAGGCAACTACAATTAAATAGTTCAATGAATGTCAATACACTGTCATGCCTCTCAATGAAACAAGTCTTGCATAAACATGTCGGTCTTTTTTCCTTTTTTCTGGCACATGAATGTTAATATTAATCTGCAAAATATTGTTAGCACTTGAACTGTTTCTGAAGAAATTAGTTATTTCTTTTATTGTTCCAAGACAATTTTTGACAGAAGGGTTTGAAAATGTATCACTCAATGCAAGGTTCAGTCGATGACTTGCATAATGAGAATATCTTGTTTTGTCTTCATGTGCTATAGCGAGGCTGAAAATAATTTCACACAAATATCTATGACTCTGATGTGACATGCTTCTATATATTTCTAATACTCTGACTTGATGTGGATTTTTATGCTCTGCTTCCTTTCAAGCTTAATCTTAAACTTAAAATTTGAACTTTGAAGGCAGGCAGCATATAGAAGGACTGTAGCATTGAACCAAGCCAATGCTGGATTCATTTTAACATAGCCCTTTTTCAAAGGACTGTTTAATAACAACAACAACGTTGATGACTAAAAAGGCCAATCAACAGGGCATTGAACCAAGCCAATGCTGGATATGGACCAAACTTGTGCATACAGGCAGGGATTGGGGAGTGATTGCCCTTTTTCAAATGGGAGTTGTTGTTTGTCATATGTTTGTATGTTGTATGTAATTGTATGTGGATCCGGCAGGGACTGTCTGCCATATGTGTGATGTAATCCGCTCTGAGTCCCCTTCAGGGTGAGAAGAGCGGAATATAAATAGAGTGTATTATTATTATTATTGTATTATTATTACCTGGATCCAGACAGTCCCAGAAGGCAGCCGTCTGGCTCGTCACACTCCACTCCCAGTCACGAGTGTGTTGAGACTTCAATGCACTGGTGTGAAGGCTTATTGCGGCCCCCAAATGGTCTGTGGTATGGCGGCATCCTCTTTGGCACCTGGGATGTCGACGCACCCCCTTCCTCTCCCAGCATCAAAAGCTGAAACCAGGGGCACCGGAAAGGAAAGAGAGTGCGCCGAGGGCCCAGGAGTGGACAAGGATGCCACCTTGCCATGTACCAGTAAGGCCTTCTCACGGACCACCCTGAGAATTGGGGGGGGGGCTGAAGCCCCTCAAGCCCCACTCCCAGGCTACATGTCTGGTCATGGAAAATCTATGTGCTGTTAAAAAAAATTTTAATCAATACTAGAGATCAAATAGAAGTTTTCTGAAAATGGGTACATGTGTAATTTAATCATTTATCACTTATACAAATAGCATACTGGTGAATGGAGGCTGGTCATATTTTTCTAATAAATATACAGAGTTGATGAATTGTGATCCAGAAACTAGAGGCAATGCAGGTGGAATCAAGTTGTCTTTGGCTGACGTAGAACAGCCAATGTCACCCTTTCTGGCAGGGAAGCACAGAAGGATGGGGAAGAATATTATTTAAATGTTTTTCTTGTTTCCAAAGGAGATGACAAGAAGCCATCTGGGTGATCAGTTGCAGTAGGTTTTTCTTACACACAAATGGTGTATACAAGTGATCATTGTAGGTCAGTTTAGTCATGTCTACAAGTTCTACATTGACAAAGGTCACCTTCATGAATTGACTCCTTTTCCAGGACTTGGTTGAATGTTCAAAAATTTCTGCTGCACTTCATGCATTTTTTTAAAAAAAAAACCTTAAAATGTATTTTTTGAGGAAACAACATGCAAAATGCATTTGTTATGGAATTTTATGGGAGAAATTTAATTACATGCTTCTCCAAATTTTGTGATGTATTTCTTGACCACAAAGATAATTGAATTGTTGCCATTTCAGTATTAATATGTGTCTCTTTAGGGCAAAATTTCATGCAAATGACATGCGATGGAAACTCATATGAAAAAAAATTAAATAAACTTTAGAATTAATTTATGACAAAATGCTATCTAGAATTCAAATAAATAGGCATGCTAGTCTGGATCAATATGCATATATATATATATATATATATATATATATATATATATATATATAGTATCACCTTTGAGACTAACAGAGAGAGAGAGAGAGAGAGAGAGAGAGAGAGAGAGAGAGAGCGAGTTTTGCAAAATAAACTTTTGTAAACTGAGTCTACTTCCTGAAAGGCATTGAGTGACGAGTCTATGATCAAGAATGAGTATGCCCAGGAATTAGTAGATGTGTATGCTAATAGCAACATGTATGCAAAACATATGGATATGGTAATGAGGTGGCAAGTTTAGTTTTAATGATGGCCATTCATGGAAGTTCTTGGAATGGGAATGAAAAATAAGTTGTGGTCAAGTAGTGCCCTCATGACACTAGACTCTACTGTATGGTATCCAGACAGAACCATAATAGAAGAAAAAGAAGAACTTAATTTTTTTACCCCGCTTCCATCTCCCCAAAGGGACTCGTGGCGGCTTACATGGGGCCATGCCCAAGGCAACAGACAATTAAAAACAGAACAGTTAAATATAAAAACAACTTAACAACAGCATCATCATCATAAACAATAAAACAATAAAACAATAAAACAATAAAACAATAAAACAATAAAACAATAAAACAATAAAACAATAAAACAATAAAACAAACAATAAAACAATAAAACAATAAAACAATAAAACAAACTTTAAAACAAGCATCATAAGCAACAACATAGATACCTCTAGTCTCATTTTTTTTGGAGGGAGGGGACCAGTATACAAAACGGTTTAAGAAAAGGCTGGTCAATAAGGTGGATAGAATGAATAGTAGCATAGGAATAGAGCAATTATAACAGGATCATTTCCACTTAACTTAACAGTATAGTAATTAAATATAGGAACTTGAGTTCAGATCATTGTTAGGAGCCATCTATCAGGAATCGGTAATCAAATTCACAATGGAACATCCATGTCTTCAGTTCCTTACAGAATGTGGATAAGGAGAGTGCCAGCCTAATCTCCCTGGGGAGGGAGTTCAAGAGGCAAGGGGCCACCACCGCGAATGCTCTTTCCCTTCAGTCCAATAACTCCTGCAACCATTCATATGGAAGGACTCTCATGTTTTTTATTTCAAGACAGGACTCCTTAAACCTTTTCCACTTGTGGCCTCTTTTATCTGAGAACTTTTTATGTGAATCTATATTTTTAGGTATATGGAACAGGTTTAAAAATCAAATATTTAGTGATAATAAATCACAGTTTGCAAGGCTTATAAATGGCCTGATTTTCCTTTTTATGAAGTACAGCCAAAGCATTTTCTGCAGAGTTCATTAAACATTCGTATAAACTATCTAAAACAGCTAATAGGTGGTGTTCAGAAACCACTTACTGTTACCAACATTAAACTAACAGGACCATATTTGGACCTGATGCCCACAGTTTAAGAAGTGGTGGGGTAGGGAACCTTGATGCTAAGAGCATGCATGTAACTTTCTACAAAGTTTTTTCTAAAAATGAGCAAATAATTTCAGAAATGTTTTTTCTGATGTGAGAAAATCTTTCAAAAGCATGTGTTTTTTGAAGTTTATTCAGAATTTGGTTTTTTGTGTAAAATTTGCATGTGGTTATTTTATATATAAAACAACATTTTCAGTGCAAGAAACAGAATTGTATTTGCATAAAATAATATTGCTCCATAGAAATGCTTATTTTCTGCACAGAAAATGTTTTATGTACAAAGCACCAAATGCAAATTTTGGACAATACAAATCCCCAATTACAGCATTTCTTCCACATGACACATTTTTTTCTGTGCAGGAACTAAGATATTTGTCTAGTTTCCCATCCAAAATGTTGTGTGTGACAATTCTTTTTAGTGCAGGATTATTTTTATTTTTATCAGGAACTCTCAAGATTCAAAAATTTGTTCTTCAAAAATATTTGCATATTTTTAATTTTTTTTCCATTTCTATCTTAATAAGAGCTGGGGTTTTATTTTGAAGGGAAATTGAATAATGAATTTGCTACTCAAGGGATGTGGTTGGGCTCACTGATATATATTGCTTCTACATATAGCTAAGAAGAAGAACATTCATTTGCATCAGAAATTGAGAAATAGAAATATTAGTTAACTTAATGATTTACTGATAATATTCTCTGCAACAAAAACTGAGTCAACAATACAGCTATTACACTGAGAAACAGATTGCCTTGGTGGGAGGATGAATCTTTTTCATTGACAGTTTTCAAACAGAAGTTGGAGGGTCACCTGTTAAAATGGTTTCAGCTGTGGAACCCCTGCTTAATCTCTTGTTCTATTATTCTTTTAATACATTCAAATTGTCTAATAATTTGGCCTCTTATATTATTGTTGCTTACACTTACCCTTCCTGAAAGAAGGCTATACATCACATCACAGGATAAAAGGAGGGATAAAGGATATGCATATAAATACCACCCCACTCCTCTTCTGTCATTTTTAACAGTCACATAATAATCTGGGTTTTAGGAAAGACTTCTGTTGGTTGCTTTTGGGGGGCTGTTTAGGAATTTTGCTAGTTATTAGGTCTTGGCAGAGAAATGGGGTTTCCCGACCTTGTACTGACTCTTCATCATAAAACAGAAAAAAATAGTTTTGAATGGCACATTAAAATAGTTTGATGGGACTCATTAAACTTCTTATTGCTTATTACATTAAATGTTATTTATGTATAGAATTGGCATTTCATTGTAAATAATTACCACATTAGTCAGTTAGTGACAATGATCTGGATGTAGAAGTAAATTGTGAGGTAGCAAAGTTTGCAGATGACACTAAACTGTTCAGGGTAGTTAAAAATGAAACTGATTGTAAAGAGCTCCAGAAAGATCTCTCGAAATTGAGTGAATGGGCAACAAAGTGGCAAATGCATTTTAACCTAAACAAGTGTAAAGTCATGCACATCGGGGCAAAGAACCCCAAATACACTGATCAACTGATGGGATCAAAGCTTTCTGAGACAAACCAGGAAAGGGATCTTGGGGTTTTGGTGGACAGCTCAATGAAGATGTCAACCCAGTGCGCTGCAACAGTGAAAAAAGCAAATTCTATGCTTGGCATGATCAGGAAGGGAATCGAAAATAGGTCGGCAAATGTTGTATTGCCTCTCTACAAATCTATGGTGAGGCGACATCTGGAGTACTGTGTACAATTCTGGTCACCACACCTTAAGAAGGATATAACGGAACTGGAAAAGGTACAAAGAAGGGCAACAAGAATGATCCAAGGGATGGAGCAGCTCCCTTATGAAATCAGGTTGCAACGCTTTGGTCTTTTCAGCCTTGAAAGACGGTGTTTAAGAGGTGACTTGATCGAAGTGTATAACATCATGCATGGGATAGAAAAGGTGAATAAAGAAAAAATATTTTCTCTGTCACACAACACTAGGACTAGGGGGCACTCCCTAAAGCTCCAAGGTAGGAAAGTTAGGACTAATAAAGGGAAATATTTCTTCACCCAGAGGGTCATTGGGTTATGGGATTCACTTCCAGAAGAGGTTGTGACAGCTGTCAGCCTGGACAGCTTCAAGGCAGGATTAGACAGATTCATGGATACCAAGGGAATTAGTAGTTACTGAAATGGACATCCAAGTGCCACCTCTGTGTTGATTGAGGCAGGCAGGATTTCCCCGGATACTGGTTGTGGGGGGTCGGGACCAGGTGAGGGTTTTGCCCTCCTTTCTGCTAGAGATCCCTGTGTACAACTAGTGGGCCACTGTGTGACACAGAATGCTGGACTAGATGGGCTGAGGCCCGATTCAGCATGGCTCTTCTTTTGTTCTTATGTTCTTATGTAGCAAAGGAAACTGAAATCTTAATCACCCCTCTTGCACCTTAGACAATAAACTCATTTTATGAAAGAGAGTTCTGCAGACTTCATCATTAGATATTAAGACACAGGGATGGAAAAGGGAACAATGTTTAAAACTGGGCTTGACGGGTCATTATCTTTTAGGTCTTGAAGGAGAAATCAGCATGCTCAGACTTTGTGGAGATGGGCTGTCTGAGAACAAGCCGGATCTATTCGCTTGTCTTTGGTGGTCTGAAGTTACCTACCCTCGACACACTGAAGAGGAAGTAAATATGCTCATTTCTCATTCCTGTGAAGCCTTGTTTTCTCTGAAAATCTTCTTTGGACACAGAAAAGCATGAGAGATGGCACTGGGTCTGTAGGACCTCCTTGCCTCCATCAGAAAAAGTCTCAGACATTTGCCGATGTTACCTGTGTATTGGAAGAAGTCATTGATTTGTACAAGGGCAATCCAGAATCCAAGCTTTATATTCAGGTTGCAGTCCTAGGCTTATATGTGAAAGTAAAATCTACAGAATCTACAGGGTTGACAATGATTTAAAATACACAACAAATAAACAAATAAACTTTGAAATAAGAGATTTTAAAAGACCCAAGAACAGTAACAAATAGTGCACCTTGGACATCAAAATCAAAGTGCTCAGTGAGCTCTTTGGGGATAAAGAGGAACTGGATACCATGAGTAAACCTATCCTGAACAATTCATTTCAGTTAGTTATATGAGCATTTTATCTCTTCACACAACAAAATGGTACTCACTAAAATAATTAGAAATGTATGGCTATTTAATATTGTGACTACACAGTGCCTTTCAGTCCAATGTCCCCATCTTCACTTATTTTATTTATTTATTTATTTTGAGATTTATTAATCGCCCATCCCAGATGGCTCTGGGCGATTTACATTAGAACACACAACTACATACCTAAAACGTCTAAACAATTTAAACAATCTAAAACAGTTTCTCAGCCAAATGCCCTCTCAAACAACCACGTTTTATAAGCTGTGTGAAAATCCTTTAAATCACGGGTAGCTCTGATTTAGGGATGAAGGGCATTCCAGAGTGATGGAGCAATCACCGATAAAGCTCTTTGCTGGGTTGATGTCAGATGGGCTTCCTTAGGGCCAGGGATCTGTAATAAATTCTGATGGTCTGAGTGCGGTGATCTCCAGGGTTGACATGGAGAAAGGCATTCCCATAGGTACGCCGACCTCTGGCCATGCAAGGCCTTGAAGGTTAGTACCAGCATTTTATGAGTAGTACAGAACTCGACCAGAAGCCAGTGCAATCAGTATAGAGCAGATGTTATATTGTTCCTCACAGGGGTTCACGTGAGGAGTCTGGCTGCCGCATTCTGTTCCAGTTGAAGTCTCCTAGTCACCGATAAGGGAAGGCCAACATAAAGTTGAAGTTACCGTAGCATGAACCACTATGACCAGGTCAACCCTGGACAGGTAAGGCGCCAGCCACCTAGCCTGCTGAAGAGGGAAAAAGGCTGACTTGCTGACAGCAGAGACCTGGGCCTCCATTGTCAATAACGAGTCAAAAATGACACCAAGACTTTTGACGGTGATAGCTGGAGAAAGAGGTTAACCGTCAGCCAACCCAGGGCGACCCAGCCACAAGATCTCTGTCTTCGCCGGATTCACCCTCAGTCTACTGGAACGCAGCCAACCAGTTACAGACTCAAGGCAGGATGTGAAATTATCGGGAACCGAGTTCGGTCAGTCGCCCATCTGCAGAAAAAGCTGGGTGTCATCAGCGTACTGGTAACACTCTAGCCCATAACTTCGAACCAGCTGGGTAAGTAGTCACATATAGATGTTAAATAACAATGGAGATAAAATGGCCCCCTGAGGGACCCCACACATAAGTGGTGATTTTTCAGAGGCTATCCCATTCCATTCCACTCGTTGCCAATGGTTCAGGAGAAAGGAGTTCACCCAGTTAAGGGCAGACCCTTGGATCCCCAAAGCGGTGAGGTGGTGGGTCAAAAGATTGCAATCAGTGCCGATCCACCTCAATCAAGCTGGCATCAGAGTTGATTCGAGATGGCAACCAGTACAGTCTCGGTTCCATGTCCTGAATCGAAGCCGGACTGGTAGGGGTCCAGCCAGGCTGTGTCATCTAAAAATTCCTGAAGTTGGTCTGCTACCGCCCTCTCAATTACCTTGCCCAGGAATGGAAGATTTGAAACCGGTAATTGGCGGTAATTGGAGGTAACCGAAGGATCTAAATTTGGCTTTTTCAGTAACAGACGAACCACTGTGTGAGCTAAACTGCAGAGACGCCACGTAAGTCTTTGAAAGTTTTACTGAGCAATACAAACAGGATCTAAGTCAGAAGTGCTGGACGGCACAGACGTGCCCCCATATATACCCTCCCCCACATTCAAACTCTCCGTTCCCGCTCTCCCTCTTTCCCGCCGGAACATTTCGCGCCCAGGCCGAGGGCCGTTGACCTTCTCCCTGCGGTTTCTTATCAGTTGTTATGGCTAGGTCAGAAATCCGGGTTTTGGGCGCCAATTTCTTGGCCCAGAATCCCGATTCCTGACACACTGCCTCTTCCAGCCCATCTGGAAAATCTCCTTGCTCAAGGGAACCATTAATAATGTACATCAGAGGGCCTTGTAACTCCTCCCAGCAGGCCGTGACCAACCAGGAGGGGCATGGATCAAGGGAGCAACCAGTAAGAATCTTGTCAACAGCGTGATGAACTGACTGAGGGCAGGCCCAGTGAGTGGCCATGGAATTTCAAGCTCGGCCACTGTATCTAGGGTGGTGGGGAGCTCTTGGCAGAGCAGCAAAATCTTGTCTGCAAAAAACTTATCAAAAGCCTCAGCTGTAACATCCGAATCCACGGAATTTAGGACAGTAGGGACTGGATTTGTCATGTATCGAATAATTCTGTAAAGTTGGGCTGGGCAAGAATTTGCAGACGCTATCAAGGAGGTATTATAATTTTTCTTTGCCTCCTTGATAGCATACTCATAGGCCTTATGAGCTGATTTTGCTGCTTCGTCATGGGTTCTCCCTCAAGCTGCCTCTAGCCATCTCCTTTCCTGTTTCCTCAACTGGAGCTCTTTAGTAAACCAAGGAGACTGGATTCGGCAGAGATGGAGAGGGCACCTCGGGGCGATCTCCTCTAGCGTATTGGATAACCTGGCATTCCAGGACTCCACCTGCACCTCGAGGGAAGCACTGATAGGTTCCACATCTTGCAGAGCATTCCAGAACCTATCAGGTTCCATAACTCTCTGCGGGCGAGCCCAAATCGGCTCAGCACCCCTACAAGGGGGAGTGGGGACACCCACCCGAAACCACAAGGCTTGGTGGTCGGACCATGGCACTTTGATATTGGCAGATATGTCCATCTCTAATCCAGCCCTGAAGATTAAATCCAGTGTGTGTCCGGCTAAGTGAGTGGAGCAGAGCTACTGTGAGAGATGGGGGTATGTCCCCTTTCAGTCATGAAATAGCTCTCTGGCATTTTGACCAATTTCCTGTGAGTGATCTTCATTGTAACAAAGGAAAGGTCCCTGTCTTAATTTCCCCTTGCTAAAATATGAGAATGGAACCATAAGTCAGGAGCTTCTCAAACAATAGGTGAGTAAAAACTCCATTGCTCATAGAAGCTTCTGCCTAATAAATAAGGGCTGGGGGATTTTCTCTGTTGCCACATATTCTCCAAACTAGATAATACATAATAATCATGGGTACGAATCAGAGAAAAATGTGTAATTCTAGGTTACACAACCCTAACTGACTTAGTGAATGCCAGCCAAAGTGTTATTCAGAATTACTTAACCGTTAACTAAAGTTGCACAGAAATTCTAAACTTTGTATCTTTAGATTTTGAAAAGAATTCCACAATTTTTAAGGCAATGTGTTAAGAGTAAACTAGCTCTGCCGAACACCTTATACAATGTAAAATCATTGCAAACTCAGTCTCTGCTTTGACTCAGAAAATAAAGGCTTCTACAATAAAAAATTATTGTAATGGTGTTGTGATTAGCTCGATATTTCACAGAGGACACATTTCATCTCATAGCCAAGCATCTTTGTTTCTATTTCAACAAAACTGTCATAGTATTGAAATTATTGTGATTTTCAAAACATTAGTCATAAGGTATTTTGGTAAAACAGAAAAGAATTAGCATTTGTAATAATGCAAGATAAATTTATTTGGGTAAAATGGTGTAAAATAGATTGACTTTATCACACAATGGCAGGCGTTCAGGTCTGTTTATGTACTTGCTTCTCCCTTAAATTATGTTTTCTTTGTACTATTCAAGCATTGCTGAAGGAGATTAAGAATACATTTATTTGGAATGTCAACTGGTTGGGTCACCATGATAATAAATAAATGAATAAAGTATTGAATTTTGGCAAAGAGCATAATATGTACAAAAACATACTGGATATGCTTTTGGTATATAGATACAGGCAGGAACCATATAAATAAGGAAAATCCTTAGGAAGTGTGAAGTCTCCAGCTTCATAATATTGCAAGGAGACCTCCATGGTCATTATAAACTTACTAGATGTCAAAAGGTGAAACAATACTATCCTAATAGTAGCCAACTAATAGACTGTGAGGCATGCTACGCAGTGCATTCAACATATGAAAAAGAGCATGGCTGTTTGTATTCAGAACTTTAAAAGTTTCATGAGAATAGGAAAATATAATTTGAGGTGATAGGAAGGGCAGCTCTGAAGTAGTTTAGCCCATATTAATTGGATAGGTGTAGACATCAAGTGTGGATATATCGCTAAAGAGAAAACTTTGACATTGGCACCATCAAATAGCCCAAGACTTAGGTTAATGTAACTGAAAGAGAAGAATGACAAATATTCAGTCCACAAAAAGCAATTACACCAGACACCCATTTTGTGTGTGTATGTTGGTGTTCTCGGCTTCCTTGTGCCCATTTTCAAACATTAGTATGTGATTTGTCTTCCTGCCTGTGCCATTAAACATCAAGATAAACATGAAGAAAAGAAACAGAGAGGAACCATATGTGTGACAATTACAGTCTTGCAAGAATTTGAGGTTTTATTAAATGCAGTGGAAAGAGTGATGCAGACAAATAGGATCAGCAGCATATGAATGCTTGAGGTAAATTAATGGTAATGGATATGAAAAATTATATTTCTTCAGTATAAAACACATTCTTCATACTTTCCCTTCATTTCCACAGTCATTTTTAAATTTCAAAGTGATGGAGAGTTTTAAATAGATAGTCTTTTAAAATGAATGTCAGAGGTCAGGGCACAATGGGTGCCTCTTAATGTTAAGATTAGCTTAACTCTACATTTCCTGTATCTATAGAACTTAGACATATATATATGATAATCCAATATCTTGTAGTGTCATGCCCTTACCGGAAGACTGCTCCAGTGAGACCTTGCTACTGAAGCCTACACGACTCTGGAACAGCCCAGTTAGTGAAATAATTTAGATGATATGAAATTTGGTATGGCTTTCAGGGCCATACCTACTTTGACCATTTAATGCAGTTTGAAAGCAGTTTCACAGATGATGCACACCATGAACACACACACATCTACATGCATTAAGGGCTTATAACAGGCATAAGCAAAGTCAAGTAATAATCCAAAATCTACACACACACACACACACACAATTTCTTCATGGCCATGAAGCTGAGGATATTGCAGATCCTGGAAATAGTTAGAGACCAGCCTCCTTGATGCAAATAAGTATCACACAGGTCTCAAACCTCCAGGACCTCACATGTAATCATCCACACAGTGAAATAACTTACTTCTCTGCCAGTTGCACACTGACCAAAGTGATAAGCATGAATGTGCCCCAAGACAATGTTAGGCCTTTCATTATTAACAAAGGCCCAAGAAAACCTTCCCATTCACCCTATCATATGTTAATTTTGCATGGAACCAGTGAGAAGGTAGAACATATAAGATAGTGCTGGAAGCACCTTGCTTTGCATGCACACTCAAAAAGATATATGGGGTGGCATGTGGGACTGTAATTCCATATGGTACCACTAAAGACATGCATAATGTTTGTGGGAAGAGCATTTGTGCAAGCCAACACTCTTTTTTTCATGTCAGGAGCAACTTGAGGAACTGCAAGTCGCTTCTGGTGTGAGAGAATTGGGCATCTGCAAGGAGGGATGCCCAGATGTTTGATGCTTTACTACCCATGAAGGGGGTGGGGCTCCTCTCATGTCCAAGCATGGGGATCTGGAGCTGAGAGAGGGAGCCAACACTCTGCACACTCAGGCTTCTTTTGAGGAAGGATTGTAATGGTGGTAGAGAAGGGCTGGTAACTTGGAGCTCAACTGGATCGCTCTACTTTCTGATAGGCCCATCTGTTGTTGTCCTTAGATGCTCTAGCCAATGTAAAATGATGATTAAGGCTTCCAGATCTTGCAGCCCAATAAAATCTGGAGAGCCAGTTGAGATTCACCCAATTGTTTCCATCAACATAATTTGCAGTGGTAAACAGGCTTTGTATGCCCTGCCCTGCCCTGCCGCTACACTACCTTCGGGGAAAAGGCAGCACATTAACCTGTATGGTTTCTAATTTGAGAAGAACATCTTACTAGAAGCAATTTTGTGGTACTCAGAGTCTTGCCCCCTCCAACTAAGTCTTCAAGGGAGAGGAAAATAATCCACTTTGAAATTTTGAGACATGTAATCAGATTATGTGGCAAACACTTTTTTGATTTAGGAAAAATAGTAATAATGGCAGCTTTACTAATCTGTTCAGAATGAACAAAAATACTAATTTTTCTTCTTTCCCCAAACTTCCACAACCAACTGTGTGGGTTCCATAGTGGAGCTCCATAAGCCACAATAGGCTGCCACTAGGGGGAAATATAATCATCTCTCTTTATTCATGCCAAAGTGTTTTCTACCACTACACCAGGAGAAAAAGGCACAAGAATGTAATGTAATAAAATAGTTTTATTGTAATTGACTAGTTTCACTTCCAATAAGATGTTCCAAATGAGTTGAGTTCCTCCCGATCTACAGGGAAAGCTAATTTTACACAAGTCACAAGTTATGGCTTGTCAAGCTAGTAAAGCTTCCATGCCCACTGAAATGGGTTATTTTCTGGGAAGAAGCTTTTGGGCCTTTTAAACATTCCCAGTTGAACTATTTTCATTTTCTGGATCGCTCATTCTTCCATCTCATTTTTGGTCTCCGTATTAAATCATAACCAAATCATTTACAATATTTTCTTCTTGTCTTGTCTTTCAAATGTTCCTTATCAGAAAGGTGACTGGTGGCTTCCTGATCTAATAAATTTGTATTATGACTTACTATATTTGAGAGGCATGCCTGATTTCCAGCAAAGTGTGGGGGTCAACACTGAAGCTTTCCCTTTGAATGATTCATACAGAATTAGGCCTAGCATATTCCGATATAAAATGTGATTTTCTTTTTCCGGGTATTGCCTTGTGTATTTAAAATGGGTTTTTGCATGTGTCTCCATAATATACATACATACCCATAATCTGTCTCTGTCTGTCTGTCTGTCTCCCTCTCTCTCTCTCACCCCCCTCTCTCACACACACACTTTATTCATTGTTGAAAGAAATTAGATATTCAGTGTAATCCAAATAAATGTTACACAGTTAAGTTGCAAAACCTTTTTTTCCAAAGAGTAAATAATTATACTTTTTTCTCCAACCAGCAAAATAATGAAACAACACAACTGTGTGACTTGAACTATGGGCAACATTTATTTTGTGTTGCCAATCAATCTCTGTGTGAACTGCCAACCAATTTAAGGGCATGGATTTGGTGTGTAATGAAACTTTAGGCAGTGGCCATCAGAGATATACTCCTCCTCAATCAAGGATGAGACACCATGGTCCCTGGGTTCAACCAATTGTTGCCTCCAGGGTGACTATTCAGGCAATCGGATGGAGAACTCCATCCCAATTCCAGAGGATATTGAGACCGGAATTTTCCCTACCCCAGGCCATTACTGTTCACCCTCACCTTGATTCATTTAATGATAGATGAGGGTTCTCATTCATGGCTTACACTGCAAAGGGGTCCCTTAGGGGCACATTGATATATAACTTATCCCTGTTTTCCTGACACAGATTAGGGTCAAGCATCCCTATCCCCAGAGCCAATTCAGGGCCTGCAGCAGCCAGCTGGCAAGACACCAGGCCTGGCGAGGAAATAAAGGGGGGGGGGGAGTGAAGATTACAAATACCCCCACAATGACAGGAGTGGAGGAAGGCTACGTCAACCATAGAGTCGTCTTGAGACTGCAAAGGGGCCCACCACCAGCCCATAGCCAACCTGGGTTGAGAAAGGACCCACCACCACCTTCATGTCCCACCCAAGGCCTGTAGCCATTAGCCAGTGAGGACCCCAGTGAGGACCCCATGGGGGGCTAGCCAGCAGCTATGCCGGGCCAACAACTCCCTCCACCCTACTCACAGAGCATCCCTCTTGGATGCCCTTGTCAGGAATGGAGATAAAGGGCAGAGAGCATGCTAACACTGGCCCCCGCCCACAACAAATTTTAGGTCTCTTCCTTTGCCAGAAGGGAGCAAGTCTTTTCCCTCCCTTATTCTGAGAGGGAAGGGAAGAAAAAAGTTAAACTTGTCTATTCTAGCTTTACACTACTATTCCTATGCAAAATAAATATTGCTAGAAAAAAGTGCAACAAAACGACAGCCCATCATAGTCTGACATATTTCAAAACAGATGTGCAAAACTTTATGTATAATATGTCTACCTAGAATCAAGTCCACTAGATAGGTAGATTTTGCTTAGGTGGGAGGATAAAGATTTGTACTTTATGGGTGATATGGGAAAAAATTTAAAAGTGCCATTGTGAAAGCAAATTTTCACTTATTTACTCTGGATTCAACCATTATTCCAAATGTAGTGTGCATTAATTAATTAATCAATGTTCCTTCATTATTATTATTATTATTATTATTTTAAAAACCCAATTAAGATATTAGGAATAGAGTGAGGAAACCTATGATGGTATAAATAAGAATTTCCTTTGGAATAATAAATTAAGCTCTTGCTCTTGTATTTTTATTTATAATCTATGATTGCCAATTCTATTACAGTGGGGAGCATGATGCACAAGTTGATTTTCTTGTTATCCTCTCCCCCTCCCCCCGCTGCCAATTCAATGTCAAGTATTTTTACAACCTTTTGTGTAATAATTATTTATTCAAACAAATGTTAAATATATTTAAGCCCCTGTGAAGTCACTTGGAGAGGCTTAAATATATTCTTGACACATATTTTAATCAGTCGTGCCTTAATATGTCTAATAGTATCATTAGGCAGCAATGCTATCCTACTTCCTTAGGGAAAATCCAGTTAACATGAATGAAACTTAAATCTGAGTAGACACATATAGGATTACATTGGTGATTATTATGGGTCATGTAAATATCCTCTAAAATACGTTTCTGAAATTTGGTTTGACAGATAGCTTCCAGAAATCTCACTCAGTATGGCCTAATGTTTGGCAGTTCTTTGAGATAGAATCCTAAAACATCTGAGGCCTCTATTTTGAGAACCATTATGCTAGAGAACACCTAAGAACACAGAAAAGTGATTTTGCATGTTTTGCATTATGGAGCTTGACCACAACAATTTCGCCATCCTCCATGTTGAAAAAGAAAATAAATAGAAAAGAATACATTAAAAGTCATAAATCTAGACTTCTTATAATCACAGAAGCTTGGTTGAGCTTTGCTTTCCTTTGCCTTTTAAAAGTAGATATTATATGACTGACCACCAAATTCATTAGCCACGAGAAAAGGAAAGCACTTCAAGCTTTCAAGGATAAACTATCAACATCAGTGTTTTCTACTACATCCATATTAAGCCTGTATGGCAAGAAAGCTGACAACATTTACAACACATCTGAAAGTCAAAGTGATTTCTTTTCTCTCCAGTACTCAAAGCGGATAATCAGGCAAACAAGTCTCCACTATGTCAGGAAAGTTGTTTATCAATTGAGTTTGTTGAAGCTGGAAAGTAGGAATTGTCTGATTTGGTTTGAAGTACATTTCTGGAACACTGTCAGTGTGACATTTATTTCAAGAGCCAGTGGGATTAGGAAACAGATAGACCAAGATCTGAATACCTGCCCAGCAAAGGGAACCCTGTTGTTCACCTTGAGCAAGTAAGTCTTCCTCAGTGTGGCCACATCTTCTTTGAAGAACACTTTCCAGCCCCCTCCATCTTGATGGTATGGATTCCATAAGTAGCACCTGAACATCAAACCTCGCCACCTAACCATGCCGCCTCTGTCTCTAGATCGGTCGTATTCCGATTTATGTGATGTTTTATGACATATGTGATTGTTTTAGGAATGTTTTTATGATGTTTTTAGGCTGTTTGTGTAATTTTATTGTGTTGGAAACCACCCCGAACTTTGAGGAGGGGCGGTCTAGTAAATCCGAATAATAAATAAATAAATAAATGTCTAAGGCACATAACATTTATTTCAATTGTCTATGTGATATTGATAAATTGTTATAATTCAAATGTTACTCTTTTATTTGTAGACAAAAGGTAAAATACTGTGTTTGGTAGATGATTTCTCTCACACTTTAGACCTTCTGTGAAACTGGCTTCAGATTTTCCCAGCCTTCAAAAGCTCATTACATGCACACCAAAATTGAGGATCACACCAAATGTTCCAGACCAACCCTGGATTCTGTGAAGATGTTCAGACACTCTGCCCTGACCCACAGCAGTAGAGAGAGTTGAGTCCCAAAGCAGATTCAATCCTGCTAGATGGCTTACCTATATTGTCATCCCTATCACCATGACAGCTAGTGAGACTTCTCCAGAAAGTTTCTGCCTGTCTCCAGGTATTTTGATATATCAAAGGTTCCTGCATGACCAGGGCGTAGGAGGGGAGTCACTCTTCTTCTCTGTGCAACACTGACTCATGTGGGCAGTAGATCCCAACATTTGTGACTGCTCTGGATATTTGCCAAAACCTCAGAACAGTTCCCAACTTTTCATAATCTGGAGAAGACCCATATTAACTCCATATTAACTCCATGTATTGCTCCATGTAACCAACTAGAATTTCCTGGATGTCATTTGGAAATTTAGGAATGTGTTCTGATCCAAAGCAGGGTTTGAGGCTACTCTAGATAATCCTTTAGAACCAGTATGTTTTTCTTTTTTGTTTGGAACTCATGGCAAACTACTGGGAAAGGAACAGTTGATTTCTTAAAGAACAAATTAGGAATATTTTACTCAGATATAGAAATCATTCTTAAGTAAATAACTAGTCCCAATATAATCAATAGGATTAGGTGTGCATGTAAAATTAAATTCATGATCAACACGTCAAATGGCAATAACATGCTGGAAATGCCAAATAATTGTCACTTTTAGGTTATGATGTTTTGGTGGGGTTTTTTTGTTTTTGTTTTTTTTTTTAATAAAAGCTCTCTATTCTACTTAAGGAATTTTCTTTTAATTGAGCTATCTAGCTCACATAATTCTACACTAGTGTGTAGTTGTGCTTGGAAGGTTGAAAACACAGGTCACTGAAAAATAATTCATGACTTGATTTATAATATATAGTGCACTAACTTTTCTTTACATTCTGAATTGCAATTCTGTATACAATAGAGCTACTTAAATATTGTGGACTTCAATGAGATTTCAAAACACTCATGTACCGAGTTCTGCTGTGAGTATAAATCAAAAAGCTAATTTCAGTTTCATGAAAAATACATGTTACAAATGTCTCTCCAAAAGATTTGGTCAAAGAGATACAACCAACAAAAAGAATACACATTGACATTTTTTCTTCCCTTTTGTAACCCCATGAATACTTTTCTCCTTATTATGTATATTAGTATATGTACCTGATGTTGCCTGGGTTAGATATTTTGTAATGTTATTTATTTAGTCATTGATTGGTTTTGGTTTTTATAAATGAAACCATTAAGAAATGCATAATTGTATAGACCATTTATAAAATTGCAAATTCATATCCCATCAGCCCAAGACTTGCTTACACTGCAACACGAATCAGATCCAGATATAGCAAGCTACCTATAATCCCCATGTCCCCCAGATTAGGCAGGGTAGAATTCCCATCGGCCCTAGATCTGCCCAGTGTTGAATTTACATTAGCACTAGGTCTGGATGGGTTAGTTAAGAGTTTGCTCCTAACTGATTAGATGGGGTGAATTCGAACACCCATCATTCTCTATCTTGCCCTCCCCCCCCTCAAAGAAAAAACACCTCACCAGTATTTTAAATTGGACAATGAAGGGTATGTATACCAAGTTTGGTTCAGATCCATCATCTATGGCAATCACAAGACTCTCTGAATGTGCATGGACTACAATTCCCAACATTCTATATAATTCCCCACACTAATGAACACTAGTTGTGTCAATCAAATCAAATGAGACAAAAAGGTTAAAGCTGACATTTCAGAGGTGTATGGAAGGTCCTACATAGAAATCTGTTCAAACAGTTAAGGAATTGACTATTTGTTTGTTTCCTTGAATAGGGAGAAACAAATAAATTGGGCATCTGTGTGAACATTTTGCATTCATATGGAGAAGCCCTGTTGTATATAATATTATCTGCATAGTGAGGCAAGGAAATGTAATGATGTTTGGCCCAAGCCTGGGACAAGCCTGTGAAAGAAGGGGCAAATGAATACTAAAGGAGTAATTTACAAAGCTATTGAGGTTTTGTGTTTTCCCATTGAACCTAAACATCTGTTGAAAGACTTAAAAGTGCAAAAATATCTTGGTAGTGCTCCTTTTACAACTCCCCCGGAGCCCTATTGAAATGTTATGATTGAGCATCTCTCCCACAATCATCTTTTCTTTCTGAACAGCAGCCTCATTGTGCAAAAAATTCAAAGTTGCCAGGCATAAACTAGGCATTGATTGTGGAGAAATCTGAAGACTAATGTAGTTCTTTTTCATTTTAAAAAATATATACAGTACATAACTACAATTACCATACTTTTTTACTTTTTCATTCCTTTGTTCCTCCCCATACCCACCCCTTCCCCTTCCCTGAAGAATAACTTGGTAATAAACTGAGACATCTGCAGAAAAGCATATACCTATTAGTCTTGTGCACTGATTCGGAGTGGTCGGTTCCCTTCGGCCAATTTGGCTTTTTTGGCTTGACTGGATGGTCGTAATGGCAAGAGCACAAGCGTTACATTTTCCTATCTGTAACGGGACCACGTGGCAGCCAATCTTGGCTCCTCCTCCCCTATTCAGCATCACAGTTGCGTCCTGGCTTCAGTGTATTTTTTGTTGGCTTGTCTTCTGGCTTGGCCTCTCTCTCTCTTTTAATTAATCATCTTTATTGTGAGAATTTTTTACATGAATAAAACATAATTTGAGGGGTTGTTGGGAAGGTAGGGAAAGATAGGAGTGGGAGGGGTCTCATGAGTCATGGAATGAAAAGGAGTGAAGGGTAGGGAAAGGGGAGAAAAGAAAAAAATGAGAAGAAAACAAAAAAGAAATAAAAAATAAAAAAGAGAAAAGATCTTCCAGTCTGTTCCACAGGGAAAATTATCAGTTCTTGTGTTATAAAGTTTTATTTAGTTTATTTTATTTAGATGAGTCGCCTTCTTTCTTCCATTTTTCTTTTCCTTGTCCTTTTAAAATAGCTGTGACATCGTCATTTCTTTTAGATATGTTCTCACCGGTTGCCAATCGGTCTGATTTTTGGAATTTTGATTGTAGAGCATGTTCTTTAAAGAGTCCATATCTATAAATTCTCTTATTTTAATTATTTAGGATTCCTAAGTTGGGTGTTCCTTGTCTTTCCATTTACTTGCTAAGACTGTCCTTGCAGCTGTAGTCCTATAATATAATAACTTATCATTGTTTCTCCCTATGTCAAAGTCCATTGGATTTAGAAGATAATATTCACGTTTTAGGTCAAATTTATGCTGTAGTATTATTTGTATATGTGTGTGTATATTGTTCCAGAACTTTATTTTTTTTGCATGTCCACCAGATGTGAAGATAGGTACCCGTTTTTTCTCTACATTTTTTTATTTTTATAATATTTGGCCAGTTGTTGTGGAGTTAATGGGGTGTTAGATTGTGACCTAGATAAAACTAAGAAAAGGAGAAAAGGAATAGATCTAAAGGAAGGAAAACTACCACTTAGTTTATTACAATTTAAAAAATGAACTATTCTTACAGGCTGTGTGGAGGCTAAGAAATCCAAAGAAAAAGGATTGCACCTTTTACTCAAATCGACATTTAACATGGTCCCGAATTGATATGATATGGGCCACAAGTTCGTTAATAACAAAATGGACAATATTACAATATTACCTAGAATCAACACAAACCATTGCCCCATGACAATGAAGATACAGGGGGAAAGGGGGGGGAGAAGATGGAGACTAAATGAGAATCTATTAAAATCAGAGAAAGAGATAAAATATGACAGGAAAATGCTCAAGGAATTTTTTGAACTAAATAACAATGAAGGAATAAAAAAGAAATATTATGGGATGCCAGCAAGGTAGTCATGAGGGGTATTTTATACAACAAGGAACACTCAAAAATAAAAAAGACAAGAGGAACAAAATAACCCACAGAAGAAACTAGAAGAAAAAGAAATACTATTAAAATCCAAGCCAGAAAACAAGAAAATTTACTTAGAGGTAGAACAAATTAAGAAACAGATTAATTTGACACATCTAGAAAACATAGCAAAAAACCTAAAATATCTTGAAGTTAACTATTTTGCAAATGCCAATAAACTGGGGAAATTACTGGCAAAACAATTAATAAAAAGGACAAATACAACATATAACAAAAATAACAAAGGATGGCAGAAACTTCTTCTCAGAAGAGGAAATAGCAATCAAATCAGAGAATTCTATAAAGAACTGTAAAAAAGAGAAGATAGAAAAAGAGAAAATAGTAACATATATAGCAGAACAGAAACTAGAGAAAATAAGTGAAAAACAAAGAGAATTACTGAAAAAAACAGTGGACGAGAAGGAGATAAGAAAAGCTATAAGGAACCTATCAAATAATAAAGCCCCAGGTCCTGACAGGATAACATCTATTTATTATAAAACATTTGCAGAAAAACTAATACCATACCTGTCACAACGCGGGTCCTGGCCCTCCCCGCAATCACACACAGACAGACAAGGTCAATTAACTATTTATTAAACAAAAAGGGAAAGCAGGTGTAAAAGGTAAAAAGTCCAAAAGAGTCAATGTCAATTAATCCAAGGCAATTGGCAAAAAGCAAGGTTCATCAAAGTAATCCCAAAAGTAAGCAAATCTCTCAAACAACCGTGGTCTGTGGAACGAGGCAAGACAATCCAAAGTTCATGGAAAGCAACAAGGTCTCTTGGAAGTACTTGGACAAGGTGAGCCAAACTATGGCTTCCAGGGATGCAGAGAACCACCAAGGCTTCTCTCCAGCAACGACGTGGCCGCCAGAACTTTCCCACTGGGTGTATAGTTAAGTCCCACCCTTGTGGGTCCAACGCTTCTCGATTCCCAATCTCCAATCTTTGCGCGTAGACACAATATTACTCCTACGATCGAAGTAACTCTCGGGCTCAGCGCCATCTGGCCTGTTATCATCCTGGGAGCCTGGCACTGCTTCGGCTTCCATGGCCTCCTCAGCAGCTAGCAAAAACAAGCGCTCTTGAGAACCAAAACCTCCCGGTCTCTCATATTCGCAATCCGAGCCAGAATCTGGTTGACCTTCGTCATCCGAATAAGCAGGAGGCCAGGTGTCTTCCCATTGCAAACTGTCTGTCGGTGAAACATACCCATCGGGCCTTTCGTCTCCTCCATCTTGGTCCAAAGCAATCGGGACCCCCGGAGCAGCACCCCGCCCCCTCCCCAGCTGGAATGGAGGCTGGGGTGCTACAATACCTAAAGGAAATAATAAATAACACTCCGAACCATTCAAAACTACCTGAATCTTGGCAAAAAGCTAATATTATTTCTTTCTTTATTTATTATTTCGACTTCTATACCACTCCTTCCCGCAGGCTCGGAGTGGTTTACATGTGTAAAAACAGCACAATAAAACTAACATCACAACCAATTCAATGAATTAAAATATAGACAGTAGAAGATGTTACAAAGATTCACTCAGGAGGGAATGCTTGACGAAAGAGATTACATTAATTCATAATTTAATTTAATTCATAAATTAATTACATAAATTCATAAAGAAAAAACAGACTCAACAAATGTAAAAAGAAAACAACTTCAGACCAATATCTTTGTTAAATACCAATTATAAAATATTCACAAGTATATTGGCCAACAGGTTAAAATCATTCTTAGAACACACAATAAATTAAGACCAAGCAGGCTTTCTCCCAAATAGACAGATGAGGGACAACATTAGAACGGTACTCAATATAATAGAATATTATGATAGCAATATACAAAAAGAGATAGGACTACTATTTCTTGATGCAGAAAAGGCATTTCATAACACCAGCTTGGATTTTATGCTACAGATTATTAAAGAAAGAGATATGGGCTTTTATTTTACAAATGCTATAATATCAATGTACTCTAAACAAAAAGCAAATATTCTAATAACTGGTCAAGACCCAGAGTCTATAAATATACAAAAAAGTACAAGGCAGGGATGCCCCCTATCCCCTCTACTATTTACAATGGTTCTAGAAATATTACTAGAGGGGATAAAAACAGACAAAAACTTGAAAGGCACCAAAATAAGGAATCAGGAGTACAAACTAAAAGTATTTGCTGATGCTAGCGTATGTATAATACAAAACCCATTAGAAACAATACAAGAATAGACACAAAAGATAGAAAACTTTAAAAAAAATCACAGGATTAAAAATTAATAAATCAAAGACTAAAATTCTAACCAAAAACATTAAGATGGTCAGAAGGGAACAACTACAAGTAATATCAAAATTTGAAGTTACCAACAAAATTCAGTACTTAGGAATACAAATAATTCCCAACTGCTCAAGAATACCTACAAGGCAACATGGAAGAACATACAAAAGAAATTAGAAAATTGGAAACATTTAAATTTGAATCTACTTGGAAAGATTGCAGTTATAACTATGAACTTCCTTCTCAAAATGTGTTTTTTATTCCAAACAATTCCAATTTTAAGAACAAATTATTGCTTTCAATTGTGGAAAAAGGACATTTCAAGGTTTATATGGGGAGGGAAAAAGGCAAGAATAAAGTACAAAATAATAACAGATGCCAAAGAGAGAGGAGGATTAGCGCTACCGAATATCCAACTATATTTCAAATCATGCCCACTAACATGGATAAAAGAATGGGCTACCCTAATCAAAAGTAAGATGCTAACCTTGGAAGGATTCAATACCAGACGTCATACCTATGGTATGAAAAAACAAAAATAGAAAAAAAAACCCTTCTCAAATCATTATATTAGAGTGGCCCTAATTAAAATCTGGGAAAAATACAAGAGAAGATTTTATGAGAAAACTCTCCTTTGGCTATCCCCAATAGAGGCCCAACATAAAAAAGAAATTCCAAGAACCAAATGGCACACATACAAAACATTGTTAGAAAAACATAAGGACGGAGGGTGCATACGATGCCACAAGGTGCCCTGGGTGCCTGCTCTTTTGCTGGCAACTGCCACTGATACAACATAGCCCCAGGGGCTGTGTGAAGGAGTCCCTTGTTATTCACATGGTTGCTCCATTATAACACCATAAATGTGACAGGCAAATAGCAGGCATTTTCATTGAGCTCCATGGCCAGTAAGAAGTAGCATAGGCAACACAGAGGATGAATTGTTCATCCAGTGAGGTTCTTTGGGAAATTCATTATTAGAGAATAGGTCTTCAGGCAGCAGAATGCAGATTTTTTTAACATACTAGAGAGTGAAACTACAGTGTGAATCCTGATATTTTAAGATTCATCAACAGAAAACACACCATTATTTATATATTAGATCAGGCTTGGGAATGCTGCTCTTCATTTCCAGCTATGCAGACATGAAGACTTCTTGGCCTGCCCTGTTAGAATATACACATTTATTTATGCAAAGGCCTCACATCTTGTCTTGTTTGGTACCTGTCAAATGTAACTACCATTTTGTACGTTGACATCCCTAAGTCAGTGCCATAGATATTAAAGATATTGTTGTAATAGCAAATATTTATCAGACAATAAGACAGCATTTTTGTACTTAGGTGGTACATCTATTCAGCAGTAGCCCTGTTGAATGCAATGGGGTATTTCTGAAATTCATAAGATTATGCTGGGTGCAGATGTATCATGTGAGCTATTTGTTCTATAAGTAACTTGCCATAGAACCTTTCATTTATATTGATAGGAAACTAGTTTGTATTGCATTTGTTGGTCCATGTTAGAGCTGGTAGAAAGCCTGTCCTACTTCACAGTGGGAGGTTGAAAACTGGCCTCTTGGTCCCTTCAAACTCTATATTACTAATCTTGCTAAATTCAACAGCTCACTTGGAATGTGATTATTGCTATTATAGCTATGCCTGATTTCTCTTGGCTTCCAGTCAGATTTGATTAGGAAATGAGGATTTGATTACATTCTATTTCTCACAGTTCCAGCATGCTTTGAAAGAGCAGGCCATGCTGATAGGTCTCTACTTTCCGCATCTCTCAAACCTGAAACAGGCTGACATTTATGTCAGTGATGGAATGCATGGATTTTCATTCACTAATTGTAAACAAAATATTTAGTTATCATAAGATTGATAATATGAACATAATCTGACAAATAATCATCATTTGCCCCATAATCCATATTATAGGGGGTTATTTCTGTAAAATACTACAACAAAATGGAGAACCATGACAGGATTTCACAAATCTTTGACATATTTCCAAATGTTGCTCAGATTTTAAATCAAGGGATTATCTACACAATGTCTTCACTGTAATATACTTTATCCTATTAAAATCCTTCCTAACTCCTGGCTACTTTTCAGTTGATGCCTCTGTTAAGCACAGCGAGAAACATCGTTGAGATTATAAGGAGGGAGAGGGAGGAAGAAGAGAAGAAAGGAAATAATATAGGTATTAGATTTGTGCATTTCGGCTGAACCTCAATCCATTTCTTTTGGTCAGATACCAGTAGACCCCCCATATCCATTTACATGTGCCTCCTGAAAATGGGTGGGTAGCTAAATAGCTGTTTTTGTACTGCAGCTAAAAAATATGGCTAGATCTGGCCCATTAGCAGCAATGGGGAGGGACAGGGACTCCCTTCTCGTCATTTTAGGCATTGTTTGTCCTTATATATTTCATTAAAATATGATCTGCTCTGATATACTAAGACCTGCTGCAGCGTACTATCTGATGTGTTCCAGATTTTTTCTAATGTGCTGCTTCTGGTTTGATGCCTCCTACAGTGTGCATTGAGAATAGATATTTTGTGAACACCCTGTCCTTGAACCAACTTTGAACTGCATTATAGTCTGTGTAGGAGATCCCTGAGGTTCCCACCTCCTCACATTAACCAATCTCCGTTATAGCAGGTAGAAATAGGGTCCCTATCTCATTTCCCCTTCTCAACAAAGACCACATGATGAGGAAAAACAGCCAGAGACTTCCAGGTCATCAAGGGAACAGACCCCCATGGTTGCAGCCAGGGCTGAACAAAAGGGGAGGATTGAGGGACTTTCAATCCCCACCTATGTCCCTATGTAATCTCTAAACCCAGTAATCCATAGGATTGTTAATACAAATGCAGAACTCTTGGTTATGAATTTTTAAGTACCCAATAGAATTTTGGCCACCTAATAATATATTATAAAATATTATGCCAATGTTTGTTTGATCTTAATTATTATTCCTTGCACTTTCCTGTCTTTACTTGTGGGGGGAAAAATCTCAAGTATTTGCCACTTGATTCCTTTAAAAAAATCAGTGTCCTTATGAATGCTAAATTCTTAGCAGAGTTATAACTAGGACTACATGAGGGTGCTCTGCAGAGTTCCCTGCTGTATTTTGTTTCCACTTCTAACCCCAACCATCTTTAAATTACACTCAATAATGAGTGTGGTAAATGTTTAATACCTTTTACTGATAACTTCTGTAAGAAGCCTGTAATAAAAGACTCCCATGTAATCTGTCTGTTCTTTTACTTTCCCCTCCCCACCCAAGACTGGGAGCTGATAACTCACTAATTTGCCAATTAGTTGTGCAGCAAATTTGGTTCTTCAAGGAAGCTACATAGTTTTATCGAGCCAACTAATTTCCCCCCTGAGACCGTGTTTTGTTGTGTGATATCCTAAATTATGTAAGACTTAATTTGTGACACTTCAAAGTAAACTTGGTTACATTCCAAAGCTCAACAAACACATGGGCCTCATTGACAACTAAGGCAGTCTCTTGTTTTTGGAAGCAGCTGAGGTTGTTTTCTCTCCCAGAGCTGGCTCAGAAACCATGCTCATAAATGAATCTGCTTTTTTTGCATTACATACTATCAATGTAATCCTGATGTTTATTGACAAAGACAAAGGTTCAAAACAACAAAATGTTCCCTATCAAATGAGTTGAATTATATATTGGGGGAGGAGAGGGGGGAGGGAGGGAGAGTCAATATGTAAAGATGTAAGGCATCCTTCACATATGTACACAGACATATTCTCACTCCCGAAGGGGGACTCAGGATGGCTTACAAACTATTGTAACAATTCAATGCCAGATTCAGACAATAACAATAGCAGTAATCACAATATTATAAAACACACACACACACACACACACACATATAATGATTAAAACATATAAACATTAAACCAATTGCTTCTGCTGGTCCTATACAGGTTCTGTCATATTTATGGATCATATTAATCCCCAAAGACTTGCTTAGGTAGCCAAGTCTTAAGATTTTTCCTGAGGCTTAAGAGTGAGTTGACTGTTCTGATGTCACTGGGGAGGGAATTCTATCTAGTCAACCCATCGGGAAGGCCCTTCTTTGGGTGTACTTAAACCTGCAAAGAAGTGTGTTTTTAAAACCTACTTCAGTGAGGGTTTAATCCATGTCTGGAAATGCCCTAAGTCTGGGGTCTTTATATTCCTATCTCTCTCTATGCTGAATGACATAGTTGACTTCTACAATGTAAATTGTATGTCAAAATATGAATTATACAAGTATTCAAAAGGAACAGACTACTTGCAAAAATTGAATATTGACTGACCCATTCAGTTCTGGCTTGGACTTAAGGTTCACTGGCCATGTCACCTCTCTTCTAATAAGTTCTTTTGAAATGAAATGAAATGAGGAACGAGAATGAAGTGGCAACAGGAAAGCTTTGCTACCCATCTGTCTTTCTCAATCCATTTAATAGTGTTGGAGCATTACTTTAAAGCATAAGGACCTCATATAATATTGAGACGGGGGTTGGAGGGTGTATAGAGGAAGACGGATTAATAATTTACCTAGTAACCACAGATTAAGAAATAAACTTGTCCTTCCTGTGTCAGATCTGGGAAATCTGAGCTGGGAAGAAGTTCAGGTTTCCAGCCTGCCATGAGATAGCTGACCTTTATTCCAGATCTCTGGAACCTTTGCCCTAGTTGCTCAAGGACATGCTGAGTCAGTGGGGGAGTGATGTAACTTCCAGGTGCCTCCAGGGAAGTGAGGTAACTTCTTATGGACTTGGACATTGGACAATAATCTGATTGTGCTGACTCAGAGGGCTGTGAGGTCACATCCCTTTGGACTATGGGAATTGCTGAATCACCCGGATATGGTGCAACCCTGCCTGGACATTGCATGGGCAAGGGGAGGGGGGTTTGGGTATATAAGGTGTGTTTGGGTGGCGGGCCGGTGCTTTAGCTTTACAAGTATTGTACCTGCAATAAAATCGTGTTGGACCGTGCTTCCATCTATGCGTGATCCTTACCGAAATTGGAGCGTCATTACAGAAGCTAAAGCCCCATTCAACTTTCCCAGCAATGGAGAGGTTGGCTTGGAAGGAGGAGGAGTATATTGACATGTGGAATATTGCTCCCGAAGAAGTCCGGAGAACCATGGATTGGGAGATGACGACCATTGACCAAGTGGGGTTCCCGGATGAGCCCAGAGAGGTGACGGTCATGGAGCGTCAGCCCAGAGGGAAGAAGAACTCCGAGAAGCGGAGAGATTGTGGGACGCTCAGGTGAGCGCTTTGAGGGAAAAGAGGCGGCGAGATCCAATTCAGATGGGTGTTTGGATGGCCGGAGGAGGAACCAGAGAAGCTGCGCCGAAGGAAGGGCCAGCTCAGGTGGATCCAGTGGAGGACAGGTCCAGAGGAGCTGAGAGGAAGAGTGCCTCAGCTCGGGTAGACCTGGAAGAGTGTGGTAGTGAGACCACAGAACCTGAACCGCTTTCGGAGTTGGCGGTGATGAGGTGTAGGATGGATGCGATGGAGCATACCATGAAGAGGATGTCCCAAGTGTGGCCCGGGAGAGAGCCCAGGGAATCGGTATGGAGTGCCCCGGGAGGAGGAGATTTCACTTATTATTCATGGATGAATGGTGAACCGTCAGCAGCTGAGCGCCCTAGATCTCCCATGGGAGTGTGGGCAGACGGTGGTCATCTGGCATCAGAGGAAGTGAATCCAGTCCGGGTGAGCAGACCCCTGCAATCGGCAGGGATGGGAAGGGGAGTTCCGTGGATGGAGGCCCTGCAGGGGAGGAGAATGCAGTCTCAAGATTTTGGAGGACGATTGAAAAGGGAACCTCTGAGGGTGGAATTTGAAGGAGAGGCTTGCAAGGTGGCCTTCTTTATTGCCACCGTTAGAGACCATATGGAGGATTATGGACATCTTTACCCCAGTGATGGGAGCCGAGTTCGAGCCATTGGAGGAGTGTTCAAGGGAAGGGCCGCGGAATGGTATGTGCAATGCCATGACCGGAGGGATCCATGCTTAACCTCGGTCCGGGCCTTCCTGCAAGCAATCAGAAATCGTTTCCATGACCCTCTGGAGAGGGTAAAAGCGAAGGAGGCGTTGCGAAGTTTGTCCCAAGGATCCCGTTCAGTCACTGAGTATGCGGAAGAATTCATGGGTTTGGCCGGAAAAGTTGCAGGAGGGAATTTTGGCTCAAGTACAGCGGAGGCAGTTCCAGCCGGCGAGATCCAGAGTGCCAGGACGCGGTGTTGCTGAAGGCCGATTTCGGGCCGGAGAGTTTCGGCGTGGTGGTGGAGGCGATGGCCGGGCTGGTGGGATGAGAAAGCCCATGATGGGATGAGGCCGCTGTTTCATATGTTCCCAGCCGGGCCATTTTGCGGCCCAATGCCGGCAGAAGCCGGTGCAGGATCCTGTTGGTGCAGATTCATCGAAAGTAGCATCTGCTAGAGCAGCTTTTGTGGACAATACTGATGTGAAAAGTGTTGGGGTTTATTCAAAGGTCGGAGTCTCCCATAGCTGCTCCAGTTTTGTTTCGGGAAAAAAAGGATGGGAAATTGCGGTTATGCATTGATTACAGAGGATTAAACGCCATTAGCACTACGAATTGCTATCCTTTGCCTTTGATTAAGGATTTGTTAGGCCAGCTAGGGGGCGGTAGATTTTTCACCAAATTGGATTTAATAGACGCGTTCCATATGGTGCGGGTGAAAAGGGAGGATCAATGGAAGACGGCTTTCTCTTGCCCTCTCGGGCTATACGAATGGACCGTGATGCCATTCGGTTTGGCCGGGGCTCCCGGCATTTTCATGCAGCTTATAAACGAGGTGCTGCACCCCCTTTTGTATAGGGGAGTTTTTGTGTACTTAGACGATATAGTGATTGTGACGCATACTAGAGAAGAACATGTTCTGTTGGTGCGAGAGGTGCTGGAGAGATTGCGACAAGCTAGTTTGTATGTGAAGTTGAGTAAGTGTGAGTTTGGAAAGAATCAGATTGATTTTTTGGGGTATCGGATTAGTGAGAGTGGTGTGGCTATGGATCCGGCTAAGGTGGAAGATGTGTTGAGCTGGGAGGCTCCACAAACTCGAAGGCAGCTGCAGGCGTTTTTAGGGCTGGCGAATTTTTATCGTACGTTTATATCTGGGTTTTCAGCCATAACTCTCCCACTCACGGAGTTGTTGAAGACGAAGGGGAAGGGGGAGTCTAGGAAGATCAGGTCCCCTGGAGCGAAGTTAAGTTGGTCTGAGGAGTGTCAGAGGTCCTTTGACAAGTTGAAGAGAGCTTTTACCCAGAGTCCTTTATTGGTACATCCGGATGTGAACAAGCCGTTTGTGGTCCAATGTGATGCTTCTGCATGGGCGTATGGAGGAGCATTAATGCAAAGGGATGAGCAAGGTAGTTTGAGGCCGTGTGCCTATTTTTCGAAGAAGTTTGGTGAACTGGAAAGGAAGTGGCCCGTTTGGGAGAAAGAGGCGTTTGCGGTGAAGTGTGCTTTGCAAACATGGCGGCAGTTTCTGGAGGGGGCAGTTTTCCCTTTCGTTGTGTTGACAGATCACCAGAACCTTCAATATTTGAAGAATCCTCAGAAGCTGTCTCCCAAATTGGTGAGATGGGCTCAATACTTTGCCCGGTTTAATTTCTCATTGCAGCACATAAAAGGTAGTGAGAATGTGGTGGCTGATGCGTTGTCTAGATATCCAGGTGTGGGGGAGAATTGCTTGGAAAAGGCGGAGGAAGTGTTCACCAAGGAGCATTGGGGATTAGCTGTACAGACGCGGTCGCAGGTGAAAAGAGAGGTGAAGGAAGAAGAGGATATAGTGGATGAGTGGTGTTTAGAGTTGCAGAAAGGTTATGAAGGGGATGAGTGGTTACAGGACCACAAGGATGAATGTAAGATGTTGAATGGATTATGGGTAATGGGAGGTAAGGTGTATGTTCCTCGAGGAGTGCGGAGGAAGGTTTTGCGGCTTAACCATGATCACAAGTCTGCTGGTCATTGGGGAGTGACGAAGACGCTGTTGGCTATAAAGAAGCGATATTGGTGGCCAGGCATGAGAGCAGAGGTGAAAGAGTATGTGGAGCATTGTGAGGAGTGTGCCAGGAATAAGGAACCTGCTGCTAGACCTCGAGGGTTGATTCAGGTGGTGGCTTCTCCTGTGCGGCCCTGGACGCACGTCAGTACAGATTTCGTGGGGGAGTTGCCGTCCAGCCGGGGTTACAGGTATATTTGGACAGTGCTGGATTTGTTCTCGAAGCAGGCTCATTTTGTGCCTTTGAAGGGATTACCATCGGCAGAGAGGTTAGCTGAGTTGTATGTGCAACATGTGTACCGGTTGCATGGTTGCCCGGAACAGGTTCTCAGCGATCGAGGGCTTCAGTTTACTGCCAAGTTTTGGGAGAAGTTCTTAGAGGTATTGGGAGCTCAAAGGAAACTTACGACTGCTTACCATCCTTGTTTTCTAATGGCGGCGTAGAAAGAACGCAGAAATCCTTGGGGGGTTATTTGCGGATATTTAGCAATAAGGAACAGAATAATTGGTCGGACTTATTGCCTTATGCGGAAATGGCTTACAACAGCTCTGTACATTCTTCCACGGGGAAGTCCCCTTTCGAGGTAGTTTATGGTCAGGACGTGGCTCCTTTGCCGCAGCTTTTGGAGTTGGGGGGGAGGAGAAGAGTGAGTGGAAGATGCGAGCGCAGGATGATTGGAGGGAGGTAACTGAAGCTTTGGGTAAAGTGCAGCGAGCGTATAAGTTATTTGGGGATCGACGAAGACAGGAAGGGGAGGAGTTTGCCGAAGGTGATCTAGTGTGGTTATCCACTCGGAATTTGAAGTTAGGAGGTCCATCGAAGAAATTGAGCCCAAGGTATATTGGACCTTTTAGGGTGGAGAAGGGGGTCAATAAGGTTTCGTATACTCTCTTGCTGCCCAAGAGTCTGGGCAAAGTACATCCCACGTTCCATTGCAGCTTATTAAAACGTTATGTGGGGCCCCTTCCGCCTGAGGACTGAATGATGTTTTGTTTCTGCAGGGGGAGGACGTGGTGGAGAAGGACGTTATGTCAGATCTGGGAAATCTGAGCTTGGAAGAAGTTCAGGTTTCCAGCCTGCCATGAGATAGCTGACCTTTATTCCAGATCTCTGGAACCTTTGCCCTAGTTGCTCAAGGACATGCTGAGTCAGTGGGGGAGTGATGTAACTTCCAGGTGCCTCCAGGGAAGTGAGGTAACTTCTTATGGACTTGGACATTGGACAATAATCTGATTGTGCTGACTCAGAGGGCTGTGAGGTCACATCCCTTTGGACTATGGGAATTGCTGAATCACCCGGATATGGTGCAACCCTGCCTGGACATTGCAATGGGCAAGGGGAAGGGGGTTTGGGTATATAAGGTGTGTTTGGGTGGCGGGCCGGTGCTTTAGCTTTACAAGTATTGTACCTGCAATAAAATCGTGTTGGACCGTGCTTCCATCTACGCGTGATCCTTACCGAAATTGGAGCGTCATTACATCCTGACTTAGGTAAATCAGGGACAAGGCTGTGTTAAGTTGACCTTACCCCAGGTTACCTCGGATGAGTCCAATGTGGCGTGTAGCCATCACAGGGCTGATCCTCATCTACATCAACCTAAAATGGCATATAAATGTGCCCCTAAATGATGCTTTACATTATGCTACTCCCAGGAAGACTGATATCAGGAGAAGTAGCTATGATGATAAAAGTCCATTGTCAAAGCTATGGCTGCTAATGCAAGAGCTCAGCCATGGGTTTTTGCACAGAAAGCATGGATTTTTGAGTACAGAAATTCCACATTATTTCAAGGTAGCTGTGTGTATATTGTTATGCAGATTTGTTTACTCTTGCACAAAAAATCTCCCTTAGGCAAATCTGTCATGAGATTTTCTTGGCAAGATTTCCTCAGAAAGGATTTGCTTTAATCATCTTCTGAACTGGAGAGACTATGAATCATCAAAAAGGTTTTCCATGCTGAACAGGGATTTGAACCTTGGTCTTCAGATCCATTGTCCAATGCTCAAACCACCACACTACACTGGTTTTCAGTAATATGCTTACAGAAGGTAAAATATGTAGCCCCAACAGAAAGTTACTTCTCTCGTTAATTTTAATGTGTCACACACAAATCAATAAAATTGCCTTTCTTTTTTTCTGTACAATATATTCATGAACCAAGAAGCAATTTACAGCACAATTAGAGAACATTAATAGGTACATTAGCACATGACATAATTGTTTTGCCTTGACACGGTAGCACAAAGAACAAGAAAATAATAGTAGAGTTCTTCAGGATTATGTAAAAAGAATAAAAAATTGGGGTTCGATTATATTTATGGAAAACTTTGAGGCTTTTAAAAGATTCATTGTGGCCTTTTACATGCATCGTTAACTGTTCTTTACATAATGTTGTAACCATTTTGCCATCTAAGTAATTTATTCTTTGTTTCAATCTGAGAGCATTGCAGTTTCTATCATATTTTAAAGACCCAGTTTGTGGCATGTTTGATTCTCTTCATCCTGTTCTTGTTCTTCGACAAGTAGTGACAGGATTTCTTGAAATTCTAGGTCAGACTTTGTAACCTTGGAATAATAAATTGATCAAAGTGTAGTTTTCACCATTTCTCACTCTTTCTTCTTGAGTTCCTATGCTAGGTACCTTATTTGTCTATGCATGAGAAAGCAAAATTATGCCCATGGCGTAAATGAATATAATGGCTGATTAAAATGATAAAAATATTAATTGCAAAATAAACATACTTACAAACAGATTATATGGCATCAAGAGATTCTTGACACAGCAGACATTACCAAGCCATGGCAACCAGGGCTCATTGCATCCATATCTAAAATGATTTTGATGTGCACATGGATTTTCACATATCACCATTTAATAATAAGGGGCATAATCATTATTATTTTTTTCCATCTGCAAGTGTCCTGGAATAAACCCTCATGGAACCAAAGGGTCCACTGCATTTTCATTTTAAATTTTGCAGATTTAAATGTCTAAAATTTGTTTAAAAACAATCAATTTTATCAACTTTGATTAAGAGAAACAAGGGAATAACAAAAAACTAGATAAAATAAAGCAAGCATATTTTGGCTGGTGATCAGCTCAAGGAAAATATAGTAATGGAAGAAAGAAGACATAATCAAGTTTGATCTATTCCTTATGGTGAAGGAAAGCTGGAATGAAGATCCATAACAACATTGACAGAAACAAGGATGGGGAAAGGACAAAGGTCAGGGAAAGCTAAACAAAAAGCCAAACAATACCTGGACATTCTGAATGAATTAAAGTCAATGGGGTCTCATGACATTCATCTAAGGCCCTGAAGCTCACTGAGCTTACCACTGAACCACTATCTCTCAGGGTTGAGAACTTATGCATAGTCTTTCTTATAAGAAAAAGGAAAATACATTTCCTATCTTTTATTTTTGAAGGGAGGACATGCTGCCCTTTTGGCTTGATTTCTATATCTGGGTATTAGGACTAATTATTAAGCAATCAGATTAGATCAAGAAGCCAGAGAAGATCAATTTTATTTTCTTCCTCAGTAAAGTAACTGAATTAGTGGACAATGGAAGCATACTCCCCATAATTAATCTCATTTTAGAAAAAAAAACCTTCTTGTTTTGCTCTTAGTTTCTTAAGATATTTCTGGAAATCTGTAAAGGAGGATATGAAGTTAAAAAGGGCAAGAGGTTTTTTAAAAGAAACATCCTATGGTAACTATTAAGAAACATGCGGCATAATGTGTAGCAGCAACTCTAAAAGATATGGTAGGAAGGTGAGGTAGGGCAGCTGGACTTATATTAGCCTCACCTCTTTCTAAGAGATAGATATTCACCAAGCTTTCCACAATTCTATCTCTATCAATTTTACAACTTTCTCCTCCTTGCAAATGGATCATGTCTGCTTTTTATTTGTCAGCCTTTCTTGTTTTCATAAAGAACCAACCACTTTTAACTGATTTACTGGTTCTGTTCAGAACTTGGGAAAGTTCCTTCTTGTAGGATAATTCCAAGAACGTCCTAGCTAGATCAAAGGTGCTGGGAGCTGTAGACTCTGGAACATCCGTGTTATATGGCACATCCTGCAAGTATGTTCTCTTGCCTCCATAGTACTCTCGGGTTCTGCACTGATTCTAACAATTTAAGTGACTCATTGGATCTCATGGATAGAAATAGATTGTAGTGCACCCATGAGTGGTTTATTGTACATTGCCTAAGAAGGTTGTAAGTAGGTTTGTGCAGGTAAATCTTGATTTGTTTCAATGTCCTGGATATCAGTGAGGGCCCTGATCTGCTTTTTGAGAGCCTCCTGAATTTGGGAGGACAGAAATACGTATTTCATCCAGGAAGCCAAAATATTTGTTTTAAATCAGGGGATACCCAGGTTTAAGGCAAGGCCTTAAGAAACCCCCTTTCCTGTAATCCTTTCTGTTCTGTCTTTAAAGGAGACCCAGGTTTAATACAAGGGCTTTAAAAACCCTCTCCTGCAATCTTTTCTCTTCTCTTTTTAAAGGAGACCCCGGTTTAAAACAAGAGCTTTGACAGCTGCTGTTGCAGCCAAAAAAAAAATTGTGGCAGAACCCATGCCGTTACAGACATCCAAAGCAACCAAAGCAACCAAACAAGTCAAAAACAAATGTCCATAATATCCATGCTCAAGCCCAATAATCAGTAATAAATAATCAATAACACATTTGGTTACATGTTCTGTAGCTGACTGCCTTTTTGAGGCATTACTCTCTCTTGCCACCACCAGTTTCCTCAATTTGAAAACAATACATAGAGATAGGCAATGCAGCTGTTCTCATGACAGCTATCCCTCCCGTTTTTCCAGGGATTCTTTCTTGTGTGTTAAGATATGTCATGAGTAGGAACTTCTTTCCAGATATGTCATCGGAAAGAATAGTGGTGAAGGCAGGGCCAAGTGTTCCCTTACTCTCTTATTAAAAACATGATGAGTAAAACCAGAACAAGTTTTCAGCAAGTTTTTTTTTGGATAACCAGGCTTTCTATTTCCTCTTGAGGCTGCCTACAACACAACACCCAACACAGATCTATGGTCATGTGGATATTTCTTTCCTGTGTAGTAAAAATTGGATGCTTAATGATTGAATGCAGATTTACCCCAGTCTCCCTACACAGATTACATGTATTTTGCATTCTGAAAATGCAAATATGAAAAGGGCCATATAAATTTTCACAAACTCATTTTAGTGAACAAGGAAGTGCTTGCAAACAATGTGTATGTCCTAAAAATAATACAAAAGATGCACTTTTTATTTTTAAAAAAGTCAAAAATTATCTTGTAATGTAAAGAATACAAAAACAAAAAAAGTTCCTGTAAAGAGAGTGAACACAGATAGGATGTGGAAGAAGAATGAATTCAACAGATGGGGAGTTGATGATAACCAACCCATAATCTAGATGTCAACCATAACATGGCAAGCATAAAATTTCCATTTTCTGATCTGCCAGTCTGGTACCACACACAAACACTAAATGTGCTAATTAAAGTGGAAATTCAGCACTTCCACAAACAAAAGGTAAATACTCAGAAAATAGTTTCTAGTTTCTGTGACCCATTTTACAGGAAAACAATGACTCTATGTGAAGTAGATCTTTAGTATTTCTGTCATGCTGATTAATGTATTTGGAGAAATATGCCTGAGCCTTGCCTAAGGAAGAAGCAAGAACAACCTTAATGAGTTTCCTTGATACTGCAACTAGCTTAACTAAAATAAGAACACAATTAAGCTTATTCAAATGTAAGAGTAAATCAGAATGTCATAAACTATTGTTCAGCACGTGAGCATGTTAAGAATGTGCTTTCATGTTTGCAGTAAAGGTGGAAGGAACCCATAGAGTTCAAATGCTGAAGTCTTGGGACAGAATGTAGTTAAAGAAAGCAGAATTAAATGGTAGCTAAAAATAGCTGCTGTTGTACAGTATAACTTTCATGCATAATAAAATAATGGATGTGAGCCCACATGTAGAACACCTGGGAAGACTGGCTTTCTGATGAAACAATGAAAAATGAGTTACCTGGAGATTCATTTTCTGGGATTGGGGAACAGAGTCCAAGCCTTGTAAATGACAGCAAGCAGGCAGACAGCACCACTCATTTGCCCTCTTGAATTTATTATAGCTGCCCAGGCACAAGCTGTCCACCATACTTGCTGTCTTCCACAGGACAGATAAGGAAGGACTGCCACCTCATTTTCTGCACTCTGTACCGGATGACAAGTGAATCATGACTGGTAGCAGCAATCAGTACTCTGTTTAGAAGTCTCAACATGTCAAGTGAACCATTTTCAAAAGAGTCCTTGAAAATGTGTCTTAATGTCACTTGACATAACACTAAGCTGGAAGCTCAGAAAGAGTATGAAATGTGTGCCTCATGAAAGGAAAGACGGATTAAAATAAAAGGGTGCAAGTTGTACTAATTTAAAATAAGGAATGCAGCTGAGTCTGAGACAATGAAAAATATTTAAATGTTTGACACAAAAAACAGTTGGCTAATTATCCTTGTGGTGGTTAATAAATAAATACAAATAATTCGTAAGTCTACTATCCTTTGAGAATACCACAAAATCTGGTTCCTCCTTTTCCTTAAGTTATGTACCCTTTCTATGGAAAACAACACTAAACACACACACACACACACAATCAATCCACATGTAGTTACTCTAATTTACATGAATGTTATGTCAATTGCTTAAGATTCCTTTCTAACTCTTCAATCCTTTCTATCAGTCAAGCAGCCAAACTGAGAAAAAACACCACTGAAATGGAAACAGGATCTCCAAATACAACAAAGTGTTTGAGAACTGAAATGTTACCACTGCCAGAACTATAATAAATAAAGAAACAATGTAAGTAAGTGTTGAATATTGTGTTCAGGGTACCAGCAAGACATTAATTCTGGGGGTATATGTGAAAGGAAGAAATAAGAATAACCTACCACATTGTCTCTGGTTTGGTTAGCCATCCTTATGGTACAGGTCAGCCACACTAGGTATGTATGCTGTCTAAACTGTTACAATAAAAAGCAAACAACTATATTCCTGACATAAGCACTGAGATAAAGCAAGAGTGAGAAGTCTTCAAATAAAGTCTAAATCTACCCAACTTTAAACCTTCTGACTCACAAAACGAAATATGGACTATCAGTCATGTTTCATGGCCTCATTATGTTTGCAATGCCAGATAGGCAGTGTGAGATGGATTATTAAACTGAAGAAGGAATTTTGAACAAATAAAACTCTGACTAAACTTCTCATTAACTGTCAGGCATATTAGTACTGAATAGACGCAACCATACTATCATCTATGATTTTTTTCTAACATTTCTTTGGGCATATTTTCAAACCCTCCTAGAACTACACCTTTAAATATAATTCTTCATATTGTTTTTTTTTTAAAAAAAAACAACAACAACAACAAAAACTCGGCTTTAATGAATGAGTTAAACAGCAAGGTTGTGGTTTAGGGGATAGTATGCAGAACATTATGGACATGTGTAATGTAAGTACAAGTTTTGGGCAGATGGAAGACTTGCAGGATATTCTGGTCCTGATCACGTTATGATCATTTCTCATATTTAGGAGTCCATTTACAATGATGCTGCCATCCTAATAGCTTGCCCTTCCGCAGTTTACGCACCATAAACTATTGCTGCCTGCATTTCTTCTCTGTGTTTCAAACTGTGAGCAGCAAGCAGCTGATGAACAAAAAAAACCTGGCTACAAACCAGATGGCAGCTGCTGATGTTCCTCTTGCAAACAAATTATGAGGTCAGAGAGTTTCTGGCTATGCACATTATGCCAAAAGACAGTGTCTGGCTTTGGTAACACAACAATGATTGTAAACCATGTTTCCATATTTGTTTGGGAAGTAGATCCTTGTTGACTCAATAAGGAGAGTGGACTGGAACTTCAGCAGGTGTGTGAATGAAAAATCCTAAACAGGGCTTTAAAAAATGGCTAAAATGTAAAGGCCAGATTAACTACCTCTTCACATGGGGCAAAAGGCTCTGTTTTGCTGCCTTCATACATGGCTTTGAAGGGGCCTGCTGTACACCATCACATGATGCACAGCAAACCTTGCCCACTTTCCTCCCAAAGTGGATACGAAGCACAAAAATGCACTTCAACCTCCACTACAGGGAGGAAAGGGTTGTGTGGGTAGCTCCAAAAGAGCTTTCACCCCAAAAGCCCATATGATGGCAGAAAGGGCAGTGAGGCAATGCACATTGCCACCTTTTCTGCCATGTGATGGGAGTGGGAAAGGGTGTCAATGCCAGAGAGATGGAACAGCCCAGCTGGTCTGTGTGACAAGGTCCTAAGCCAGTGTTAACCATTTGTGAAGTCTAGAAACACTAAAGTTGGTGAAATTGTATTGTTCAACTAGATCTGTTCTCTTGAGTATGTAATTATTGGTTCTGTGGCCATTACGTTATCGAATGCCACAAATTTCCATCTTATCCCAGTGCTATGCAATACTTATATGAAATCTACAGTCTGATGAAGACTGAATCCAAATACAAAAGAGGATCTATAAATTGGTAGCCCTGAGGTCTGGGAACTGAGTAAACAACTTTTTTTGATGGCACAAACATGCAGCTTGGGAATACTATATATTTGTGCCATGTTCTTCTCACTGAAGCCAAGTAGACTCCATGAGATTAGACTTGCTTGCTCAGCCAGCTAAGGGCCACTCCTAAATCACTGTCTTTCATGGTTACTCTAATTCAGTCTACATGACGTCATCCTTGAGATGGAGGACATGGAAGCTGCAACTACTGTAAAATGCAAAAAGGAAATTCTTGACTGGAGCAACCCATAGGCATGGCATAAATGAAATAAAAACAACCAGCTAATCAAATATATTGTCTGCCAACATGTTTCCATTCTGGGTGTAAGGTGATGGTAATGATATTCAACCCCTACATTGTTTGAAGACTCAACACTTGAGAGGATGTCTCTGTATTTATAGATGACCAAGAACTAGAAGGTCTTCTCTGTTTCAAACTAATGGGAACAATGTATTATGAAATAAGCTTCTTTGCAGTGATACTGTGTATAGTATCATGTGTGTTCAGTTGGCACCAAGGTTGTTTTATTTTCAAGATAAATCATATATTTTTGTTTTAAACATTGCAAAAACTTTCAATAAAGAATAATTTATAATTCCACAAAAAAAGATAAATCATATATTTATCTATCTATCCATCCATCTAGCTACTATCTATCTATATTCCTTTGGAACCTAATTTACTTCCCCGCCCCCAAAATGTACATGGTTTCAACTTTTTAAAAATTATTTTAACCTTTAAAGGTTTTTTAAGGTGTTTGTTGTGCATGTTATTATTTTTACTCTGTTTAAAACCATTTTAATTGCTTATCCTAGCAGTCCACCATGAGATTCCATGTTATAGAGTGAGATAGAAATATTTTAAAAACAGCATTGGTAATTAATGATCTCGAGCAGTTACCTAGAGCAGACATTGCACTATACTATGAATCTCTAGATCCAATTAGATTCCCCTTTTTAAAAGTGTTTTTAACTTTGCCACTTTGCAATTCTCTGGAACAAAATCCATTATTCTTTATATTTGTCAGGAGGTTGGCTTGTGGAACTATGTATCTATACATGGATGACAATGAAATAATGGTGTTGGAAGCAAGTATAAAACCAAAAGAAACACAAAGAAAACACGCACACTCACCTGGAAGGTTTTTTTCGCCATACTCTAATGCAGTGTTTCCCAACCTTTTTTGAGCCGCGGCACACTTTTTACATTTGCAAAATCCTGGGGCACACCACCAACTAAAATGACACAAAATGACACTCTAACACAGTAATACATATAGTTAATATGTTTTTAAAATGTATTTATACACTCAGTGTGAAACCTGGACCTGTTTCGATGAACTCAACATAGATATCCTGGCAGGAATGGCAGAAAGACACAAACTTCCCATAACCAAGAGAAAATGCTATAAGAGTTTGGTGGGCATTGACCTTGAGTTTTGAAGTTGTAGTTCACCTATATCCAGAGAGCACTGTGGACTCAAACAATGTTGGATCAGGACCAAATTTGGCATGAATACTCAATATGCCCAAATACGAACGCAGATGGAGTTCAGGGGAAATAGACCTTGACATTTGGGAGTTGTAGTTGCTGGGATTTATAGTTCCCCTACAATCAAAGAGCATTCTGAACCTCACCAATGATAGAACTGGGCCAAACTTCCCACACAGAACCCCCAGGAGGCAAGAGGATGTCTCTACTTGGGGAAAGGGAGGAGGGCCTTCCCAATGCATGGAGAGGGAGAAACAAAGTAGACAACGGATGGGGAGGGGGGTGTTTGTAATTTTGTGCCTTTATCATGGTAGATTTCTTAGGGTTTTTATACTTCAACACACTAGACTCCCCCCGAAGGTTCCAATTTCCCACGGCGCACCTGATGATTGCTGACGGCACACTAGTGTGCCCTGGCACACTGTTTGGGAAACACTGCTCTAATGAACAGACAGCTCAAATTTTCATCTATTAGCCTATTACACATCTATGCCAGGCATGAAGTTAGGTGATGGGAACGATTATTCCCTTGGGAGTCGGTTTTGTTTCTATTCTGAGTGCATTTTTTCCTTTTCTTCAAAAGCTTGATGCTTGCCTACATGCAACTTCTTCTTGCCCATGAGTATCAAGAAGGTGCTTAAATGCAAAGCCACTGATGCTGTGCTATAATATTACCACATGCACATCTATATCCTTCCCTTTTTCCATTCTCCTACTCTCTCTCATTCTCATTTCGTCAGTCATGTTCTCCAAAGAATGACACTGCAAATATTAAGGATTGTACTTCTTACGTAATTAATTTGGTGGGATTAGTGCTTCAAAGAATCCAAATTGAAATCTTACAAAGACCACTGCCAGAAGAATTAGAAGCTATCAATTGATTATATGAATTTGATAAAGACTCATTGTTGAAACAAATTTTGTGTTGGTGAACTGTAAGTCATGAATTACATTATTTGCATCCTTTGTTCTATCTATGTTTCTTAACTATGTTGTACTCTTCAAGCAGTGAGGAAAGGCAAGTAACAAAGAACAACAACTATCATCATTATTATTTGACAGGCAACTTAAATGCAAGCACACATATACTTCTTGCATGGATGATTCTGTCATAAGTAGGCAGGACTATAAATAGGAAGCCATTGTACCCATTTATCATTTACAGCTGCTCTATTTGCTTAGTTAGCTGAGGTGGCCAGGATGTAGCCACTTTAGTCGTGAACTCCACTTTGTAGCCCAATTTCTTAAGGTTAACTGTGCATCTTGTGGTGCCAGAGCACAGTCTGTTCAGTGCCTTCCACGTTGCTCAGCTTTCTGTGTGCCCAGGAGGAAGTTTCTCATCTGGTATCAGCCACTGATTGAGGTTCTGGGTTTTAATCTGCCACTTTTGGACTCTACCTTACTGAGGTGTTTCTGTGAGAGTCTCTGTAGATCTTAGGAAGCTATTTCTTGATTTAAGGCATTGGCTTGTTGGCTGATATCCGAACAGAGGATGGGTTGGAGATGTCAACACCTCAGGTGTGTGAAATGAAACTAGAAATCATTGAACTATTCATCTGGTCCTTTCTCCAGAATCCAGTGACTTTAAGGTTGTGACTACACTACTGGCATTATGTAGTCCAGAGAGCACACATGTGTATGTGTGTGGAATCCATGCCCCCACTCCTCAAAAGTCTTGCCCCAAAGCCAATTCACTCTTTATGCTCACCTCTAGTTCATTTGCAGCCTTCACCGATTATCTGTTTTATATTGCAATATAGGAGACTTACAAATTTGCCACTAAAGCTCTACAACTTCCTAGTTTGTTAATCCCATCTTAGCTCCCCCCTTTTTTTGGGGGGGGGATACTGTCTTTTCTCACTAGCTTGGGCCCTACACACAACAGCTGAAAATGGTAGTCCTGGTGATGTCTATTTTAAAATGAGTTACAAGCAATATGGGACCAGCTCATTGAACTTAAAAAAGGTACTTTAAAAAAGATTACTATTTCTCCATTATCCCTGAGATAACACTTGCACACATATAGTCAGAGTGCACTTCTGGTGCCTCTGATAACTACATTTCATAGCATAACTACTGTCTTTCAATACTTTATATAAGTTCAGTATTGTATGGTTGTTCTCTGCTTTAACGTCAAACGGGATCTTTTTTTTTAAACCACAGTTGCACAAGGGACTCTGTAGACAGAGAATGATCTTCCTCCCCTCATCCCCCAAGATTTCTTTTAATCTAGAGTATATTTTTGTTATAGAATTTGTGAAATATACAGCCTCGATTTTAAAAACTGATACCATGTAGCTAGAAATATGCTTTAGATGTTCAGTTAAATGTTTCCTTGTAAAGATAAGTAAAAGCTTGAAATCCCCACTTCCATCCAGCCTAAAAGTTAATCTGCTTCTAGAAGCTTTGGCTTAGTTTCTTACATAAAAAGTTGTACAAAATCCAGATTTAATTCCTACAAACTTCCCACTAACTAGGACTTTGGCTGCAGCTTTTTCCACTTTGCTTTTCCTTCTGCTTTCATGCTCCTGCTTTCATCCTCTCAAAAGCCTGCAAGCCAGACACCTGTAAAAATTGGGACTTGAATTTATGCTGATTTATGCCACTTTCTAATATCCATAAGAAGGAAAACTTTCCTTAAAATATTATTGTTGTAAGACTGAGATGCAGACAAAAGCATGAAAATTGGACGGGACAAAAAAAAACCCTGATAAGTTTGTAATTATTGTTTTAATTGTGATGCAATCACATGACATTTTATTATATCCAGGAGGCACAAGAGATACCACTGTCAATGGAAATGGATCACAGCACAATATGAATTGTGAGAACTCCCTGTTTACAGACAGGATATTTCTACATATCAGTTAAAATTTTGGTGGTGGTAACTGAGGTAGGGATAGATTGGTGATTCTTGAAGTGTGCTCCGCAGAGTCCTTGAGGTGCGGTGAAGTATACTGAGGGGCTCTGCACTCCCCCCACCTCCTCCTTCTCTGGAACTCAGGCAAAAGGGAACTCAGGAACTTCTTGCCCAGAGGCAACAAGCAAAGTGCCATTGACTGCCTCCTTTTCATGGGAAGGTTCTACCTGGGGTCACCAATTCTGGGGAATGGGGGCTAGCAGGGCCTCAAAGAACCTGGTGAGTCTGGTAGAGAGAGTCCAGCATTTCTGCATTTCATTTTGTTGGTTCATATCTACAAATCACCAAATTTGTCAAAAACCTGAAAATACATCCAAGTGAATTGTATTATCAGGTTGTGAAAATACAGTTCATCACCATTTATGACAACAGAATTTACGGAAATGCTAGATTCCTATTTTTAAAGGATCCCAATGCTGAATATTTCAGATGTTCCACTGAGAACTGATTGGAGTTCTTCTGGGAGAAACAGAAAAAGGTGAAATAAATCTTCTGTCTTATGCAGCTTAGCTGCTGGACTCCATTTTGATTTCAGTTTCTGGTTGCGAGCTAATAAAAAGCCTTGTCTGGATCTTTGGAGAGATAGCCGTCTTATTAATTAGAAATCAAGTCAAAGACCTGTGAGATGGACTCATGAAAGAATGAAACTTTATAAGATTTTTGGAGGAAAGGCAGGCTATCAAAGGCTAAAAAGACAAATTAAAGGTGGGAGTTAAGAAAAGAGCTATACCACATTACAGGTGATTCATTTAGAAGACACAGGCCTGAGTTTGCAAGACCTGAAAGGGGCATTTGATGACCCATAAGCTTGAGGCTTTTTCATTTGTATGGTCAATGTGATGGCATATAACAAGAACAAAATACATATTAAATAACTTCATTACCTCCTTATCAGACTACTGCAACACACTTTGAATTCAGAATTCAAAACCAACTTCAACTCATAAAAAATATGATGCCCTGATTATTTCCAGTATTCACTTCATATATGATATGCCATATTATTGGTCTTCCTGAGTTCAATTTGTGAATTTGGTTTTGACTTACTGTACATAACTTCAGGTAAATGATAGCAGAAAGACTGTGTCCTCCCATTGGAACCTTTTTCCATCTCTCGCCATCCTATAAAGTAGGAGCATCCCAATTCGGATACTCATTACAAAAAGATGTTGCACCCCAGACCTGAAGTCAGCATCACACAGGAGTCCAAGTTAGAAGCAAACTGTTTATTGCAAAAACTATCTATCTATCTATCTATCTATCTATAATCCAGAAATAAGAAAATCAGGTGTATAATCCAAACAATTGGCAATCAATTGCCTCTTGTAAATTCAAGGGTAAAATAGTCCAAAGATAGTCCCAGAACTCCAAGGCAGCTTAAGTTCATAAGCAAAACTTGAGCAAGAATACAGGATAAGAAAATGAAATACTTAGATGCAAAACCATGAGCAAACTTGAGCAACATACAAAACAAGAACATGAAATACTCAGAATCAAAACCATGACTTGAAATGAGAGAGCCAGGCTTAGCTGTTAACTTAAACACCATGTTGCCTGAACTGGAATCAGAGGGAACCTTAGATCCTAATATACAGATATGAAAGCATTCCATCTGCCCTGGAATGTCTGCTTCTCACAATGCTGTGTTGTCTTTGAAGCTGCCTATCTGCAAGTGTGCTTTGCAACCAAGTGCTTTCCCATGAAGATCCTCACTAATTCCTCTCTGCTGGAATCTTTATCTAGGGAGGATGATTCTAACTGGGCTGAAGGTTCAGAGACAATTAGATTATCAGGCTCTGCATTTGGCCTGCATCTCTATCTGAAACAGTTTCACTTTCCTAGTCTGTGTCTGAATGAATTCCAAGAAAGCCCACAATTCCATCAGGGTCACCAGTGAACCCATCAGCCCTTCACTGCTTTGACTGTTGCTGAGCTACAACAAAAGAAACAAGACTGGTTCCATCACTTTTCATTCTGGTGGACAACTAAGTTTCTGTTGTTTTGCATGGACATCAGACTCTAAAGCCACAAATGGCTGCTCACACTATTTTAACAGTCTGTTATTTCAAAGCTAAGTTATTTCAAAGTCTAAAATTGTGAAGATTTTATGCACAATAAATCCCAAATTAAAATGTTTTTAAAACATTAATGTTTTAAATTCTGTTATTATAAATCGCACCAGAAGTTCCAAAGGGATATGAGGTTATAGATAAATGTATCAAATAAGTAAATAAATCCATGCTGTTGCTACTTTCCTACCAGAAACAATCACAACAATTCACATTTCATTGATCTTCCTGTTTCCCTAATGATAACTGCTATTAAATTCTAAATAAAGAAGTCAGAACGCAAGTTCTAACAAGAGTTATTGTTCCCTTGAATTTCTAACATCTAGAGGTTTTTAAAGATAGGCCAAATGGCCATTTGTCAGGGGTGCTTTTCCTGCACAGTAGGGGGTTGGACTAGATGTCCCATGTGGTCTATTCCAACTGTATCATTCTATATTACTAGCTCCTCCACAAAAATTGGAAGTAGTATTTAATTAGTTCTTTATAATTTAATTAGCTATGTATTTCATATTGGCAGAAAGTAGTCATTAATACGTGTGGTTTTATTTGCATTTTACTTGCTTTTGGCATGATTGAACTTCATTATCCCAAATCTTATCCTTTCTTTAATGATTCTACTAATATTAATAATGCACACAAACATACTATACCCAAGGACAATTTTTCTTTAATCATACCGTATTTGGGTCTTATTTAGTGCTTTTGAACTTAACTTTATAAAACGTTCTTATTGGACTATATAATTTTCACTCTCTCAAATTTTAGCTGATTTATTCCCAAAATTGATCTTTGCATTTAATGTACAAGTAGCATTAGTAAAAATATTCAAAAACACCTGAAAACCTTTTTAAAGAATCAAGCAACCCTGACGTGAAGAATTTTGAACTGTCAAGGGTCTCCATGATTTGGGAGTTATTCTGCACAAAATTGCATATGGTTTTCTTTTCACAGCATTTTCTGTGTGAATAGCAATAATAAGCAAAATAGATAAATCCCATCGAGGGGAATGCTGGAGATGCAAAATACATAAAAGTAACTTCTTCCGCCCTTGGTGGACTTGTAGGCTGGTACAAACCTTTTGGGAAAAGGTAATCAAGGAAACAAACTAATTACTAAAAAGGTTAAGAAAAACTCAGAAAAACGTCATGTCGGAGATATATTGATAATAAAATAATATAGTTATATTAGAGATAATTAGATAGTTATAGAGTTATTTAGATAGATGTTAGATATAGATATTGACATTGTGGCATAGATGATATAGTATAGTAGTCACATCTAATATCTATATAGTCAGATAAAGGCAGTCACAATTACAGTGGCAACCAAAGGAAAGAAAATTCAGTTTGTTTAAATAAATGTTACTTTAATTTAAAAGAAAAAAGAAAAGAAAACCAGAAATGTGCTTTTTAGGTTTATTTGGTAAAAAAATAAAATCAGAGTCGCTGCAAAATTAATATTAACAAAATAATGGAAGGGGATAAAAGAGCTATTTAGAAAAGACTGGAGAAGAAAATTATTTGACTATATACAAATGGCTGAAGCTCGTAAAGGTGGGCGAGGGCAAGGGTGGGGTGCCCTGTGGCCAGCACCAGGAGCAGCAGCATGGCCATTGCATGGCTCTGGCGGTGGCCTCGTGGTTTTTAGCACTCCCTCGTGCCTCTGTCAGCTCGAGAGGAACCCGCCTGCGCACCCAAATGCACATGCGTGGAGGTGGAGCCTCCATGCATGCTGCAAACTCCGCCTCCGTGCCTGCTGGAAACACAGCAGATGCAGAGGTGGAGTTTCCAGCTGGTGCTGTGGCGAAGTTTCCAGCCAGCGGCGGTGTGCCCCTGCGGATCTGGCGCTCTTGGCAGATGCCTACTCCACCAAGTGCGTTAATCTACCCCTGGCTAAGCTCTCCAATGGTCTTACAGGAGGAAATAAATAAAACTTTGTCATTAAATGGAGGTTTGCATTTTTTTAAAAGGTAGACTTTAAAGTAGCAGCAAGCAGAATTTATTAATATAAAGATAATGATAGTTTTCATGAGATATTAATTTCACATTGAGTGGTGTTAGAAATCATGGATGGGGGAGGGGAGTGTGTGGTAGGCAGGTCTATTTTATTATGTGTATTTGATGTATTTTCTTTATTTTATGTTGCATTCTGTATATCACCTCTACACAATTAAAAAAATTGAAAAGAAGAAAAGAAAACAATGCAGCTGTAAGAAGAACATGACTGAACCCAAGCACAACAAAACAACACAGTTTCTTTTGGCACTACTCAGTTCCTCTTGTTCTGTTATATGTTACTTTTTTCCATCTTCATTCATCTTTGACTTCAAAGGACTTGCCTTTATCTGCAAATTATATGATTCTTGGGATGATATAGTCCTTTGTGTCATGCTGGAAACAACCGGAAAAAGAGGCAACTCGATGGTCCTTTGTGACATCCAGGGGAACAAACATAAAAATGAGTTTTTACTCCTGAGAATGGATTCTTTCCCTACAAATAACAAAAATATTTAGAAAAACGTGAGGATAATTGAAAAGAATATTTTAAATAGTGCACCATAAAAGGAGACTTTTTCTACTGTCTTTAGCATAAATGACAATTTTGAACCACCTATTAATATTATCTCTACTCTCCCAGAGTAAAATGAGGATAATCATATCCTATTTACTTTCTTTTACAGGAAACTGGAAACACTGAGACCATTTAAGTAGCATTACAGGGCATTACAATGGTGAGCCTGACACATCTGCTTTCTTTCTCAGAAAGGATTTCAGTTTCACAATCAGACAAAAGGTGATAAAACCCCATTATTGGTAGCATTACCACTACAACAGAAGTACTATTAAATTGGGCATCTGGTATTTACCAATATATCTGACATTGTAAACCAGAGTCTGTTATACTCCTTTTTAATGAAGCCTGTTGGAATTTTTGACACTTTCTGGAGGGGATTTTTTTTCAGTGTGAAGGGAATGGGGCGAAATACTAAGAGCAGTTCTTTCAAACATTACTAAAATTATTATTATTATTATTTATTTATTTCGATTTGATAAACCGCCCTTCCCGAGGCTCAGGGCGGTTTACAGCATATAAAATCAGTACATATGACAGCATATAAAAACAGCATATAAAACAGCATACAAACAGCATATAAAACACATAGGGTTAAAACACATGAGATTACATCTTAAAAACAGTCACCCAGAATCATAGCCAGACATGGCTGGTTCATACAGAAAAATAGTGGTACAGCAGAGTGGCCATGTTAATCATGCACCGTCGGACATCACACATCACAAATAAAAAATGTATGCTGCACGCCTATATTAATGAAACTTCTAAATAAGGTTATAAATAGCTATTCTTTACAGTATACTGTAGAGATGTAGACTGTCTACAGACGTCACATGCAACTCCTGGAATGATTCCATCAGCGCTGCCTCCGAAAAATCCTGCAAATCTCTTGGGAAGACAAGCGGACAAATGTCAGTGTGCTGGAAGAAGCAAAGACCACCAGCATTGAAGTGAATGTCCTCTGCCATCAACTCCGCTGGACTGGCCATGTTGTCCAGATGCCCAACCACCATCTCCCAAAGCAGTTGCTCTACTCTGAACTCAAGAATGGAAAACAGAATGTTGGTAGGCAGGAAAAGAGCCCAAAAGATGGGCTCAAAGCAAACCTTAAAAACTCTGGCATAGACACTGAGAACTGGGAAGCCCTGGCCCTTGAGTGCTCCAGCTGGAGGTCAGCTGTGACCAGCAGTGCTGTAAAATTCGAAGAGGCATGAATGGAGGGCGAAAGAGAGAAACATGCCAAGAGGAAGGCGCATCAAGTCAACCCCATCTGGGACCGCCTTCCACCTGGAAACCAATGCCCTCAATGTGGGAGAAGATGCAGATCAAGAATAGGGCTCCACAGTCACCTATGGACCCACCACCAGTACACCAGTCTTGGAGGAAAATCCTACTCGGACAACAAGGGATCGGCTAAATAAGTAAGTACTGTAGTAAACTTGCCATGTAGTGTCCTCCATTTATATCACCACTATAAATGGTTTATCAAATATATGGAAAGTTATTGAAATTTTATAATATGGTTCAAAGTGAAGATTTGAGGTGCTTAGAACTCACCCCAGTGTCCCAAATCAGCCCTCATTCTGTAACAGTTGCTAATATCTGGCTCACAACACCCATGAAGATGAAGAAGAAGGTCCACAAATTCTCTACTTATCTGAATCTACTGAAATGTCCAAGGAGAAAATGAAATCCTTCCAAGTACTAACATCAAGGAACTATCCGAGCCCCCATTCTCCCCCTCCAAGAAGTCACTTCTAGTTCTAAGATCAGGGACTGCTCTGGTTAATCACCAGAGCTTAACAGCTTATCTGAAATCATAAAAAATCTGCAAAGAGCTCTGAAGTTCGGGAACAAATCTGCTTCACTTGACTGCTTTGGGGAAGAGTGGCTTTGTTTAGAAAGAGGACCAAATTTTTACCCTTAGACCAATAAGTTTCCTACTAAGAATAATTACACACCAGGGCCGTAGCCAGAAAAAAACGAGAGGACTGGGGGAGGGGGGACTTTTTTAGTGAATTATGAAGAGTAGTTCCATAACACAAAATAATTTAAATAATATTGTTGTTCTATATTTTATATAGATTTATTAAACCAAATTTCTCTTCTAGCTACAATGTTTCAAGTCTTAAAATAACTGAAAATGACTGCTAATTGGTAATTTATAGTTACAAAAGAATACAACAACATCTGTTAGAAACACTTGAAAACTGTGCCAATACACTTTTATAGAAGTCAGGCTCTACTGATAAACTTTAGTGGACACTCAATGCGTCAGGGTGTGATCACTGGAATGAGCACATTTCAGTTTCTAGTTAATTCCATTAATAGGCATGATAAGAAGTTTGAACTTCAAATGTATAAGACTAAATTTACTCAACACCTTTAGATTTCCGACGCGACTAAACATAGTCATTCAACATCACTTTTCAAGTTGCAATGGCACCTTATGCATACAATGGTAAATATGGATAAATACGCAGGGAAGGTAGTATGCCAGCTCTAACCCTATGGATGTTCTAGGAGATATAATATGAGGGTCCTTCTCATACTATATTTCCCTGGTTCCTGAAATTGCTTGACAGAGCTCTCTGTGTAAAAAATAATTATGTTTCTCCACACCACAACTTCTAAAACAATTGGATTTTTCTTTCAGTTTGTTTTAATGCATAGGATTATGTTAACAGGTAATGTTTATATTTTAATGGCTACTCTATATGTTTTATGTTTTTTGTGGAAAACGACCTGAGACCTCTAGAGGAGGTAAAGCAGTATATAAATAAATTACTACTACTACTACTACTACTACTACTACTAGTATTTCATCTTTTTTCATGACTCACTCTTTATCAGCACAAGAACAGCTTTATTTCTTGGGGGTTTTTTGCTTTTCTCTTTGAAACCTCATTTCTCATCACTTACCCTGCTTCTCCCCTTTAGAGTTCTTTGCAGCAAGTTTGTATGACTGCACGGCTTCCTGAACAGACCATATCTGATGTCTTCTAGTTTGGTAGACCATGAGCCTGGCCAGGCAGAAACTGGAGGGCCTCTCAGATACAGGAGAAGACCACATGGCCCCCTCCAGATTGGCCCCAGCCTGAAGCAACAACAGCCCAAACGCATGAAGCCCGACATGTGATCTGAACAAAATGGAGACAGACCTGCAAATGAAGGTTTCCTAATATAATGGCAAAGTCTATAAAGTTGAACATGAGACCTAGAACAAGATGGAATCCCCCCCGCTGCCCCCCCTTAATTTGTTTTGTAAGAGTTTAAAATGTAATGTGAGGCCAAAGCTTAACTCCTAACATGAGGCACACATTAAAATGTTGGTCTCAATATGTGATGACATACTTAATGAGTAGAATTGCTTGTGCCTTCCTGGGGCCGAGAGAGTGTGACTCCCTCCAGCCAACAATTCATTAAGCATTATTTTGAAGGAAAGATTTGTCTGCAACTGTCCTCTGTGACCTAACAATCATAACTTGAGGTTGAGAGAGTGTGACCCACCCAGGCAACCACTTATTAAGAGTTTGTTCCAAGGGGGGGGGGCAAACCTCTACTACAGGATTTGGCTTCCTTGAGCCAACCCAGGAGGGGAACTCTGCTTAGTGCAGCCACCCAAACCTCCAGCCCTTATTTTCTGCTGGGATATCCCTACCAATAAATGCCAAGGGAAAGGTATAGCAATGGAACTCAACTATCTGGAGGAGGGGAGGGAGCAAGGAGGGAAAGACCTAATTTCTCCTTAGGAACCTGCCTCCTACCTCATGCTGAAGCTGAAGCACAGCAAGGGGCAGAGCAGCCTTAAATAGCCTGCAGCTCTATTCAAGGCTGCTCTGCCCCAGTCAACCACCCCCACTATTTCTAGTCCCCTTCATGAGGGCCTTCAAATCCTTAGGCCTTGCCTGCTAGTTATGGATGGGCCAACTTGGTTGCTTCCACTATATTGACTATTGCTGCAAGTAATGGCAGTGTGAATAAATTGTCAAAATTTGCTTGAGAACTAGTGCTTGCAGTCCTGGAGGGACTTGTTTAATTTTTGCTTCTTGTAGACTTATCATGGGAAATTGGTTAACTAGAACTATATTCCTCCTCTCTAATCCCAACCAGTTATTAATTACCAAAGTAGCAACATTCTTCTACAAAGCTAGTAAAAGTAGGCAACGATATATTGCCTCAATTGGAACTGATTGCAGAGGGGATGAAGATACTTGAGGAACAAACACATGGGTATCTAGGCTAGGAATTTTGACCAAAATGAAGCAGAAAGGCAGAAGTGCCAGGAGAGTATTTGTTATTTCATTACAGAACGGTTGTTTAATGTACTGTTGCACAGTATGAAACCACTGTTCAACGCTTGATACATGTATTTCTTTTGCATGGTTTGTTCTGCTTGATATGGCCTTGTGGCTAATGCAATAAACTAAACTAACTATATTACACATAATTAATATTAACATATTAATATATCAAGAAATATCCATATATTATTAGTATTAATATCATAATTATTATATTCTAGTATATATATATATATACACATTATAATATATTGAAATTATAATACAATATAACATTATATTATATTATTTATTATATAATAATAATAAAATGATTATAAAATAATAATAAAAACCATTAAAATAAAATAAAATGACATTCAAGAAGACAAGGTGTGAACCAAGATAGAGGCTGACATCCTCAACAGAGGAAGGATCCCAAGATGGAATGGCCCAATGGACCCAGCCCAGAGGATGACAAAGCGGCTGCAGCAGAGCAGAGCAGCAGACGATCGGAGGCTGCAGGCCTCTTCCCGCTCTCGCCCCCAGCCGTTCCCCAGCTGATCGCCCTGCCATGGAGTGCCTGCCATCCCAGGAGGCGATCTGGGCCTGCAGTCGGTGATCTGTGGTGGGTGATCACCCTGGCGAACCGGAAGACGGTCAAGTTGCTTGTTGTTGACAATGAGCAAGCCGCCAGGACCCCCGACACAGCCTGGCCCCATCACGACGATGACGCTGGGACAACAGCTCTTGCGAGACTTGACAGAACTAGTTCAAATTCATGAGTAAACCAGGTTTTCTTAACCTGCAAATATTCAGGGGGAGGGGTTGAACCCCTAACCACCACCACCCCTCTCTTGGCTACAGCCCTGGCACATGGTACACCTAAACTTCAACAGGGAATTTTATACCACTGAGCTACTACTACTCCTTTGCTGTTAAAACCTAATTTTAGAATCTGAGTCAGAAAGTTTTCCTTGGAATTGATGCTTCATATTGAGGACACAAGCCAAGTAGTCACAAACATCTCATTATGAATTCTGTTTCAATCTCATAATTTGCACATATAAATACAATATAAAGCATGGTGGTGTTTTGATACCATTAAGGCAGACTCACCTTTATTCTTGCTTTACTGACTTTCATTTTCCTAGAGAACAACTGGGATGAGAGCATAGGAAGTTACTTTTTTCAGAATAGTAACTTTTAATTATTGCTTTTAGGGATTGATTTTTTATTTTAAAATTTGACAACTACAGTTATTGTGTAGCCAGCATTGTAGAATGATATGAATGTTGGACTAGGTGTCTGAGAGACCAGGTTTTATATCCTTGTTTTGTGACAGAAACCCAATGGGTGACCTTGAGTGAGTCACATGCCCTCAGCCTTAGAGGAGGGCAATGCCAAACCACCTCTGAATAAATCTTGCCAATAAAGCCCTACGATGAGTTTTCTATAGGGTTGTTGTTAAATCGGAAATGCATAAAATAACAACAACAATTTATGCTTGCATTTTTGTCAAAACTATTAAAATATTATTCAAAGTGAACTGACGTTGTTGCTGTAAAAGTTACAATTATAAAGCAAGTGATGCTATCTCTTTTCATATGCAATCATGAAGGAAAAGTAGTTCTGCTTTAGCGTATTCAGAAAGAAATAGATTACTAGTATCTACTTATTTGTAGCTAGTTGTAAGCTCTACTAAATAGTACTGTCTGTTTAGCTGAATAAACTATCAAGATTTAAATATAGAAAAATAGGCTTAGTATTTGTCTTTCACTGATGCATTGATTTATAAAAGATTTTCTACTTTCCAGGATTCACTTCCACTTTGTTTCCTTTCAATATTTAGCATGATACTTTACAGTTTGCATAGTGAACCACACAAGCCACAAGAACAAAGGTTTGTCTCCTGATTATTATTATTTGTTGGCATACTTCTTATTCTTTCTGTCAAAACAGATTTCAAAAAGCAAATCATAAAAGCAATGATTTTGTCTCATACGACTTTCATATGCTTATTATTTGGGGATTTGTTCTTTCATATATTATCCTCCAGCTCACAAACTAAGGTAAAGCTAAAGAGAATTGAATGTGTCATACAAATGTGTGTTTACTCTATCTGGTAGTATTTTAAGATCTTTTCCTTCCTTCCTTCAGCACTAGAACCTACTGTTTATCAAGATTCCAGACATGAAATAAATGTACTCCCATCTCTATCTTCACAGACACAAAAATATTCCACTCAGAAGTTTGATGGCTGATACTCTCTCTATAGGACTGACAAATATTCTTTGGAGGTTTGTCAACACTTGGCATTTAAAGATTTTAGATAGAGCTGAGTTGAAGATTTTTACAGTAACACAATAGCTTACTTGCAGTATCCAACAATATAGAACTTTGGGCTGATATGTAGAAGCAGGAAATATGCCAAAGCCATTTTATATTTTGATCAATGGAGCAAACTATGGCAAGTCTGTGGAAAGGCTAACTGTTTCATCAGTTGTCTGCCAATTATGGTTATTCCTTAAATTTCATAGGTTTTTGTTAAGCAAGAAATACTCAGAAGTAATTTTGCACATTTTTTCCCCTCTGAAATATACTTTTGTACCAGCACGCCAGAAGTAAATTGACATCAGCAGATGGGATTCTGCTCCTCTTTTATACTTCCCCCTTCTTTGTTGCTATTCCTAAGCATCTGTTTTATGTTTATATTATGTTTTAAAATTATATTTGCCTTTTTTGTTTTCAAATCTGAAATTACTTTTAAAAATTAAAATTAAAAAATTACAGAATAGCAGAAGTACAGGATGAAGTGTTGGGGGTCAACAAACCCATTTGGGCTGGGGCCTTTCCTCCTCTCTCATATGCAAGATGGGTAAATGTAAGGCATCACTGAATCAAAGGTGCATCCTATTTTTGAAGTCCTGTAAACTTAGATTCATTGAAATGCTGTGTGTGTGTGTGTGTGTGTGTGTGTGTGTGTGTGTGTTTATAGCCTGCTACATTTAATCAGATTTTGACTTAAAAGATTTGGGCATTCCCCATCATGTTTGGGGAGGATTAGAGGGGAAACATTTGTTTGACATCCAATCTGTTGCATTTTTGGTGGTCCAGCCTTACAGGTCTCCCCACTTTGGAGGGTCTGGGCTTCAGCAGAGAGATTAGTTGATTACTTGAATTTATATGCCACCTTTATCCCAAAATAAGAAGTTGTTGCACTTGAATAGGATTCTACATCTCATGAAGCATATACACGCAAAGCACAACTCTCTCTCTCTCTCTCTCTCTCCCCCTTCAGAATGCAATCCTAAAACATATATAGTTGTAAGGCTAGAACTTATAAAAGGGAGCGAAAGGGCAATGAACATATCCTTGTTTCTTACTCTCTTGCAATGGCAGCATAAAGTGGATAATAGTTGTAAATTCCTTCACATTTTGAGAGTCTTTTATAAATGCACAGAAATACACATGCCATTTGTACAAAAAGAATGTCTGTCTTAATGGGGCACAGTGTTTTCTTTGTGTTCATGGAGCACTATATTCTGTGCATGAAAAAGACATCTCTGGACAAACTGAAAAGAGTCTTGAAATGCATATAACCACTGGAAGTTGCAAAGAAACCTTTTTATTCTTGTGCAATGGGGGATTTGGCTGATTTTTTGTTTCGGTTTGTGAGAATGAAATGCATCCCTGCCATCTGCTACACACAGAATGAATGACTACAAATTAAGAATATTCCCGGTTTGAAATTAATCAATCAATTCTTTATTACATCTTATACTAATTTATCATTAAATTTATAAACTACACTTTTCTCCTGTTAGGTGCCCCTGATGATGTTCAATAAAAATTAAACAAAATTACCATAAAATCAGTAAAAAAGAAAAGAAAGAAAAAACAGTACCAAAGCTCTGCCTATACACACTGAAACAAAGCAATCTCTATCCTCCATTTCAAGGTAAATCACTCTATCTCTTGAAATTTTGGTCATCAGACCAAGAGATGGCTGTTGATGTTTTCACTGTCAATTAACTTGAAATATTTTTAAGAAAGATGAAGTTGTGTTCATCTATTCTATAATGTGTTTATTTTATATTTAATATTTTAAATAATTTAATCTGTTGTATTTGGCCTCAGAGTCTTTGATGGTGGATATATTTATTTATTTATTTCCAACATTTCTACCCCGCTCTTCTCTACCCCCGAGGGATATTTTATTCTTTGTGGATATAAAGACTGTGCCAAAGGTTTACAATGTCACCCAAAGCAATCCATGCCTTTTTTAAAAATTTCAAAACAAAAGGAAGATGAATTTAAGCTCTCAAAAGAGGATTCTGTGTCCCAGGTGGTCAACTGTACTTGTCAGCTGTTATTTTGGAAATTGTACAGAATTTAATAGATGAGGTGTATCAAACTAACTATGTTAGAAATGAAACAGCTGTCAATATGGCTTCAGCCCAGCAGCATCTTTGAGGAAAAGCAAATTTTGAAATACAGACAGTATACTATTAGACTGATAGAATGATTATAAGTCTAGCCATCTGTTGCATATTTCACACTTAATTGTGATCTGTACCAACAGATTTTTCTTTAAAAATAAACAAATTACATTTCTATCTTAATGGGGGGGAGGCAAAGATGAATAGTAACACAATGTATCAAATAAAGACTGACCAGCACTGGAGCTCAATCAGATGTTGCATACTAATTGTGCAATTTAGGTAGTCCAAAGTGTTAATCAGAGTAAACAGATCTAAATATATAATTGTCAGAATAGGAGGATGATTTATTCTGGCTTTGCTACATTCTTTTTCAAAGCATTTAATATTATTTAGTTCTTACATAGAGTATTTATTATTTTCAGCATTTCCAGTCAGTCAAACAAACCGAAAAGAAAACATATTTACATAATTGCATTAATAAACGAGGCTTTAAAACAATCACCATAAACTTTTAAAATAAATGCTTTGGGAATAACCTTCATCTAAGCTAGCTTTATGTACTTCAAGCTTTTAAAAGAATCTAAAATTTCAATCAAATTACTGTATTTTTGGTTCACTCAGATTTTACATTTCTCACACATGCAAATATATCTGTGGGATTTTTTTTTCAAATAAGAAGCACAAATTAAATCCTCATAATCTCCAAAGATTTTTCCTCTTGTGTGTATGAAAATTCTAGATCATCTTTAAACACGATGTTCATCTGTTTCCAAATTAATGTCCTTGTTTTGGGACTTGTTATAAATCTGTAGGCTTGACTTGCTGTCCATCTTATGCCATGCTCATTTCATCTTTAAGTACCTAAGGTAAAAACATATGAATAGATTTCACAGACAAAAGCCCAAATGAAATGTTACACTGAAGCTAAACTGACAGTGTGGCAGAAGCTCAACCCAAGCTGCAAGGCCATGCCTGTGGAGAGGGGAGGCTTTTGAAGATGCACACAGTTTAAACCTCCCCTCTCCCACATATGATGAGGGGCAGAGGGACCTATACAGTGTTCTTCTTCTTCTGTTCATGTGACCCACCTTCCTGTTAATGTGAGTTTAAAGTGATCACATCAGGGCCAGCTAGGAATCACATCCATGTTCTACTTAAGGGATTTTTTTGTCTACCCTATACGGTTTCTGTTGGATGTGGCAATTCGCTGTAGGTTGTTCTGGCATGTTAGAAGTTTAAATTAGATTTGTTAGGCAACATGGTATTCCTTTTGGGATGAACAAAAGGCTTCTGAAATAGTTTATATTGGTGTACTGAGAAAGTGACCATTCTTGTAAAACTCTGTTGTTTAGGAGGGATCTCCCACAGGATGACCTTCCTGTTAAGACCGGGCAGGGTGAGCAACCAAAATAGGTGATGCACAGACAAAAGACAGTGGCACTTTATTTCGGGCATTCCCATTCAGTTCTAGCTAGCATGGTAAACTGAGAGATTTGCTGAAAGGATACATGCATGAAAATGGAGCATTTCTATTTACAGGAAACAAACAGAAAAACAAGGGTAACCAGCAGGCCGGACATGGGGAGGGAAGGCAGCAGCCCTTGTTGTTTGTGGGAAAGGAAGGTCCAGGAGAACACAGCCTCTCTGTCGGGGCTCTTAAACTGAAAAAATCACAGCTTCAAACTCTTGCAAAAGGACAAAAGAGAACAAGGGAGAAGCGGAGCCCCACTTCAGGACAGAGAGAACATAGAGGAGACCCTGGCTGCCTCTTTCTCTTTGCTTTGATGAAGAAGAGGCAGCTGAGGAGGGAAGAGAAAGCCAAAGGCCAAAGCAAGAACAATGCACATCCAAATGGGCCTTAAATAGCCATTAGTCTTTGACTGGATCCAGGCACTACTTGCAACTTCTTCATCATTTTATTACTGCAGTACTAATAGGGAACCTTTCTCTGTTAAAGCTGCCAACTCTCATTGAATTTCTACATATTCCAAATTGCTTCTTAAACTCCATGCATTTGAAAGCATTTCATTCTCACATTTGTCTGTGTCATTGGATTGATAACTGAGGGATGAGAAACCAAAATGATAAAAATAGTTTTGAACTGATTTTATGGCTATGGTGTTTCTAATTTAGGTTTCACTGATTATTTCGTTTGACCACTGTAGCTCACTTAGAACAAATTCTTCTTTATTAGGGCATTGAACGTTTTGTCAGGTAATAAGGGCAACTTATCTCACAGATGAATGACCAAGTTCATGACTGTTTTGGCAGACAAAGCCAAAGTGCCATTTGTGTCCAACAAAATAAAGCCATTTTGGATTATTGATTAGCAAACCATTTCAAATAGTAAAAGCCTCTCATATGGATAATGATGTTTAAATGAAAACACAGTTATAGCTGAACCTTTGGGGGGGGGGGAGTCTCAGTACTTATAAATGCAAACAGTATTAATATGCTTGCTTAGCAAAACTTCTAATGATGTGATGTGGTTCACAGAAACATTTTCCTGTTTTAATGATTGTGTCAATGCTTCTGTTAAAGCCCTTCTGTTAAAGCTCTAACATACACCCATACTGTAAGTTTGGGATATACAATTTAGAAAATAAAATAATTCTTTGTCAGTCAGAGACACTGAAATTCATATGAGAAATTTTCCTTAACAAGATCAAATATTCTTTCTGGTTCCATTATCAAATTTCATCACAGATAATGTCATACTAAGCCCCCAAATGGGTATAGTTGTAATTTTCATGTACCTCTCATAAAACTAAATCCTGGTATTGTGTACGGTGTCTCAGGGAAGTTGTAAACAGTTTATTACTATGCCATGTGATTTGTATTATCCATTAATAAATGCCACGAGAATGCTATTACATTGAGTTCTTTTTAATGGACTTTGATAGGCAGCTGTTTAACCACTATGTGAACATATTATTGGACTACAAAGGATTTGGTAGTCCAGTTCTTCTTGGGTTCTTATTTTCTTCTCCGTAAAGGTTTTATCTTATCATTTGGTGTTTGTTTCATGCTTCAGAATAAAGGTTATCCCAAGGCAATTTAATATCTCAATTTTCTTACCATGTTATCATGAGTGGCCAACTTTCCTTGTGCATCTTTTGAGCCAACCTTTATTGAGCTCAAGAGCCTTTGGTTAACATCAGAATATTTACTTTGTTCACTGGAAAAGCATACCATATATAGCACTGCAAAGCATTCTGCTCCAAAGTTCCTGTGGTTCTTTAGATTAGGCCAAACTTAGATTTTATTTCTTGCCAGGATCTTATGGTGCTTCTATTTGTGCACAAGATATACAGCTTACTCTTTGTCAAAACTTAGAACAAACTACTTCCCTCTGGCTCTGGATGTCAAAAAAGACCATATGTTCCAATGTGATGTCTCAAGTACTTGCTATTTAACATCCCAGTTGGGTTTGTAAATAGCAAAGATAACAGATATTAAACCTATTTTGGCACATCTACCTGCACTGGCTGAGATCAAGAAGCACATGAGCATGTAAAAATGAAAAGCACTATATAATCAGAAGGCTACCCAAATGTTTCTGAATCTGCAAATGATTCACTTTGAAAAAACTTCAGCCAAGGTGAAAATGTATTTTGGCATATATGTATTGTATTTCTATTCATGTAAGCTTATGCATGAAAAAAGTTTTAATATATAATGGAGATGCCTAGATATAAGGATATAATATGTCAATATTGCAGTAGTAACAGAACAAGATAATTCAATTGTGAAGAGGAAAAATGTATCTGATTTACTTATTTTGTACTTTAAAACAAATGCATAGATAAAATCTAAAATTTCTTTCAAATGTGGCATTTCCATGAATTTTTCAATGGAGAATTCCTACCAAAATGTGTACAAAATTTTCATAATTTGGAAATGTCAACACAAAAGTGAATATGTTGTTGTTTATTTGTTCAATCGCTTGCGACTCTTTGTTATCTCATGGACCAGCCCATGCCAGAGCTCCCTGTCGGCCGTAACCCCCCCCCTCCCCCAGCTCCTTCAGGGTCAAGCCAGTCACTTCGAGGATACCATCCATCCATCCATCTTGCCCATTTTCCTTCCTTTTTCCTTCCCTTTTCCACAGTAAAATTGTCTTCTCTAAGCTTTCCTGTCTTCTCATTATGTGGCCAAAGTACTTCATCTTTGCCTCTACTATCTTTCCCTCCAATGAGCAGTCGAGCTTTATTTCTTGAAGTATGGACTGGTTGGATCTTCTCGCGGTCCAAGGCACTCTCATAACTTTATAATGAAAAACGGGGAAAGCGCTGCAATACACTCTAATACAATAGCAGAGTGAACAACAATATCACAATCACTAACGTGAGATAGTAAATACTAGGCATGGTTTAGAAACCAAAAATGGGAATTCGAAAATCTAAGGGGGGGGGGATTTATTTTTTATTAGTAATAGAAAGACTTACAAAAAAATTCCAAAATTTTTTAAAATGTAACGTAATTACTAACGAAATTCGTTAGTAGTTCTAAAGTAGGCAAAGCAGGGAAACAGGACTGACACTGTTTTAAGCACAGGCAAATCAAGGGGCAACATTTCCCTTGGTTTCCTTGCAGGGACATATAATGCATTAATATATTATTATTAATATTATAATAAAAGCTCAGGGTTTCTTTGCAGGGACATATAATGCATTAATATATTAATTAAAAGCCAGGGTTTCTTTGCAGGGACATATAATGCATTAATATATTAATTAAAAGCCAGGGTTTCTTTGCAGGGACATATAATGCATTAATATATTATTATTAATATTATTAAATAAAATAGTTGCCCACCTCTGGTGTAGGCCTTGCTAATCTGTAGAGTTCTCCTCACTCCAGCTTTTCCCCATTCAGTTTTCCATGCCACTCTACGAATCTCCGTTTGAACTCTATGGCTTTTCTTGATTCTGAACTCTTCCTTCTCCTCTCCGTGCTCTTTTCACTCCTGCTCCCCTTCTCTTAGCAGTTCTTATGTCCTTCTGCTCTGTCCTTCTATCTAAACCCCCTTCCTGGGGGTTTAAACCGCTTTTTTCCTCAGTCCTCCAGGCCCCTCTAGGAGTCCCGATCTGGATCTCTCTATGGTTCAGGCTGGTTTTTCACTTCCTGGAGGAAAGCCTTTCACTCTAAGTAGGCTCCAAGCATGGAAAGGCCCCGATCTCACTGTGAGTAATGTCTGGAAAGCTATTTTGGAGGGGAAAATTTTCCTGTTGGCGGGGCATCCGAAATATTTACAAATCTAACGAAAATTTGGGCCCAGGGAGTGCGGAAAAGAAAGTCCACTTCTGGGATCGCCACTGCGATGCATATAAAAATGAAAGTCCCATTACATACGAATCCCTTCCGATTTCATTTAATTTTCATAACTTTTTTCTCATGCCTAGTAAATACTACAAAAATTATATGGGTCAGAATTGCCCCAACTCAGTTCTGTGTGTTATGATAACTAAGTCCTGCACCAAGAAGTGTCCATTAACTCACAGGCGTCTGTTGTCACGATGTGTCCACGGTTGTTCAATCAGGAAAGTTCCAAAAATAGGATGACGAGATGATTCTTCCTCGATGCTCTTCTCCACATTCTTCTCCACGGTATGTACAAAATCAATATTGTAAATCCCTCAGTTTGAATAAAGGACTTGTTGAAAGTATTATGTTTGCAAAATTATATTGGTACCTTTAAGTATTTTCACTGATGTTAATTTGATTGTAATAAGGTACAGTTGAGTTACTCACCAATTAGAAAGGTGGGGTCTAATTGTTATGCTCTTAAATACTGCATTCTATTTTGTATTGTTTCCCTTTGTGGAGTTTTCCTGTGTGGACGTTTTCTCCTGTGTGGAGGTTTCTTTTGTGGATGTTCCCTGCGTGGACGTTTCCCTGTGTGGATGTTTTATTTTTATGCTTACAATAAAGTAAGTTACTTTTATACCAAGGATTTTCTCAATGACCACATTACTTCTGGGCTGAGCTGAAGCTGCTGCATTTTTATACTCTGCTAAATGAGGTTTGTGTGTTTGTACCTTGAAAACTATACCCAAACCCTGACAGGACTCAATCCAACTTGACGGATAATTCATTTTCTTTTAATCCGGATTAAATCCACAATTTGGGTAAAGCATTCATATAAACACACAGTTCAATTTGTCACACTTAATCTTCACAGTAGTGATGGTCCATATGTAAATTTCACTTTATATTGACATATATATTGTGTCATTTATTTCAAAAAGACGTTTTCTGGTTGTCCCTCTGGTAGAATCACTATTCAGCCAACGGATCAGTTATGTATCAACCAGATCTTTCCGTTTTGTCTCGTTAGAGACTATATCAAGGCTGCAATATGGAGGGTCTCCAGTACTGTCAATATCAAAACAGCAACAAAGAGGTAATGCAATGCAATGGTTTATATACATCAATCAAAATAATATATCATGCAAAAGCATCACGATGCACAAGCATCTAAACAAAGAAATAATGATGTGTAAACCTCTCACTCTATACAAGAATGCAGACCGTTGCGTAGTTCACAGTTCCCCCGTTTCTGATGTTAATAAAGTAAAGTACACAGTGTTGGGAATTCCCAGTACTGAAAACCATCAACTATATGGTTGTAGGACATAACTTAGTCGATACCTAACTTAAAGAAAACCCCCGAGTGACTTATGGCTGCAAAGCCGCGAACCCAGAACTCCGGGCAGGGACGTAGTAAACAAAGCGTCAGGCGGGACGTAACTCCGCCCCACCCAAAGGAGGGGGCAAGGAGGGAGATGCTCCGTGAACAGGGATGCTAGTGAGCGTTGCAAAACGGTCCAGGCAAATGCGGCGTGGAGAGGTCCCCAAGCGTAAAATAAACCCCACAATGGGTAAGGCGTCTCGTCAACGAGATGAAGTACTGAGATCTTTCTCGTTTCGGGTGCTTCCTCAGGACGATTCGCGACCGGGAAAAGTACACAACTATATGGAACAAACACAACATAAGTCCCCCATAGGCATAGAGGGGTTGATGGGCAGGGTAGGAGAATGAGCTTACCAAGTGTTGTCTTCAGAAGTCCCCCTAATGGGAGCAAACCGCTGATGCGGTGGAAAATAACAGGCCAAATGGCTGGTGATGACCGAAGATCCAGTCCAGGTTAAGGTCTAATCGAAGGCTATATCCTAAAAGGCAGGGGAGGCACAGCTGAGGCCAATGCGGAGGAGTCTTGATGCAGTAAGTTAAGTTAAAAGAGCATTTAAACTGACAGGCTCGTTTAATCCATGGGGTTGCTCACAAGCACATTGTACAATGTGTTTTAATTCAGTCTTGAGTAAGGTAGATTGCAGGTCAGTGTGGGGTGACAACTCCACTTTTTCTAATCCTACGAACTTGAAATCCGGAATGGATTTGTGTACTTCTTTGAAGTGTCTATATAAGTACACATCTTCATTGCCAGAAAGAATTTTCAATCTGTGTTCCCTTGACTGTATTATACACTGATTTAATATACTGGTCTCCAGTACTGACCAACGTCATGTTCATAAATCATATTCTTTTAAACATAAATACAGTAAATGAGTTCAATACATATGGGTTATATATAACCCTGCAAACAGCACTGATATCTATTATTTCATATTATATGTAAATGGCATTAAGACCATACCATTAATTCTTCATGAAATAATATTACATTTAAACGTTAGAACCTTCCATAGGGACATAATAACAATAAACAAACACAAGCTTGTCATCACAGCGCAAATGCACATATACATTGTTCCTGGCCGAAGCAACTGAATACTGCTGTAGTTAGGATATTTAAAGGGAAACACTTCCTAAGTTTAGACACCTGTAATTACTTCAGTTATTCATGGGTTTCTTTCTTTTGGGCTTCAGCAATGTGTTCCTAGGGATTACATCCACCTTTCGTTTTGCTCTATGAATAACCTCTGAGGGATAACCCCTATCCCTTATAACTTTCATAACTTTCCAACTCCACAGTTCAAAAGCATCTATCATCTTTCACGCAGCCTTCCCTATGGTCCAGCTCTCACATCCTTAGGTGACTATGGGGAATACCATTGTTTTTACTAAATGTGAATATATTAGGGAAGAAATAGCTTCAAAATGTGTAATGATAAAGCAGTGATTCTAAAAGTGTGCTCTGCGGAGCCTTTTGGACACTGTGAAGCATACTGAGGGGCTCCACATGTTGAGGCCTGGTCAAAGATGGAGGGGGACCCTTTGGTGGTGCAACCTTGTGCTCCTGAATTGGAGCCAACCACTCCCGTGGTGCCTCAGGGAGAAAATTATTTCTTGTGATGATGGGAATTGCTTCACAGACAGATCTGCTTTGAGTGAGAATGTTTCCCATGACCCTGAGAAAGAGACTGAGGTGTTGCCTATAACTCAGCACCTCCAGTTATTCTAAGGAAAGGCAATTAAGGTTCTCACAGCATCTGAAAGATAGATAAAGAGGGGGAATGTTAGTCTGATCACATTTCCCTGGGAATAGATTTGGTTTCCTAAGTTAGCCCCTTGAGTTGTTCTGTGTGAGAGCAACTTTGAATATTCAAGAAAAAGTCATCTATTTCATGAGCTCCATGTTAGGAGCTTCTGGCGTTTTCATGTCATATTTTCTTGTTTGGGATTAGAGAATCACATTTTGGATACAGAATCATTCACTTAGAAAAAAAGTTATCTAGATCCATTTCAATCCCGTTTCAGACCCGACTATGGAACAGAGATGGCATTGATCACCTTGGTTGATGATCTATGAAGAGAGCTAGATAGGGGGAGTGTGTCCCTGATGGCTCTCCTGGACCTCTTAGGGCCTTTTGATACCATTAACCATGATATTCTTCTGAGCTGGTTCACTGGGATGGGGCTTGGGGGCACTATTTTGCAATGTCTCTGGTCCTTCCTGGAGGGCCGAACTCAGATGGTGGTGCTGGGGGACTCCTGTTTGAAACCCTGGTAATTGGCCTGTGGGGTCCCTCAGGGTTCAGTTCTGTCCCCCATTGTCACACTTCAACAGCTTCAGGCAACATCTTGGCCTGTGCGGCAACAGCTTCAGGCATCGTCTTGGCCTGTGCGGCACCCCAGCCAAGGTAATAGAAACTTACTTTCTAAAACAGCTTGTCTTGCTCATAAACTGTGCTCAAGCCCTTCTGACCTTGCCTGTGTGAACCAAAAGGGATGCAATCATAACAGAACCTCCAAGGCCGAGTTGCCCCGGCATTCGATAGTGAAAGCGGCTGAGAGAACGCCTCCCCTCAGCCAGATGGCTCCCAGTAATGAGGCCTGCATTCCGAGAGGCCTGAGATCACAACAACATGCTAGGGATCATCCATCATGGGCTTTGACGTGCGACGTACTTTCAGGATCCTATAATTGCTCCGCACACCCTCCAGCCTTTGTCTTCTACCAACATCGCAGCCAGGATGGGCTAGGGAAGCGGCCGATCGGGCCTTCCCTCCAAGCGTATGCCAACCAGCCAACTCCGGGCTGGTTCGTCTCTGCTCCACCTAGCCTCGTCCCTGCTTCGCCTGCAGTTCAGCCGTGCTTTGCCTGCACTCCAGGTCACCGTCGAATCCCGAGGTGGGAGCCTGAAGCCGTTCCAGCGCTTGGACTCTCTGCTCCCGAAACACTGTTCCTGCCTCCTTGTCTCAGCAGGGATTCCCTCAAGGTTTATGGACCCTCTGTTACTGAAAGCGCTGCTTCCTGCCTCCTTGCCTCGGCAGGAAATCCTCAGCACCTTCTGGGGGTTGCTACAACTGTCCCTGTCTCCTGCTTCGGTGAGGCCTCCCTTTAAAAGACCTATGCCATTGAAGAAGGCATCCCAGTCGTATTGAATCGGCTGGGATTCTAAAGAGACTCTTTGCTTGCTACTTTAACCACCCCAGTCTTTTGGCCATGGCAAGGATTCCTTGGGAGAAAGACTCTTGTTATGAAGCCATCTATCCCAGCCTTCTTGCCTCGGCTGGGATACTTTCGTTGGGCCCTACAGCGACCGGCCAGGGATCCTGATTGCCAGCCCCTCACAACCGGGCTGCCTTGACCAGCGTTCCCGAGTGCACTTGGCTTCATCACAAGGCCTAAGGGACTTTCCTACCTTTGAACACTGTGCTTTCCGAGCCGCAACGTTTGCTGAACCGGAGGCAACTTTGCTAAAGACTTTCCCTCTTGCTGCTGGCATCCGGCTTGTGGTCCGAGCTACGGGATTATACCTCCCTGTAGATCTTGCCTGCTACTTTAAAGGCACTATATATGCCTTCAAGCTTTCTATTGTTTCCTGCACAATAAAACCCAGTTGTACCCATGCCATTGTGTGGTTTATCCAGGGAGGTCATGAGCCATGGCCCTAGGGGGGCGACACCCATGCTGTTTAATTTCCACTGGAAGAAATCATCCGGAGTTATGGAGTTTGATGTCAAATATATGTGGACGACACCCAACTCTATTCCTTTCCACCCAATGCCAAGGATGCCATCCTGGTTCTGAACTGATGTCTGTAATAAATGATGAACTGGATGAAGTCTAACAAATTGAAAGGCAATGTAACAGATATACAAATATGGAAGAATTGGATTATGAGATCGGACTATGTTTTTAACTAGGAGACACAGATGATTTGTTTACTGAACTTGTTATGGTTTTTTATTATATGACCATTTACATTCCATTAATTTGATTCTTTAATTCATTTTAGTTATTTTAACTAAGATGATTTATTGTTATCTTCATTTATTTGCCATTTAAATGTTTCCTTATAGGGCTTCTTCCTTCAGTATTTTGAATAGATTTCATAGATTATCCAAAGACTATCATATATGTTGGTTAGCAGATGCACCTTCCTTGAGAATAAGGTGACAGAAAGGATTAAATTTCACACAAAACATTCTGTAAATGCTCAGGGGCTCTCAACCCATTTATGATTAAAAACTCTCCACATTTCTTTCAATAGCTGATCTTATCTATTATTGCAGAGGATTTGCATCCTCTAAATGAACTAAATTGCTCACTACAAACTTTTAACAAAGAAAGCATTTTAAGGTAAGTGACATGTAATGCTGATGAGCAGAAAGTAAATATAGGTGTATATGGCTGAGAAAACAAGTTGAAAACATTGCAAAATGATGCCCTGTGCATTGGAAGGAAACTAATTTTGGGGTGTAAAAACCCCATTTGATGGTGCCAATAACTAAATGTATTTCCATAAGATGAATAGGACAACCTCCATGCCATTCTCTGTATCCCGTGCTCTGACCCCACACTAATATCTTGATAATAGAGCTAATTAAATGCTTTCTGGTTTCTGTTTATCAAAGTGAATTAATTTGCTGGCTTCTTATATTTAACTTTCTCAAATTAATTTTCACACCTAATGTTTCAAGTATGCTTTTACTGAATCAGTCTGTCATTTCTCCATCAACCCACTAGGTGCAGAGAGAGGGGTAAAAAGAGATAGCAAGAAGGCAAGGAGAGAGAATACCAAGTGACCCTGTTTCTTAGTGGTTTTATCCCTGAGTAGTTCAGGCTTGTACTAAGCAGTACACAATACATATTTCCTTTAATATAAAAAGTTTGCTGACCTTTTCATTGGAAAGAGAGAGAAAATGAAGAGGGAGCATAGGAGCATCAGAAACCAATTATTTATTATCCTGTCAAACTGACATAATTTGGGGAGGTGCAGATTGGGTCAGTTTGTGCTAGAATTTACAGGTCACATTCCTCAAGTATTCAATCTGATGAATTTGTAGCACAACATTTCAGTCCTTGGATGCACTTTTCTCTTTTTTTAAAAAAAGTAATAACCATCCGCTGACAAAGGTAGTAGCCCTACTCTATGAAAATATGCTAATATACAAATTAATTTGAATACATGATATAACTTGTAGGTGAGCAAATAAAATGTGAAGCTACTGAATAATTTACATAGCTGTAAGGCAATCTGGATAACAAAATTTTAGCAGCTCTGGCTTTGGTGAAGAAATATCTTTGCAGCAAAATACAGAGAGAAGAGCGAGTGAGAGCCTGTTCATTTAACAGCTCTGTAGAAATGAATGGAGTTTTTTTTAAAAAAGGAAAGAGTAAGCATGTGTCTCAAATAAAGTGCTTTTTTCAGCCTTATTTATCTATTTTATTTGTACAGACTGTGATTTTTCAGTTCCTCGAAACAGATATGATAAGCCAATAATTTTCTGTGGGAATCTTTGGGAAATCCTCAGTATATCAAAAAGTGAAATTATAACGATGTCTGACACTCCTAAATAAAGTTCTCTTTGGTATTGATGATGGCAGCTGGAATAGAGCTGCCAGATCAAAATTTATGAAAGCTCTTAAGAGGGCAGTGGAACTACACTTTTAAATATATACTTAAAGCTTCTTGCTGTTCCAAACTTGGGTTAGTGCTGCTACACTGACATAGTTAAAGCAAGGCTCTTCATCTAGTCATCCCTTCAAGCTCTTCACTATAATTATAATACAACCACAGCCACCTTTGTAGATGTTACTTATGCATATTGAAATGGATGTAAGTAATAATAAACCAGAGAGAAAATGTTTCATAATATAAAAAGTGTAGTATATAAAATAATTTAAAGGCAGTTTTAATGGATAGTATAAACTGCATGAAGGAAGTTATACATAAAATAGAAATGGCTAAGCCTGCAGTGCTATGCATACTTACTTGGAATAAGTCCTGCTTAACACAGAGAATGTGTAAGCACAAAATGACTAGATATTTGATTGCAAAGAAACAAGAAATTGTGTGTTGCTTATAATTTTCCAACATCAGTACAATAAGTACACAGCTATTATTGCACAACATGATTTTCATATTTTATGCAATTTTCTCAATTTAGGCAATTTTATAGACTCATAAAGACGGAACAGATCTCAAGGCCGATCCAGTCCAAACTCCTGTACAAATTTGTACAAAGCCATTTTTGCAATTGAAAAAAAGCTGATGAAAAAGATCTTATTATTGTTGCAGAAAAAGAGCGGATAATTAATTTCCTAATCTTATATATGTCCCCAGCATTGTGACAATGTACATATTTAAATATGAAAGAACCCAGATCTTACTAGGCACCTGGTGCTTGCTTGCAAGCTGTGGCAATTGCAGGGACTTTGGGCCTCCAGGCCACACACACACACACACACTTTTAAAGAGAGTCTCTTTCCAAGTTATTGTGTGTTGAAAAGTACAGGGGACCTTGCTACCCATTTAAAAGAAAATGGAGCCTGAAAAAGAGCCAAGGGATACAAAAACATCATCAATGAGCCACAGACTGCATTTTGCCTTCAAATTTAGAGACAGTGATTTATCCTACCTACCCTAACAACTCAAATGAATGCTGGAGAGAGTCTGGGGATCAGTGAAATGGTGAGACCCTCTAGCCCTAAAACCGAGGGGAAGGGGCGCATGGGAAGCCTGTCCATTGCTGCCAATGGGACGAAAATCAGGTCACCAAATGGTTACCGTTCCCACTTTGTTTTTGTTTCACTGATATTTCTGTACCAGAGGGGGTGTACTATTTCATGCCATCTGAATGGATGATATGAAACAGAAACATGAATAGATGACACAAATACTTGGTCCATTACTAGTATTTAGCCTTCTCTGCTAAAGAATGCTGGTGCCTCACTAAACTGGAAATCCCAAGATTCCATCAAATTGAGTCATGGCAATTAAAGTAATGTCAAACTACATTAATGCTATGGTCCAGATTCTCCCTTTGCAATTGATGTCACTGTATATGGATTAGACTGAGTTAGGGAAAATGAAGTACATGGCTAGCATGATAGATGTTTCCCAACATAAATACAACTCTTCAATCTCTTCCAAACTGTTCCAAGAAGAAGCCATAGTGAATACACTGGCATTGACATATGAATAAACATGCAGGATTTCACCGTGAGCTATAAATGTTTTCCACCATGGGTTGTTGTAGGTTTTTGGAGTATATGGCCATGTTCTAGAAACATTCTCTCCTAACGTTTCTCCTGTGTCTATGGCAAGCATCATCAGAGATTGTGAGGTTTTCCACTGTATTTATGTGTAATGTATATTTCACTTTTTGTAAATTATTTCATCATTGTGTATCATTTATGTAGCAACATCTTTTGGGAAATGGTTTCCTTCTTTTCTGTTAAGACTGATGCATTCTATAAAGCCCTTTCTTAGATTATCAATAAAAATAATGCCAATAAGTAAAATGATCCAATAATGTTTACAGAGATCCAACAGTTCTTTAATTCCCAATTCCTTCTGCTACAATAAAGTTTTCCATGGTATTACAAATACTGCAAAACTTAATCGTAAATATTACTAATATCCTTTATGAAGTTCACCTTTTCATTTTCCAACAGTGCTGAATATTTCCTCATCAGCAGAGACAATCAGATTATTTTTGACAAAGGTGTTTTTGATGAGAAAGGTAATATTCCTTTTATATTTATCACAGATAGTATATTTAGAACTGAGGTTGAAAAGGATCTCAGCAGCCATATAGTTTATTTGTTTGTCTTTGCATCTTTATATTAATAAGCAACTACACAACACAGTTGTATGAACTGAGCATGAATTCATGTACTTTATTGAACAAAGAAGAGGCAATTCATTCTTTATCTTAGGAAAAACCATCTTTTAACTCCTGAGCCACAAGTCAAAGAACATGTGCAGTAATCCAGGAGAAAGCCAATGTAGACTACTCATTTCCAACTAGAGTCAATTTGGGGTCAATGGGGAAAAATTCCGTCTCAGCTCCAATTCAGGCAACCTGCTGCGATCTGCACTGCCATGTTAAAGGGTGGAAGCACTAAGAACTGATACATTATGGAACCCTGGTTCTTACTGTGTTCATGGTGGGTGTCCACTCTCCAGGAAATTACTTTGTTTTGAATATAGGTCTTCAGCTTTATATCTTGATTCAGTTTCAGCCACTTTGAAGGCCCAGGCGAAGATGGAATCAACCTTCCCTTTCTTCCGTCTCTGCTTCCCCTTTCTTCCCTCCATTCTTCTTTCCTTCCCCATTCTGCTTCCCCTTTCAATGTTGCTCCCTTAAACTTTAAAATCATTGATTTTAGCCATATTGGAGGCCCAAGAGAGAATGCAATCTTCCTTCCTTCCTTCCTTCCTTCCTTCCTTCCTTCCTTCCTTCCTTCCTTCCTTCCAGTCTTCTCCAGTGTGAACCTTCCAGACCTGAATAAGATGGGGTTCACTTATGATGAGGCATGGTATCCAATTAAAAAGCCCTGCTTTTTAGACTATGACACCCAGAATTGCCCCTCAGTGTATAGCTCATCCTGGGAGGTATAGTCTAAAAAGCAGACTTTTCCCTGCTGAAAAATATTTGCTTGTTCTGTGAAGGAAGGCACTGGAAATACTTACTTGTACAGTTGCACGTGGGAAGAGGTAAGTGGGCAGATATTTCAATATTTTGATCAGAATAGAAGAAAAAATCTTATCTGTCCCTAGATTCCTGTAGTTTCTGAGTTTCTTTTTGAAACTCCCTAAAGAACTAAAATGCCTCCCTCTTCTTTAAAAAGCATTTAAAGACCCATTTGTAAAATCTAGCCTATGGAGAGGAGGAAGATTAGCATTTTTCATACATATTCTTGCCTGACATCGGATACTTCCTTAGCCTTCTTACGTGATATATTATACATTTTAATGTATACTGTTTTAATTGGTTTGATACCTTGTACTCATTATGTTTATTTACTTTAACCCTTTATTTTGGTTTGTCTAAGTTATATGGAGTTATTTGATTTCATGTTTTGCTTTGATTGTCGTTTATCTGTTTTTTGGCATTGAATGTTTATCATTTTTGTTATTTCTGTTATTATTACTCATCCTATAATGTTGAAGCTCATGATAAATAAGAATTATTATTAATGTGTGATTGTGCCAAATGAAAATGACTTGATTTTCTAATCTTCATCTTCTTTGTATGACTCTCTGTGATGCTCCTGAATGATTAAAAAATATGAAATTGTAAGCCCAATTGAGTCTGAAGTGAAACATTTCTTGTCTGTATTACATCCTAGCAGAAAGTCTATGTAGACCCAGGAACAGGGTCTTTTATACAAATATGACTGTATCATGATCTCAGGAGAGGTCTGTTGTGATTCTAGTACATTGGTATATTTATGAGAGAGAAAGGTAGATAGCTTGCTTATATTGCAAATTAGATTATTTGAAAGCTCCTGTGCTGGCAATACATTACTGAATATTTTTGAGTGTTGTTTAAAAGAACAGTTGGATTTAAATAAATGTTCTCCTATGCTGGTTGGAAATTGTTTTAAACTATTTTTATTGTTGTATATTATGATTGTGTTTTTAGGTTATGTAAACCGCCCCGAGCCTGCGGGGAGGGGTGGTATAGAAATGGAAATAATAAATAAATAAAATAAATAAATAATGATAATTAAAATAAATGGTTGTGTTATGATCTCAAGATATATCATCATCATCATCAATTTTATCCCTCCTTTTCCCCCATAGGGACTCAAGATCATTAACAATAGCATGACACAATGAAATAGAATTTAAAACAAGGCCACTGCATTTTCATTTGAATACAAATATTAAAAATAATTGTAAATGTAAGTATGTAATTTTATCATATGACATTTTGTTAACCTTATTACACAAACCATATTTCTCACTCAACTGTCTGGAGTTGGTGGAAGATACTGTGCAACAGGGCCTCCTGATTCCTATTCTTCATGCAATTCTGACCCCCGGCCGGAATTTAGGCTTTGTTTGTAGCCACCTTTCACTGCTCTCTTCCTTTGTTTCTGCTCGCCTCTTTGCTTTGTGCTGCTGCTGGCCCTGCAGTGTCTCACGCCCCCTTCATCCCGCAGCAACTCTCTCTGGCATTGCCTGGCCTGCTCATAGGCCTGTGCTCGCTGTGGCTTGCCATGACTGCTCTACCATCTTGGGGAGCAGTTGTTGTCATCTCACTGTTTTGGGAGGTGAGTGTGAACCATTGAGTCAGAAACCGCCATGCACATACCTGGGGCCTCTGCCACTTCAAAGTGTTATTTCCTGTTTCATTGGGTGGTCTTTACTTTGAAAGTAGTTGTTTTATTCCAGAAAGGGGGAGGGAGCAAAGGGAAGAAATCTATCCACTCTGTTAAAACCGCTTCTCTCGCTTAAGACAGAAGCGGGAGGGAAAGGAAATGAATCCACCCACACTGGTTTGAACTGATGCAGATTCATTCTATCCACACTGGTTTAAACTGATGCAGGAGAGAAAGGAAAGGAAGGGAATCCATCCACCCTGGTTTCAACCACTTCTTTTGCTTAATACTGATGCAGAAGGGGAGAGAGAAAGGAAAGGAATCCATCCACACTGGTTTAAACTGATGCAGATCCATCCCATCCACACTGGTTAAAACTGCTTCTCTCACTTAAGACTGACTTGGGAGGTGGGAGAGAAAGGAAAGGAATCCATCCACACTGATTTAAATTGACACGGGAGGGAAAGGAAAGGAATCCATCCACACTGGTTTAAACAGATGTGGATCCATCCCATCCGTACTGGTTAAAACCGCTTCTCTCACTTAAGACTGATTCAGGAGGCAGGAGGGAAGGGAAAGGAATCCATCCACACTGGTTTAAATTGACGCGGGAGGGAAAGAAAAGGAATCCATCCACATGGTTTAAATTGATGTGAGAGGGAAAGTAAATAAATCCATCCACACTGGTTTAAACTGACATGGATCCATCCCATCTACACTTGTTAAAATCGCTTCTCTCGCTGATGTGGGAGGGAAAGGAAAGAAAAGGTATCCGTCCACACTGGTTTAGAGGGCTTCTGTGGTTTGAACCGAGGCCAGGGAACAGAAGCAGGGGGGATGCTGAATCATTTCTGACTCACTTACTGATTTGTAAGAGAAATGGCAGAAAAAGCTTCAGAAGGGCAAAAGGACTTCCTGTTTCCTTTAAAACTTCAAAATCGCTTCAAAAAGGAAATCTTTCCAAAATTCTTCCAAATTACGAAGACTCCAACTGAGCCTAACCATGCCTTATATCTATACTACCAGCACTTTATAACTTAATTGTTGATGCAATCTATTTACATATATATATCTCCTAATCCAACTGTTTCTTGCATTTGCACTTTGCAGAATCTGGGGATATTGGAAAGAACTGGAGGCATTTGGGAAATTAGAGGCTGAGGGGAGGGAAAGTTGGGGCTCAGATTCAAATAAAAATGCAGAGGAGAAGACTTTTCAAGGGGAGGGACTTTCACGGGTGGAGGGGCCACCATAGAGGTGGTGACTGGAAGTGGGAGATATGGGAAAGGGAAAATAAAACTACCAATTCAGCCCAAAATTTGTGAAAGAAAATTGGCCATTCCAAAACATTCTTCTGACATGGTACAGCTGGGGACCCAGGATGGCAGCCCTTCCAGGTTAAAAGTGGTGCTGTTCAATGCCAGGTCTGTGAATAGGAAGGCATTTGGTATTCAGGATTTAATCCTTGAAGAACATGCAGAGTTCTGGCTGGATGAGACTGGTGGTGTTAATCTCTCCCAGCTTTGTCCACCAGGCTACTATGTGCAGCACCAGTCGAGGCCTGGAGGCCAGGGAGCCGGATTAGCAGTACTCTATAAGGATTCTATCTCCCTGACCAGGCAGCCCATCCCTCAGTCAGCCACTTTTCAGTGTGTTGGCCTAAGGGTAGGTGACTGGGACAGGATAGGGATTCTGCTAGTGTACCGACAACACCATTGCACTACAGTCTCCCTACCTGAGCTAGCTGGAGTGGTCTTGCCTGGATGCTTCTCTGCATCGATGCCTCTCTCCCTCAATGCCTCTCTGCAGTGATGTCCCTCCTCATCAATGCCCCTCCTCATCAATGCCCCTCTGCATCGATGCCTCTCTGCAGCGATGCCTCTCCACATCGATGCAACTCGCATCGATACCTCTCCACAGTGATGCCTCTCTGCAGCTATGCTTCTCCACAATGATGCCTCCTCACAGCGATGCCTCTCCACATCAATACCTCTCAGCAGCAATGCCTCTCCACATTGATGCAACCTGCATAGATACCTCTCCACAGTGATCCCTCTCTGCAGCTAAGCCTCTCTACATTGGTGCCTCCCCACAGTGATGCCTCTCCACATCAATGCCTCTCTGCATTGATGCAACCCGCATCGATACATCTCCACAGTGATGCCTCTCAGCAGCGATGTCTCTCCACATAAGTGCAACTCCACATCAATGCCTTTCTGCAGTGATGCCTCTCCAGAGCGATGCCATCTCCACTGAGGGAGAGACCAAAAGAAAATGGCTCCAGTCAGAGCTACTTTCTGGGGGTGGAGCTACATGAATAGCAATCCACCCCTTAAACTCATTCTGGAGCTCGGAGCTGACTCACCCTCCCTCCCATTAACAGTATAATTAATTGTTTGCCTTTGTGGGCTGGGTAGGATTTTTTCCTCCCTATGTTCTAGGTTTTTTTTTCACCTACCCTAAACTGTTTGTAGAGGGCAATTTAGGAATGTATGGTTTTAAATAGGCCTTATCAAAAACAGCAAGGGATTTACATTTTGATGTGCACCTAAGGCACCCTTTTATGTGTAGGTCAGGAACAGAAACCCTCACCTGTGCTTCAAATAACCAAGGTGAGGGTGAATGGAAACGGCATAGGAATGGGGAGAATCTGGCCTCAAAATCTTTGGGACAGAATCCTCTGTCACATTTCCTTTAGTGCTTGCCTAGGGTTATTTCTGCCAGGGACCCAAGTGTTTCACCCAAATTAGCAGGGGGGTAGGTCAGGGAGGTTCACGGCCTCAACTTTATCCACACAAAATTCATGCTACCTTTAAAATTAGCTGGAAATTACGAAGTTTAGTTAAGTAACATTACTAAAAAGTTGCCCATAGTTTAACCCATATTTCTTATGTGGTCTCTTTATTTTGGGGGTTGGGTCCCAACAGGATTGTGGCCCAAATGATTAATACAATAATTAAATGGTTAAGCATTGACATGTTTAAACAGAAATTGTATCTTTAAAGAAATTACACTAAAGTGGACATAAAAATAGCAGTACAAATACTTAAATATCTAAAAGTAGCAAGCAGTAGATGCTTGATACTCCCATTGCTTTTTTGCCATGAGCATGGGGAAAGAGGACAAAATAGAATATTGCAGTTAGGCTTCCCAAGGCTCCATATTTATGTGGTTCTCAAGATGTCTTGGATAGGATAAACTGTTTCTATGAAAATTTGAATAGGCAGCTGTCATGAGCGGTTTTATACATCCTACACACAAAGTACTCCTGATTTATTCCTATTAAGGCCACATTCACATTAATCTGATATCTCTGGGTTATTCATTATCAGATATTGCCATCATATAAAGTGATTTCAGTTACTTTCTTCTTCTATTTTTTCCTCTAATTTTATGTTTGAATCACCCTGGGATTCCATAAGAAATGTTAGCAGAACAATGTCTGTGGATAGTCACGCTAAATCTTTGGAGTAAAAAACCCTCTAGATTCTGCATCTTAAGTGGAAATACCAAAGTAGTACCACGGAGGTTGAACGTGACTAGTAGTGCCAACCTAAAGCAGGTTAATACATGCTGATGAAGTTATGCAGTGCTATATAGGTTCTTCAGGCCAAAGATAAAAGAATTTGATACATATAAGACTTCCCCCTAAGAAAATGGCTAGTCAAACTGGTATGAAAGATGATAAGGAGTTTGGCTAGAATGGACTTTGAATAGTTTAGATGTATGAGTGGGCTTCAGATCACTTGGCCCATTTGGGTTGAACATAATCAGCATTACTGCATTTTTCTGAGACATAGAGGGCTAGCTCCACACTCCAACATGACTCAGACAGAAAGAAAGAAAGAAAGAAAGAAAGAAAGAGGAAATAAAGGAGGGAAGGGGAGAGGAAGAAAGAAAAGAAGAATGAAGTATGGAAAAGGAAGAAAAGAAAAGTAGGAGAAAGACAAGGAGGGGAAAAGAAAGAAGGAAATGGGAAGGGAGGAAAGAAAAGGGTGGCAAAAAGAAAGAAAAGGGAGTGAGGAAAGAGTAAAATAATGAAGGGAAAAGGAAAAGAAAGAAGGGGGAGAGAGGGAAGTGAAAAGAAAGGAAAGAGAAGAGAAGGAAAGAAAGACTTGAGGAAAAAGAAGATGAAGGAAGGAAGGAAGAGGGAGGGAGGAAGAATGGAGGAAAGAAGAAAGGGAAGAGAGGGAGGAAAAAGGAAGGAGAGAAGGAGAAGGAAAGGTTGAAGAGGGAGCAATAAAGGAAGGAAGAGGAAGGAAGGAACAGGATGAATGGAAGGAAGAAGGAAGGGGAGAGAGGGAGGGAAAAGGAAGGAGAGAAGGAAAGGATGGAAGAGGAAGGAAGGAACAAAGAGAGGGAAGGAAAGAAGGTAGGAAGAAACAGAGGAAAAAGAATGAAAGAAAAAGAGGGGGAAAAGAAAGGAAGAGCTAGGAAGGAAGGCTGGGGGGGGAGGGCACGGGGCCAAGGCTCTGGTATCGACGTTGGCAAGGCAGTTCCTCCGAAAGGTGTCGAAGAGGCTCTTGAGCTGCCCGATGATGAGGACGATGAGCTGGGCATCCCCCGGGGGCAGCGAGGCCGGCTCCGCGGTACCAGGGCCAGGTCCGCCTCCGCTGCCTCCCTCGAGGCCCGTAGCGGAGGACGAAGAGGAAGATGAGGACGAGGTGCCACCGCCGGGCTCCACTATCCTTGGTGAAGAGGGCGCAGGGCCCGAGAGCAGTGGGGGATGAGGAAGAGGCGGCGATAGCGGTGCAGAAGCAGCAGTTGTGGCGCATTTGCATCACTCCTCCCAGCTGCATGCTGGGAAACCAAGGCTCGGGCTGCTCTGGAGAGCCAGATGCAATCATGAAAAGAGCCACAACTGGCTCCCGAGCCATAGGTTCCCTACCCCTGCCTTAGAGGTTCATGAGATGTGAAACATGGAAGGATTGAAAAAGCTGGTGTGCAAATCTTAACTGTTTGCTAAGAACACTCATGGAGAATTCTTGATAGGAAGTGAAATCTTAATGCCATAAGGACAACATGTAAAGACTAATTTTTATTATAGCAAGTCTGCTCTTTGTTGCAAAAAATAAATAAATTTCTGAATGAGAATAATTTTGTAAGTAGAGTTGTATATTGTTACAGGAATGCCTATGCAGTTTTATTGTGTATGTTGGAGGAGGGATATTTGGGAGACTGATCTCCCGCTCCTAATAGCTCCCAATTATAGACCTGTCTGAGACCATCATTATCTGGGGAACATTGCTGAGAGACTAGTAAGACAGGTTCACTGAATTATTTTCTGCATAATTATTTATCTGTCCTTAAAGCCTCTGCTTGTTAAGGAGGGAAATCTTAATAATTCTATACTGCTAATCCCCTAGTAGGGAAAGACAATGGTCAAGGTAATGAGATCTTGAGTGTAACTGAAACTGGGGGAAAATAAATTTACATGAATAAAGGTTGAAAGAATTGGGCATGTTAAGGACCAGAGATTAAAAGATTAAAAGATATCACAATAAGTTTTTGCCTATTTTAAGAAGCTGACATAAAGAATATAAATAAAACTTATTTCAATAAGAATTAAAGACAAAGAGGATTTAAGAGGCTGGAAGGTGGAATTAGGCTAATTACAAGGAAAAGCTTCCGAAGTGCAAGGGGAAACCAGACAAAATATCTAGGGAAGTGGTCAAACCTTTATTGCTGCTTGCTTTTCATAAGAGGTGAGAGATTAATTTCTTTGGGATGGTTTAAATGTCATGATTGTTGGCTCATTTCAGGGGATTAGTTTGGGCAACTCTTCATCCCTGCAGTTTAATTGTATAACATTGTCTGCCCTAACACCTTCAGAGCTTAGCAACTGTGAGGCCATAAGCATTGGGGTGTTTTGGGGGGGGGGGGGCATTTTAATCAGTGCTCAGATTATAGAACAAATGGTTAGGGAAGGTTAAATGGAATACACAGGTGCCTTCTCCTGCCTTCCTCCAATCACAGGATCAGCTCACAATCTGAATTTGAAAAGAAATAATACATGCCACAGTTGTACAGTGATCCTTTCCGTGGGTCAAAACATTGCCTCTGGAGGTTATGCAAATCACACTCTACCTGATCCATTCAAGAAGGAGAAACTCTGAGGAACTGCAAAAGGTAACACACAGTCATGTTCATGCATGCATATGCGCGCACACACAGCAATTTAAATAATAATAATATAATCCGACATCCATAGCTGATGTGCTCCCATAGCTGCATTCCCCACTCCACCTTAATCAGCAAGTCTGCACCTTGCCATATATTGAGTATTTATTGCATAATGTGGCAAAACCACATGGGTTCTGACATTTCTGTATCATTGCAGCTCTTTGTTCATGCAAAAATCTCTTCACCACATAGTAAATTATTGTTGGAGTGGATAAAAATAGCCATCTGATTGTAATAATGACCAAAAAGTTATGAACATTTATTAAGGTCTGATTCACTCTGGTCCTATTCAATTTAAATTCACGTGATACATTAAAGTAAAGCTAAGGAAGCATCTGCACTGTGGAATTAATGCAGTTTGACCTCACTTTAACAGCCATGGCTCAATTCTATGGAATCCTCAGGGCAGTAGTTTGGTGAAGTGTAAAGACATTGTAAGACTACAACTCCCATGATTGTATAACATTGAGCCATGGCAGTTAAAATGATGTCAAACTGTATTACTTCTACAGTATGCGATGCACCTTACATCCGTGAAAGTACAAATGTAATTTTGTGGATTAGAGATGAAGTTCATTCCTAACTTTCTTCTTGAAGGCAATAACAAGAAATTTTAGCTATTTTTATTCCTCTCTGGGGCTTGTAGTTTAGGGAGCGGCCTTTAAACTACTCCTGGGTCTCACTAAACTACAAACTCCAGAATTCTTCAGGAGGCAGAAATTGGATTTCAAGTAGATCCATGTTCTAGTGCAGGGCTGTCCAACTTCTACGGGCCCAAGGGCCGGAATTCCGGTCACTGATCACCTGGGGGGCCGAAGGGTCTGCCTCCGCCCCTGGCTCTGCCCCCTCCCCTAGCTCCGCCCCTGCCCCGGCTCCAATTTACTTACAATTGACCTTTTGTTGTGGAGTTGTAGTTCACCTCCATTCAGAGAGCACTGTGGTCTCAAATAATGATGGATCTGGACCAAACTTGCCATGAATACTCAATATACCCAAATGGGAACACTGGTGGATTTGGGAAAATGTTTCCTAATACCTTTGAGTTATTTGAGTCCACACTCAAATTGGGACACACCCCAAAAAAAAACCCAAACACCTCAATGCCGTCGCAGGGCTTGATGGGGCCTCCTTTCCCAGAGGCGGGTGGAGGAGGCCCAAAGAGCTCCCTCCCTCCCTGAAGGGAAAACAAGCTGTGGGGGCAGGTGCAAAGGAAGCCACGTTGTGCCCTGCACGTGAGGGAAGGCAGCACAACAAGGGGGAGGGGCCGCGGAGGAGGGGAAGGAAGCATCACCAAGGAAACCGCCGCTGAGGGACCCCTCCCCCCCTCACCCAACATCCCACTGCTTTTAGATTGATTGATTCGAGCCAGGCCCTTCCTTACCCATACTGCAGGAGCTGAACAAATTAGATGTCTAATTAAAAGCCTATTACAAGACTGCCTTAACCAAATTCCAGTGCCTGCCTTGTTTTATACCCTTAGACCAAAAGTAAGTTGGTATTATAAACTGGTACTCCAAAAGTAATGTAGTAATGATAGGTTCAGAACATGAACATTAATCAGTAGATCTTTCTGTAAGTGGTGAGATCATTTTAATCTGCTTAACTCTATGACTTACAATGAGAGAAGTACAAAGTCTAATAAGGGATCAAATTATCATGTATCACGTTCAATTTCTGTAGTATTTTATCATAAGTTTTATAAAAACCCTACATAATCTAATAATTACAAAATAATGAAATTATAGTTACTCATCTTTATCTTCATTAATCTTTTTTCATAGCAATAACAAAAACATTCTACGTTTATTCCAAACAAAAACTTAATTAACACATTGTGTGCATGAACCTTTTTGTAACCAGAATGTAAAAAGGTGTCCTTTTCTGAACATCAAAACATATAATTTGTGAAGCAATATGTAAACTGATATATAAATAAATGATAACAACAAGAACCAGTGCTACTATCACTGAATACTAGTTCACAAATGTTAGATTTTCCATGTCCTAAGCTTTACAATCTAAAAAGACATAATATACGAAGAAAAGGAGATGACAGTGAGAGAGAAGATTTAAGTCTACTAATGTTGGTTGCTCATTCCTTTCTCCAAGGCCACAGCAATGACAGTCAATATGGGGGGAGGGTCTGTCTTCACTCATTGGAATTAAGGCATGATTGTGCCAAGCTTGGCTGCTGTTATCTCTCTCAGAGGTTGGTATGGAGGGAGGGTCTCTCACCAGTTTCTGGGTCATAGACAATGGAGCTGGGTCTATCTGTTCTTCTCTCCCTCAAAGGTCACAAGGGATGAAGAGAAGACCTTCCCTCATCTAGGAAGTTTAGGCATGATGGAATGGTGCCTTTCTGTTCTTCTCTTCCTCTAGAAACAACAGCAGTGGGCAATTGGGAAGTTGGAAAAGACTTTCATTGGTTGCATGAATGTGTGCATATCTTTCATCATTCTTGGAAACTTACTGCAGTCTGATTTACATTTTGCAATTACTACATTTTCCCATAATTTTTATAAGAAATATTAATAATATAATACTAATTTTATAACGTCTCTTTCCTTGCAGAAAGCACTATAAAATTTATATGTATTACTATTTGTTTGAGAAAATGAATTGTTCTATACCTTCTGTTTCTAAGGTTTCACTTGGCTGAGTTTAAAGTTGTTTGACCTGATTTTCTGTAAACATATATATATATTAAATCCTGACAAACTTAAGTAGCTCTATGTGCTCTTCATTTTAATTAATATAATTAAGCATGTGCTTAACTCTTCCACTGAAACGAGTGGTACCTAAAGAAGAGCAACTCTACCAATTAATATTATGAGGAGAGAACACTCTGATTTATTCATATCACAGATCTTTCTGTGGGGACAAGTAGGTATAAATGAGATTGAATCTGTTTCTCAAACTTGGAAAATAATTCCTGAAATATCCTGTGTCTCTACTATTTAACTTGAGCTGAAATATGCTGTAAATAAGCTGTATTTGTAAGGGTTCTGACTGAATTTGGGGCAAAGAAAGAATTTTTATATCCTACATGCTGAACCTTTTTGTAACCAGAATGTAAAAAGGTGTACTTAGATAAATATATTTAAGATAAGTAAACTCTCTGGGCCCAACCCCAACTCCCCCACAGAGATGGAAATGCTGTTAGTCTGGTCTTCAGTTGGGAGCAGAATGAATTACCACACCACCCTCACAAAAGAAGAGTTCACACACATAATTGGGTTAACTAAGGGCAACTTTTATTATTGTTACCTAATTAGAAATCCATAATTTCACCCTCAATGGAATCACTGAATATGCTCTGAACATGGCCATGAATTTGGTCATAACCTTGACCTTGAACTTGGCAGTGAACTTGGCAATGAACTTGGCGAGGGTAATTCTGCTTCCAGAATTATTCATGTCATATTTCCAATTCCCAGACCACTCTTATTCACCCTGCCCTCTTTTATTTACATCATAGGGCCAAGTTAAAGTTGCACCTTGGTTATTCACTGAATTCAATTCCCTTGCTATTTCTGGATATGCCTATTTAATGGCCCAATTTGCCCTGATGTAACATTACAGGGTAGGTGCCACCCCCCCCCCCCCAGAATAGAAGTGTGGAGAAATTCCTACTTGGCCCCTCAAGGGTGACCACCTCAGTTATACTGTTAATGGGTGGGAGGGTCATCATCCAAGTTGAGGGACTACTTTTGGACGCACCTCTTCACGGCAGAGGTGGAAAAAACCTCTCTCACCCCAGTTCCTCCAGGGTGAGAAAGTCCCTTTCCTTCTCCTCATGCAGCTGATAAAGTAGTTGTGAGGTAGAGTTATAATTGTAGCCATTGTGTTACACTCATAACTAAGTAGTGATCTTGAATATGGAACATATGGACTAAATCTAGGTCATGTAGAATGCTGTCCTTTCTCTAGGAAAGATGACACAGGGTAGTAGTATCGGGACAAATTTGATCTCAGCTTAACTAGCAAACAGGAATCTGCAACATAAAATTAAATGGAATAAACTGGTATTTGTGTTGGTGAAATGAAACTGAGCTTCTTTATGTTATGAACTCCACAGCTCTGAATTCCAGGAAATTAGGCCATTCTTCATCACCTAATTCCTATGAAGGTAAAGTAGGGACTTAGGTGACCAAATAGTGCTGATTGGCACTCTTCAAGTCTCAGACAAGGAACCATCTCCCTTTAATTCTCAAGCCAAATGACACTGAGAGGGTTGTGGGCAAGTTTCCTTCACCTCAGGGCATGGCAAAAAAAATCTACTCCCATGTTACAGAGTGGTGAGTGAAGCGCAGTGCATCAGCAGAAAGAGGCTGTATTATGGGCCAAGGCACTTGAAAAAAAAGGGCATATGTGGCAGCATGATTGCCATTGGATGCTCCTCTGCACTGCCTCCCTGTAAAAACATTCCCATCTGGCTGTTGTGGAAATGCAATTCTTACTATTTTACCGACTGTCCCAATCGATCTCCTACATAGCAGCTCCAATAAGTCAGATATTTCTTCATAGGTTGAACTGATGTGTGATGGAAGTATAGTCCTCATGCCTATTGGTTATTATATGTTTGTGTGTATGGATATTCCTCCAGTATGGCTAAGAGCTATGGAATCTACAGTCACAACAAGGAATGGGTGAAGAGTGGCTAAAGTGGATTGATGTAATCTACCTATTTCCAGGTAAATACAAGGAGAACAATATTATCCTTTTTTTTCTCTGATTCTCTGAATGTTGTGCTTTTACTTGCCACACATACTGAAATTGTATGAGAAATTACATTTTATGTTAAAAGTGCTCAAAATAGGTAGTTTGACACAGAACAAGTACAAAACTGCACAGTGTAGGATAGGATAGAATCTTTACAATAACATCATTTTTGTGGAAATAAGTTTTAAAAATAGTTTGCAGCCTCTCTCCTCTGCATATTGATGTGGAAATGGAATTAAACAGGCTTATTTGTGAAGAAAAAGACTTAGAAATGCATGTGAAACTGACATAGAACCTGATTCATCCTTCTGTAGAATTAGAACAACATAGACAGTGATTGTTTTAATTCTAAATTACTGTAGTTACTAGAAAATAGCTTTATAGGCTTAGCATAGTAGACTTTTATTATATTTGACCCTACTTACACTATGTGAAAAAAATGGCCAGAATTCACAAATAGAGCTATGAACATATAACTTTGAGTTATGCATTCATGATTGTTCTGCATTCATTATCCCTACAAGTTCCCTAGTTTAGGAATTATCTAGAGACTACCATATTTACTCGAATCTAGTGTGCCATCAATTCTAAAGTGCATCTCAATTTTTAAAACCCAGCAAAAAAGTGCAATCTTACTAATTTCCCCCAAAAGGTGTGCATTACAGTTGCCTAGAGCTTCTTTTTTTTAAAACAAAGAGATGTTAGATCACCAAATCTCCAGCAACCAAAAGTAACACCAGAGGATCAAGTAACTCTTGATGGGAAGATGGGAAGAAAAGGAAGACAGGGGGAAATCGGAAAAAGAGAAGATGGAAGGAAAAGAAAAAAGGAGGATAAGAAAGAAGAAAGGAGGTGATGGATTGAGGATATAAAGAAGGTAAGAAAAGAGGAAGAAAATGACAGGAAAGAAAGGAGGCAGGAGGGAGGAAAGGATGGGAAGGAAAAAGGAAGGAAGAGAGAAAGTTGCCTTAAGCACATCCCTTGAAGGGGCGGGGCCTGCTACAGCAGCTCCCAGCTGACTCACATCCTGCCAGGTGGGAGGAGTTAGCCTAGTTTCTGTTTTTTAAATCAGTCAGCTAACTGTCCTTGTGAGAAGCAGATCAAGCAGACTACTTTCAAATAAGGAATAAAACAGAAAATAAATAAAGGAGAAAGAAAGGAGCACTGGTAAGTTCCTGGGGGTAAATTTGTTGTTTAGATTCTAGTATTGCTTTAGGGCTTTGTTAGCAGCTGCAAAAGCAGTTGTTTTTCCTTCCAAGTTGCCTTAAGCACATCCCTTGAAGGGGTGGGGCCTGCTACAGCAGCTCCCAGCTGACTCACACCCTGCCAGGTGGGAGGAGTTAGCCTAGTTTCTGTTTTTTAAATCAGTCAGCTAACTGTCCTTGTGAGAAGCAGATCAAGCAGACTACTTTCAAATAAGGAATACAACAGAAAATAAATAAAGGAGAAAGAAAGGAGCACTGGTAAGTTCCTGGGGTAAATTTGTTGTTTAGATTCTAGTATTGCTTTAGGTCTTTGTTAGCAGCCCGCGCGCCGACAGGCGCGCGATAGAGCATAAACTTGTAACAAGTCGGAAAAGAAATATCCAAAGACTTGTAAAAAATTAAATTAAGTAAATTAAGACCACAACAATACAGTTAATCTACAAAAAAACATATTAATAAGAAATGGAGGTAGTCAGCCAGCAGTGGGAGGGGGGGTTCCCAGTGTTTTGCATCGAGTGTCACATGTATGACTATCTGCCTGCCGGGCAGAAGTCTTGGGTGTGCGTTCGCTGCAGTGAGCTCCTGGCTCTCAGGGAACGTGTGTCTTCCCTTGAAGCCAAGGTAGCAGAACTGGAGAAGCACAGAGAGGAAGTGAGGCTGGAGGATAAGATCTCCAGAGATGCAACAGGAGCATCCCACTCCGTGATGAGCAGCCCTCCAGCTGCCTTGGAAAATGGGGGTCTTGGGCAGGGAGAACATCAGTCTGAGGAAGAGGAACCAGCTCCCTCAGTTGGGTCCCCTTCCTCAGAGGCTGTGCCCATATCTTCGTGCACCGAAGATACTTCTCGACGGGTGGTAGGAGGTGGGCTTCTGGTAGTAGGTGATTCGATTGTCCGGAACATAGAAAGCTGGGTTTGTGATGGACGTGATGACCGCATGGTAAATTGCCTGCCGGGTGCAAAGGTAGAGATAATTAAAACAGATAGAGATAAACAAGGAGGATGTTCTCACATGCCTTACTAAACTAAATGTCAACAAATCACCAGGTCCAGACGGCATCCACCCCAGAACTCAAGTGTGAAATTGCTGAACTTCTAGCTAAGATATATAACCTTTCTCTAAGATCAGGCACTGTACCCGAGGACTGGAGGGAGGCAAATGTAACACCGATCTTCAAGAAAGGATCCAGAGGTGATCCAGGAAATTATAGACCAGTCAGTTTAACCTCAGTTCCAGGCAAAGTGATGGAAACCATTATTAAAGAAAATATTACTAGGCACATAGAAGAACAGGCATTGCTGAAGGAAAATCAACATGGTTTCTGCAAAGGCAAATCATGTCTTACTAACTTGTTAGAATTCTTTGAGGGTGTAAATAAACACATAGATAAAGGGGACCCAATTGATATTGTTTACCTTGACTTTCAAAAGGCTTTTGACAAAGTCCTCACCAAAGGCTCCTAAATAAGCTCTTCAGCCATGGAATCAGAGGACAGGTCTTGTCCTGATTGGAACCTGGCTAAACTGTAGGAAACAAAGGGTGGTAATAAACGGACATTTCTCTGGGTGGAAAGAGGTGAGAAGTGGCATACCCCAAGGTTCAGTTTTGGGTCCGTTACTTTTTAATTTATTCATTAATGATCTGGACGTAGGAGTGAATTCTGAGGTAGCAAAGTTTGCAGACGACACTAAATTGTTCAGGGTAGTTAAAAATGAAACTGATTGTAAAGAGCTCCAGAAAGATCTCTGAAATTGAGTGAATGGGCAACAAAGTGGCAAATGCATTTTAACCTAAACAAGTGTAAAGTCATGCACATCGGGGCAAAGAACCCCAACTACACCTACAAATTGATGGGGTCAAAGCTTTCGAGACAAACCAGGAAAGAGATCTTGGGGTCTTGGTGGACAGCTCAATGAAGATGTCACCCAGTGCGCAGCAGCAGAGAAAAAAGCAAATTCTATGCTAGGCATGATCAGAAAGGGAATCGAAAATAGGTCAGCAAATGTTGTATTACCTCTCTACAAATCGATGGTAAGGCCACATTTATTTTCTTTGTCACAAAACACTAGGACTAGAGGGCACTCCCTGAAGCTCCAAGGTAGGAAAATTAGGACTAATAAAGGGAAATATTTCTTCACCCAGAGGGTCATTGGGTTATGGAACTCACTTCCAGAAGAGGTTGTGACAGCTGTCAGCCTGAACAACTTCAAGGCAGGATTAGACAGATTCATGGATACCAAGTGTATCGGTAGTTACTGAAAAGGACATTCAAGTGCCACCTCGGAGTTGGTTGAGGTAGGCAGGATTTCCCTGGGTACTGGTTGTGGGGGGTCGGGAGCAGGTCAGGGTTTTGCCCTCCCTTCTGCTCGAGATCCCCGTGTACAACTGGTGGGCCACTGTGTGATACAGAATGCTGGACTAGATGGGCTGAGGTCCGATTCAGCATGGCTCTTCTTATGTTCTTATGTTCTTAAAGATGGAAGCAAAAGAAGAAAGGAAAAAAGAGGATGAAAAAAGAAAAAAGAAAAGAGAAGTGGATGGATAGAAAAAAGGTAAGAAAAGAGAAAGGGAAAGAGGCAGGAAGGAAAAGATGGAAAGAAAGAAAAGGAAAGAAGCGGGAAAGAGGAAAAAGAAGAAAGGAATAAAAGAGGAAGAAAGAATAAGAGAGAAATAAAAAGAGGAAGAAAAGGAGGAAAGAAGAAGTGGATGGAGGATAGAAAGAAGGTAAAGAAAGAGGAAGCAGTTGCTGTCTATGGTGTGAAGGGGAACTGCAGTAGGGATCCTGCCTTTTCCTGTTGAAGCGGAGATCATTGACAAGAGGTGCTTCCCTATAGTTAGGTTAAAAGAACCCCAATGATCACCAGAGCTGCTGCCCAGTGAGTGGGGACTTCGGGGTGCAGCTGCTACTATATAACTCATGTAGAATATTAGCCAGACCTTTTTATTAAAGCCTTGGAAACTAAATGTATTCCAAAATAGTTGTATAAATAATTTTAAATTGCTTCAAATTTTCAAGACTATTTTCAATTTTTTGATTTCCTCGCCATCTGTTTAAATTATTTTTATTGATTCATGTTTTAAATTGTTTTGAGGTGGTTATGGTCCCTTTCCTGAGGCCTTGTAAAGCAGAGTAGGTTATAAATCTTTTTTAAAAAAATAAAACAAACCCATAAAGAGAATCAGTGCTTGGTTGAATGTTAGCCAGACTTTTTTGATTAAAGCCCTGGAAGCGAAATGTATTCCAAAATAGTTGTATAAATAATTTTAAATTGCTTCAAATTTTCAAGACTATTTTCAATTTTTTTGATTTCCTTGCCATCTGCTTAAAATATTTTATATATCTCTGTCACAAATCAGTACTTGATTTCTGAAATTTATCTTTGGATAGTCTGTTCTCTCCCCTCCACTCCCCGCCCCCAACAGATTTCATGGTCAACACAAAGTACATTCAAATTAAACAATTAAAATTACAATTTATAGTATCACACTTTTTGGTCTCTTGTATGTGGAGAATGCAATTAATGAAGATTAATGAAGATTAAAGATTGCTGCTGATCAGAATAATGGTTGCTTTTTTAAAAAGAAAAAATAGAAGCAGTTTATCATAATGTAGTTTTCTGGTATTTATGCTCATAATTCACCACACCTATTTAAGTGACATTAGTGTTTATGGCTGGAAGAGTAAATGTGCAGTTATCCATTATGATATATTTCATTTGATCTGCTCATCTATCTCAGTGTTTGTTTGTTATTGGTTTTTTTTCCCAATTCTTCTTATTGGTATAATAATTATAGGCACATACATTAGATCATAAATACTATAGCTAAACCTGCATCTCTACAATGTCAGATAGGATGAACAGAACTACTCAGTTGGGTGGAAAGAGAAATGAAATCATTATGTTCTGCCAAAATTCTTAATTGAACCATGGAAACAAGAATGCTGGTTCAGGATAGGTTTTCAAAGAAGATAGGGTCTTCAGAATGTAATACGAGGCCTACAGTTAGCTCTACTACAGCAATATAGCAAACAATTGCTTTATTAGCAGCCTCCCTTCCAGTTATCTACAGAGCTCTAGCCATCCCAAGAGAGTACATCTTCAATTCAGAGCGCATCTCCAATTCCATAGAATTTTAGAGGTAATTAAGGTTAGAAAAGCTTCCTTTAGCCTCACCAGAAGAAAATTTCTCTTCTGAAATGGGCATAGGATGTAGTAGAAACATTGATTCCTAGACTCATGCCAAAAATTTACTATACTCCCTCCTGATAGCCAAGGTTCTTATTGGGTTTCTAGTGGGGATCTTGTTTTTTTAGGCCCGTTCCTGGGATTATTTGGTGTGCTGATTCAGAAAATTGCATTGGTTAGACTGCATCCGCTCTAATTTTCTAGATATGATTATCATGATTTTCTATGGACTATCAGATGAAAATGTGCTATATGGCCTATGTGATTTTTTCCCCAAATAGTACAGCTGAGAGGGGAAAACTAGTGGCACTTTTGGAATCAGCAGATTGAATATACCCAAAAAAAGATCTAACATTTGAGGCACCAAATGTGTGTTGGCCAGTGTAATTTTCACTGATTATCCCCCCCCCTCCCCAAATTGGCTTTTGTTCTGTGGCAACGCAAGATGTGGTGCTAGGGCAGGCATGGCAAACCTCCTACCGGCTATTAGGAATTGTGGGCATTGAAGTCCAAAACACCTGATTACTAAAGTTTTTCTCAATTTTCCATTTATTATTCCACAGGTAACCATGCCAACCGGTGCGTAAATCGTGCCCTTCCAAAGCCAATAATTTGTGGTTTTAAAAAAAAAGTACACCATTCTTTCAATGCAATTAAATTACATGCTTCGAAATAGGTTTTAAAATCTGGCAGCCCTAGCCCCCCATTTTTATTATCTATCATGACTTTGTATTTTATCCTAGGTTTTTTATTTTCCCATATAAATTTAGTTATATCTAAGGACCATTTTTGAATAAATATTCTGTTCTACTTGTTGGTAACACCTGAAATAAAAATAAAACTTTGGGCAAAGAATAACTCATTTAAAATTGATGAATGGTCCCTTTTGATCATAATTTCTGTAATTTAATAGAGAATGTAGGAGTATTTAATTCACAATTGATTAATTGTAACTAGGTTGTGCCAGTTGTTTTCAAAAATTGATAGACTGAAGTGGATCTTTACTAACAGCATCTAACAACAATAACAACAAGATCCTTGTGGAACATCAAAGGCCTCATGTACATTGACCATCTAAGTCAATGTGAGTTTGGATCAGTCCATGGGCAGTTATGCAACACATTTGGCTGATCTGATTTAATCTGGATAAAGCTATTTATTGTGGCTGCTTCTTGGGTTAAAAAATAGCTCAGGGGACAACCCAAATTCTGCACCAAGATTCAGATTTCCCCCTACATTTTGGTAGTGCAGACACCCACATCCAGTTCTTATTCATCTATGTAGAAAAAAAGCTTCGGTATAGAAAACCTTGCAAAAAAAAATTGTGATTAGGCTTCAGCAAAACTGTGGTTTTCAAAGACTTTCTTGTGTAGCAGCAAATTGGGAGTTATGGAACTCCAAGTGACAAGGTACCTCTTACCAAATCGGCGGCATGGACGTGCGGGCGCAGGGATGAGGAAATCACGCAACAACTTCACTGCTCAACGTGAAATCAAAGAGATTTATTAAGTTTTAACACCAGCTGGTGGGGTTGCCCACAGAACAAGCTGCTATCAGGGGCGAACGGCCCCGGTCATCCTTAACACAAAGCTTTTATACCCATCATGGTGGCATCCACAAAAGCCAGCCCTTCTTCACAAACATCATTGGCTGGTGTTACAGAACTTTTCATTAATCCAATAAAACATAACATTTTCATTAGCATCACATCTTAATCCCCTCCTATGTGTTAGAACAATGAACATTTCTATGTTAGTCTTTCTCACAGTGCAACTATCTGTAGCTGGGACTCTTGTGTTCTCAGTTTGCAACATTTGGCTTTCCCAGGCTCCTTGCCAGCAACGGAGGGGGCCAAACTCTCTGCTCATGCGCAGTTCTTACCCATTTAGCATTAAGGTAAACAAACCCCATGCTTTGCACTGCTAAACCAATCTAAGCCTACGTTATCTTACGTTAGGCACGGGATGTACTTTGGCAAATCACCACATTGATTTGAAGCACCAATCACAGTGTTACATTCACGGAGCTTGTGCCTGCCTGATTCTTGGCACAGAAACCCACTTTTCTAAGCTCTACACGTGTGCAGCATCACTTTCTGACCTTACTTCTACAAAGAAAGTGCCAAAACCGCTTTATTCCAGAATTTTTCTTTTTTTGGGTAATTCATCACATGCAATTACCTACACACACGTCTGGAACCCCTCAAGAGGACCAATTCACTCTCCAATCTCTCTTGACCACGGTTTTCACAGTACTGACTGCATGCACACTCTTCACTGCATTCAAGGATTTCTGCATTGCAAAGGCACAACATTTCAGCATTAACGGTAGGCAGCACAGAACAATCATTACAGAACAGAATACCACTATGATTATCATCACAAGTGAGCGTAGCCATTGCAAATTTGGAAGCCAGCTCATCAAATAGCTCCAGAAATCACCTGGGGCTTCATAAGTCTTCTCTAGCAACACCCTGAATCTTGACCAGGTCAAGTTCAATGTCACCAGACTTATTTATAAATGACAACAGGTTGTGTTCAACCACACACAGAGCTCCACCTTGCTTGACAGAAGGTAGTCCAAGGCCAATCTCTGTTGCATCGCAATTCTTGCCAGGGAATCTACTCTCTACCTGTAACGAGGACATCCCTTCCAGAGTATCA